>LNAC01000665.1:448608-610815 GCA_002007465.1 Ailurus styani | reverse complement strand
GGTAGTTTGGTTGCCTTTTTTCTACCCTAAGCTATGCTTTGAAATTCTCCATGGCGGAAGATATATACCATTATCAAAATCCTAACAAATATTCATTACTTTTAACTCAATAATTTAAATTTGACTATGGCAAGCAAAATAACAGAAGAGTAGTTAAAATAATGAGGGCAAAGAAATTGATCATAGTATTATTTTTGTGGACAAAATTAAAAACAACAGAAATATACATAAGTGAACTATGGCACATTCATTCTAGGGAATTATATAGGGAAGTGCTGGCTCTACTATGTTAGGGACAAAAGCAATGTTAAAACTATTTATATAATATCTCTACCATGTGAAAATTATGGATATGTTTAGAAAATTAATAATAACATATTTTCAAGCATATGGTGACCATAAATTTATTCTCCATACCAGGCCATTACTGAGAGTAAAAGAGGGAATAATAATAAAATAGTCCGCATTGGGAATCTCCTGAAGACATAGAACGTGTATTAGCCTACCATGCTCCAGGTAGGTAAGCCTTCAAGTAGTTTGTATACTTAAAAACATTTTTTTAAAAGATTTTATTTATTTATTTGACACAGAGAGAGATCAGATCACATGTAGGCAGAGAGGCGGGCAGAAAGAGAGAGGAGGAAGCAGGCTCCCTGCTGAGCAGAGAGCCCGATGTGGGGCTCGATCCCAGGACCCCGAGATCATGACCTGAGCCAAAGGCAGAGGCTTAAGCCACTGAGCCACCCAGGCGCCCCTACTTAAAATCATTTAATCCCCATCAGCACACTGGAATATGGACAACATTGGTATACACATTTTATAGATGAAGAAACTAAGACACACAAATAGCCAATAACTTCCCCCAATTTGGTGAGTTTGAATTCAAGGTGAGACCCTCTGGCTAGAGTTCATGCTCTTAATCACTATACAAAATGCTTGCTGGAAACCCTGGAAGGAAACACACCGAACAACTAAAGAGAAGAGACGCTGGTGAGAAATTTTTACGCTTTTTTAAATGATTCAAAATTTTCATATCTGTGTTAATTGAATGACATTTTCAAGGAGAAATTCATCAGAAATGAATCAGTAATTTATCAGTATAAAAGAAAAATACTGCATCTATTTGTTCCCCTTTTGGTATAAAATAAACTATAAAATAACAGTGATTGTAAATTAATAAATCAGTATCTTAAAAACCATTTGTCATTTTAATTTCTTAATATTTGCTGGTTTTATAAGTACAATGATCATTTTATTTCATATCCCACTTTACAAATGAGTGAATACTCTGGAATTAATAATATTAAGCTGGGCATGTTTTCACACACACACACACACACACACAACCCCAAAGCAAAAATGAATTTCCAAAATCTTTCTTCCATGGGCCTTTTTTAGTTGGGTGGTGGGGGGTGAGGTTCAAACCATTTTTTTTAATCACTTTATCGAAGTATTAATGACATGTAAACAAAGTTCATATTTAATGTATAGAACTTGATGAGTTCAGGGATAAATAGACACCCGTGAGACCATCACTACCATCAAGGACATAGACTTATCCATGACCTCACAAAGTTTCCTCCTGCTCCCTTTACTGTTGTTATTACTGTGTACTAGTAAGAAAAATTAACATATGACCTGCCTTCTCAGAAACTGTTAAGTATACAATACAGTATTATTAGCTATAGTCACTATCCTGTATATTAGATCTCCATAACTTATTTATATTGCATAACTAAAACTTTGCACCTTTTGAACATCACTGCCCCGTTTTCCCCCACTCCTGAGCCCCTGGAAATCACCATCCTACTTTTTGCTCCTATGAGTTTAAGCATTTTTTTTAAAGATTTTATTTATTTATTTGACACAGAAACAGAGATTACAAGTAGGCAGAGAGGCAGGCAGAGAGAGAGGAGGAAGCAGGCTCCCTGCTGAGCAGGGAGCCCGATGCGGGGCTTTATCCTAGGACCCCGAGATCATGACCTGAGCCAAAGGCAGAGGCTTTAACCCACTGAGCCACCCAGGTGCCCTGAGTTTAACCATTTTTGATTCTACATATAAATGATATCATACTGGGGCACCTGGGTGGCTCAGTGGGTTAAGTCTCTGCCTTTAGCTCAAGTCATGATCTCAGGGTCCCGGGATCAAGCCCCACATCAGGCTCTCGGTTCAGCAGGGAGCCTACTTCCCCTTCTCCTTCTGCCTGCCTCTCTGCCTACTTGTGATCTCTTTCTCTCTGTCAAATAAATAAATAAAATCTTTTTTAAAAATGCTATCATACTGTATTCAATTTTGTGTGATTGGCTATTTCACTTAGCATGATGTCTTCCAGATTCATCCATGTTGTTGCAAATGGCAGGATTTTCTTCTTTTTTAAGACTGTATAATATTCCATTGTATGTATATAACATTTTCTTTATACATTCATCTGTTGGTGGACATTCAGGCTGTTTCTGTATTTTGGCTAATGTGAATAATGTTACAATGAACATGAGGGTAGAGATAACTCTTTCAGATCCTGAATTCGATTTCTTTGGATAACACAAGTCAGATTGCTGGACCATATGGTAGTTCTATTTTTAATTTTTTGAGGAAACTCCATGCTGTTTTCCATTATGGCTGAACTAATTCACTTTCCCACCAATAGCATATCAGCATTCTTGTTCTTACACATCCTCAGCCCTTATTTTTTTTTTTTTAAATAACAGCCATCTTAACAGGTGTGAGGTGACATCTCATTGTGGCTTTAATTTGCATTTCCCTGATTATTAGTGATGTTGAGCAACTTTTAATACACTTGTTGGTCATTTGTATGTCTTCCTTGGAAAAATGTCTATTCAGATGCTTTGATGTTCAGTATTTAATCAGGTTATTTTTTCTTTTGCTATTGAGTTGTAGGTACTTATGGCATATTTTGGGTATTAGTCCCTTAACAAATATATGATTTACAATATCTCCCCTCCCCCCATTCTGTAGTTTCTCTTTTCTTCTCGTTGACAGTTTCCCTTACTGTGCAGAAGCCTTTTAGTCTGAAGCAGTTCCACTTGTTGATTTTTGTTTTTGTTGCCTGCATTTTGGGTGTCATATCCAAAAAAAAAAAAAAAAAATCATTGCCAAGACCAACGTCAAGGAGCTTTCCATATTTTTTTTTTCCTAGGAATTTTATGGTTTCAGGCCGACATTTAAATCTTGCATCCATTTTGAGTTGATTTTTGTGTGTGGTATAAAGTAATCTTCTTTTGCATGTTCATAACCAGTTTCCCAATATCATTTATTGGGGAAAGTATCCTTTCTCCATTTCATACTCTTGTCAAAGATCATACATGTATAGGTTTATTTCTGGGCTCTCTATGACATTCATTGAGCTATATATCTGGTTTTTTGTTGTTGTTGTTGTTTTATATATCTGTTTTTATGCCACTACCATATGGCTTTGATTACGATAGAATTGTAATGTATTTTGGAATCAGAGAGTGGAAAGGGTTAGCTGGAGACATCACACTTCTTAATTCCATGGGCCTTTTTTATTAAACACTACTGAAGGACTTATCAAATACTATTTACCAGGTTTATTTTTTTTTACCAGGTTTATTTTTGACTTTTTTTCTATATTGAATATATGCAACCACATCAATAAATCATAATAATAATTAACATAGGCTATAGATCAGGTGATCAATAGCTATATTCCTTTTCTATAACTTTTAATCTGGATGGACACTAAGGAAGCTATAATACATATGCAATATGGTCAATGTGAGAAATAGGTCAACTTTAATAATGTAATACATATATATACAATATTATATATATGCATAGCTACCTGCTGATAGATAGATAGATACACACACACACATTCACATTCTCAATCTCTTGGTCATGATAGTCTCAAGAAAATTTTTCAGGTTCTATGTCCATATTTCTAATAAGTAAATAAAGAAAACATAAATACATTTTTCGTGCTCATTAAAAAAATAAAAAATAAAATATTTCTTATTTGGTGTGAATATTTTCCCAAATGTGTCCAAGGCTCTCATAAATTATATTTGATTCTTGGACTTTTAATTGTGGAAATCCTTCCTTGTACTTTTACTTCAATGAGATGATTCCCAGGCATTTTTTTTCTTCCTGTACTTGTTATTTCATCTATCATGAGGTATCTCACATACACTTTGCCATTTCACTCCTAGCCAGCTATGCTTTGGAATCACAGCTATGCTTTGGAATAATAACAGAAATTTAGAACTAGAAGGAAAGAACCTTAACCATCATCTAGTTTAACTCTGTCATTTCTACAGAAAGAAGAAATGATTCCCGGT
Source organism: Ailurus styani (assembly GCA_002007465.1). Lineage (NCBI taxonomy): Eukaryota > Metazoa > Chordata > Mammalia > Carnivora > Ailuridae > Ailurus > Ailurus styani. The sequence continues at coordinate 606,496 of LNAC01000665.1, read as the reverse complement.
GAGATACAGTGATTCCATTCATACGTTGGCAATTTCTCTCCTTTAGTATTTTAAAAGTGCTCACATTTCCCAGGTAGATGGTCACAACTGCAAATTCTCACTTCATCTTTCTACTGTTATCTTGCCTTCTCTGACCTATTTATTTTGTTATCTATGATACCAGAACTTTAAAAATTCCTCCTTTACCCTCTTATCCTTTCCAACAAACATATAAGTAGGCTTTCTATTATTGACAAGGAAAAAAGTAGTTTTAGGTTCTGTAACTAACTGTAGAATCATAATAATGCATTTACCTCTGCCTCATCCCATTGCTATAAAAAGGAGAGAAGAGCTATTTCCAATAACAAATCATTTAGACATGTAAAATCTAAATGAAAGTGACTGAAGAAAAAAAAGACAAAATTGAAGACATGAGATCACACAAATACCAATGTAATGAATACATTTAAACTATTACAGACGTTAGAACTTTGGAATCTAACCTTATACTTTGACTCTGAGCCAAAAAATAAGTTAGAAGCTATACATTCATCATATACTCTAAGTTCAAAAGATAGGACCATGCTCTATTGCTATATATTCTAATTTAAATTTATATTTATTTCCAAATGGTACATTGGTCAGTTTCAGTAAATCATCAAGATGGTATTCTTCTAACACATAATTGGTTAGGCAAAACACTAAAAGAAAACTTATTCAAATATGCTGATAACTATTAGCTTACCATAAACATTATGGATAATACATTCCTAAACTCTCAAGGCAAGCACATTAATTGCATCTTCATTACATAGTTTTTCATAATGTGTTCCTCATAAGAGGAAGACTCCAAGATATGAGAAAACTTACTCATTATTTCTCTAAGGATTCTTTATTCATGGCAAGCACCCTGTTAGTATGGGTAAAATTAACTGCACAATAAGTATCATGTGTTATGTTTTTGAGCAATACATGCACTTAATCACAATTATAATCATAAAGATAAAGTCTTAAAATGAAGTACTTTGATAATTTCATAAGAGAGAAGGTGGCTGATTTTCTCTCCTTACATTCTAATATTTTAAATACTGCTTCATCATGCTTCATTCTTGAAGAAAACCCCCCAGGAGTGATAGATTAAGGCTCAGGACTAGAATTACCATCATTTACTTAGGTAGTATTGTCTACCCCTTTTCTCGTGAGCCGTTCTCTGTTCTTAAAGCATTTAATATAGAACAGTGCATAATGGAGTTAGTTCTTCAACTCTAGAGAGGTAGGAATAGTAATAAAACAAAAAAGAGAGAACAGATATTCAGTTTACCTTAGTAAATATGAGTATCTGATATAGTGTTTTATATTATATAATTCTTATTCACGGTGGTTATCAGTGGGGGCATCCAAGAAAACGAGAGGGAAAAAAAACTCTCCGCAAGTCATGCTATAGTAATATTATAAAAATCAAGTCAACACTTTGACTCACAACTTAAATAAAAAAAGTATTAGAGGTACCACCAAAATTAAAATCTCAATGATAGGGGTGTCTGGGTGGCTCAGTCAGTTAAGTGTCAGACTCTTGATTTTGGCTCAGGTTATGATCTCAGTTTGTGAGACTCAGCCCCATGTCCAGCTCTGTAAGGCCTGTAGCCTGCTTAAGATTCTCTCTCTCACCCTCTCCCTCTGCCCCTCCCCCACCTTTTTCTTTCCCTCTCTAAAAATAAATAAATAAATAAATAATCTCTATTGTAACAGGAAGAAGTGGCACATTTTTATTAAAATAGCATCAATGACAAAGAAAGGCAAATATTGAATAATAAATTAAGAAATTAAAACCTAATTTATTAAAAAGTGATTTTCACAAGTTATTGGGGTAGTACAACACATCTTTCTTCTGGTGTGCTAGCTCTGTCCAAGCAAACTATTTCCAATCTCCATATAGAGAATGTATCATATGATGAAGAAAACCAGCATCCCTGGACAATTTCACATATCTACCTGTAGCCAAATTGATCTTTTTCTTTCTTCCTTTTAACAAAGAAAATGTCCCTTCCCTCCTCTAACCACAACCTCTCTAGTCTTGTCAAGGAACTTGTTCCTTATGTTATAGCCGTCTCTATTTTGTGCCCTTCATCTCTTGGTCACAGACCACAGAAACCAATGTTAGTTATCTTCACATAAAGCAAAATTTGAAAAAGTAAACAAACATAGATACTGCACATCCTCTGCAACCTCTACCTCATTTTGGGGATCCTTTTGAGCCATATTTTTTTAAAATTTTATTTATTTATTTGACACAGAGAGAGAGAGAGATCACAAGTTGGCAGAGAGGCAGGCAGAGAGAGAGAGGGGGAAGCAGGCTCCCAGCTTGAGCAGAGAGCCCGATGTGGGACTCGATCCCAGGACCCTGAAATCATGACCTGAGCTGAAGGCAAAGGCTTAACCCACTGAGCCACCCAGGCGCCCCTTCAGCCATATTTCTTATCTCCAATTTTTAACCTCATATTATTCACAGTTTCCTTTATAAAATTTCTACCACATAAGCCCTCCAAAATTGTTACTTTTCAGTTTCCAATGATTTCCTTGTTGTCAAATCCTATGGTTACTTTCTGGCTTTATCCTTCTGATCATCTCAACTTACCCTTCTTGTCATGGTTGACCAGTCCCTCCTTCTTCATTCTTTTGCCTCTGGGACGAGTTTACTTTCCTTTGTCCTTTCTCAGTAGCTACTCCTTCTTAGCTGCCTTTGCAGACTACTCTTCCACATGACCTCAAAAAGGTGCAATTCTCTGAATAATATCACCCTGACTTCAGTACAGTAGTTTAAATACACTATTTTCCTGTGTCTATGGAACTATAAATATTTCCCATACTACTTTAAGTTAGCACCTTTAAGAGAAGATAATTCAACAATGATATTTAGAGAATTTGCTCTTTACCCAGTTGAAACTTAAAAGTTTACTCCAAAAACTGCAGAAATATGAATAATATTTATTAAACAGCATTTCTAATGGAAACCCATTTTCTTTTATTTTTTTCTTTATAATAATTTTTCTTTAAATAAATTTTTCTTTCTATAAGCAATTTTTCTTTATAATAAAGTTCAGAATATTTAATCAAAAGTATCTAAAATTTTTTAAAAAGATTTTATTTATTTATTTGACAGAGAGAGAGAGACAGGGAGAGAAGGAACACAGCAGGGGGAGTGGGAGAGGGAGAAGCAGGCTTCCCGCTGAGCAGGGAGCCCGATGCAGGGCTGGATCCCAGGACCATGGGATCATGACCTGAGCCAGAGGCACATGCTTAATGACTGAGCCACCCAGGCACCCCAGAAGTATCTAAATTTTTGAACTAAGTTTTGAATTAATTCTCCTTATTTAAATAACTTACTTGAACTTCTAAATAATCCACAATTTATATGAATTTACATTGTTGAATCAGTAGTAAAGCATTCTAGTTTAATTCTGAGAACTAAATTTTAAGCAAATTTGAAATTTCGTTAAATCATTCTAGGGGCCAAGGTCAGGCTGCTCCAATATGCATCACTTTGGCATGAAGACAATTTTGAATAAAAAAAGGAATCAAAACCCAGCAGATTCAGGAAAAGGTCTTTATCTCCTCCTCAACAGCCTAAAAAGAATTTAGATAGAAACCTCCTTAGGAAAAAGCCATCCCCATAGATAACTACATTACATATGAAATAGGTATGGTAGGTAGGGAGGAACACACAAGACCCCTTTGATAAAAGTCCTTTTCTTCTCAAATAGTTTCTGAGTGGCCCCTGTTTACCAGTTATTCACTCTTTTTCATTCATCCTGAAGGCCACATTCTTTCCCTTTGAAAACCCCTACCTCCTTCTCTTTAGCTCAGAAAGTCACATACACCTCATTTTGCCAGACTGCCTTTGGAATTTCCATGTCTGTGTGGATTCGTCAAATATATGAAACTATTAAATTTGATTTTTTCCTGATAATCTGCCTCATGTCAACTTGGTCCTTAATCCAGCTAGAAGGACCTAAGAGGGGACAGGAATTCTTGCTCCCTCACATCACAAGAACACTGAAATGATGGCCTTTTGGGGAAATATGCAGAAGAATGATGAAAATGACATGTTAGATAACATTCGAGGATTCATGGGTCCTTAAATCTCTATTAGAATTAAAATATTACACTTAACCTTTCTTTTTTAAACTTCTTTCCTTTATTGATTTATTTAGTATTGTGATGTTGAGGGAAGTGTGGACTGACATCAAGTTTACAATTGGTAACCTACCCTGGACAGCCACTTCTTTTTGTCTTTTCTGTAACAAGCCAAACAAACAGGTCTTGCAAAGTGAGAATCCCCGATTTCCCCTGGGGCAATGGTAGCTCCGAAAGAGAATCAGAGAACAGCTACCCCTGCAGGAGTATTTCAATGATGACACATTTACCTCAAGAGTGGAAGCTGGCAGGTCCTAAAATTATAGCTAAAAAATAAATTTTTTAAAGCACATTTAAAGTCAGATATAGAATTCATTATTAGTCAGGGGAAATGTAGAAGGCAATCCGCCAAAAATAGGTGAATTTAGAAATTACGTTTTGATTTGAAAGATGTATACTGTCAAAATGGACAGAAATTTATTTAAATTTATGTTTAGTTCCTGGTCCTTTTTGAAAAGAGCATTCATTATATCCTTCAATCAAGTTATTATTTGTGATACCTAAATATTTTAATTCTTTAAATGATTCTTATATGTGAATTTAAGAGTACTGGCATAAATCTGAGGTCAGTTAAAATTATGTGGTATGGTGGTACAGAAATGGGATAGAAAGTCTCAGGAGTCAGAGAAAGAGAAAGGAGGAGAGAAAGGGGGTGGGAGGGAAGATGGGAGGGGAGAGCAAGAAATTGTGATTGGGAAACTGAAAGACTCCATAAAAATCTGCTTTTTGTTCCTTTTCTTGCTTCTATTTTTGCTAGAACCTGCATCCTCGCTTTACCCATGCCTCAGAATGCCAATTGTATATGTCTTCCTTGTAAAGGATAAGGAGTTAATGATTTCTTTAGAATAAATAACATCTAAGGAAGGACCAGGTTGGAATGACCCGAAGAAGCCATCATACGTATATTCTAGATCTCGATGCCAAGATCCTGGCTCCAAGGAATAACACCTGGGACCTCATCTTTGTTCTAACCAGTTCCTGGATGCCTGAAAGGACACATACACCAGACCGTGGTCCTCAATGAAAACTCCCAGACCCAGAAAAAAGGGGAGACTCACTCTTTTTTTTTTTCTGAGTCTTCTGGACACTCCGTCGGTACCTGCACTCTCTCTATACCTTCAATAAATTTGCTTTTACCTCCTGTTGGCCTGCATTTGATTTCTATCCTGTGTGTGGCCAGGGACCCCTGTGGCTGGTGGAATCCCCTCTGGATCTCTGAACCCAGCCTATCGGCATGAAAATGAGACAAATAAGAAGAAAAACAAAGAGGAAAGCAAAAAATATATGACTAAATAGCAGATGTTATCTGATGTTTTTTGCCATAGGACCTTAAAATATTGGAAATTTTAGAAGATTCAGAAGTTTTAAAGAAAATTTGATTTTGGTGGAGTGAGGTGACAACTTCTAAGAGAACAAGAGGAGTCTAAGAGCACCTTAAAGTTGTTTTCTTCTTTCCTTGAGTTTTCTTTCCCTTTTCCTTTTTTAAATCTTCTCTCCATTTCTCTCTTTTTACAGATCTTTGTACCAAATTGTTGGGGCATTAGCTAAAACAACATCTGTGTGAAATGACCCTCGCCAAAGAAATTCTACATTTGCTTGTTTAAATTCATTGTATCTATTGGTACAAGGGTGCACGCTCATTTAAGAGAAAATAGAAAACAAAGATGAACAGAAAAAAACTTAAAAATTTGTTTGGATACTTTCCATGTTTGTCAAACAAAGTAATAACCAAACAATCCATTGACGTTTTACTTGAAAATTAAGACAAAAACAAACTGTAGAGATGTGCTTGTTGTAATTTGTGTTGATAGCTTCATTTCAGAATCCCAGAATCAAATGTTCAAATTAGTGGTTCTAAACATCCTTTCCAGAATATGCGTCCAATTGTTTAACTTGAAAACTCTAGATATGTAATGTTTTATTTTTTAATTAAAGTTTTGCAAGTGCTTAATTTAAATGCACTATCTTTTAACATTTTAATGTCACTTTATATCACTTTAAAGTAAAATTTTGGGGGCACTTGTGTGGCTCAGTCAGTTGAGTGTCTGACTCTTGGTTTTGGCTCAGGTCATTGTCTCAGGTTCATGGGCTCAAGTTGGGCATCAGGCTCAGGGCTCAGCAGGGAATCTGCTTTTTTCTCTCTCTGCCCCTCCCCCTACCATTTGCACATGCTTGTGCATGCTCTCTCTCTCTAAAATAAATCATCTTTTTTAAAAAAGTAAAATTTAAACAAATTTTTACTCATTTTTGGTCATAGCATATAGTTCCTACATTTACTTCACTAAAGATAACCTATATTACTATTATTTATAAACAGTATGGCAAGAGTTGCTACACGAGTCCGGTATACAGGACATAACGTGAGCCATTTGCATTAAATACCTCACAAATTTCTATTACATGTATAAGGGCACCAAAAAACCCTCCATAATGTAAACACAATAATGAATATTTTTTGTAAAAGCAAAGACAGGAAAAATCTTCAGACTTACTAGCCTGAGTAAAAGTATGATTTTCTTGAACCTGTAAGTAAACTTTCTTTATATATGAAATATAATAACCAACTTATGAAATTATCCAAATCTTAAAAAGAAAGGTAACATCTTAAATTCAAGTGTTAAGATCACAAATAAAATTATTTAAACACAACTCTTACCTTAATTTTCAAAACTTTGGCATAACTATGCACGCGCGCGCGCGCACACACACACACACACACACAGACACTTGACTAAGAGACAAAATTCCTTTCTTTCATTCATTCTACCACCAACTTTATAAGAATTGGAATCAAAATAGTAAGAATAAAATTAATATAATCCTTGATATAAGTTGTGTTCAGACATAATCTTTAGACAGCTACATCAGTGTTTACATGAATAATACGTAACAACTTCTAGATGACAAATAGTAATAGCAATAAAATCTGTTTTTAATCAATCATTTTGGTTATTTATTTTTGGTATTATAAATAATGCACTGGTTGAAATTCATATATCAAAATCTTTGTTCTCATCTCGTTTTTTCCTTAGGAAGTTAAATTGTTCATTTTTTATAAATTTATTTTATTTTATATTTGGGTATGACTAGATACAGGACTTCTATATTTTCTACTAACATTTATGCAGAGGTTTAATATGCAAGCATATTTTACATATATCAGGGGCACTCCTTGTTACAATATATGTTTGGAGAATATTGAGTTCACTTATAATCAACACTAATCATTATTATATCATTTACCTTCTCTGCTTCCATTTATATATTCGTCTTCTTGGCATAGGATAAACTGAGCAGTGCATTTACAGCTCTTCTCCGCTCTTATAACTATTTAAATGCTGTGCCCCTATACACTATTAATAATTCTTTTTCTAAATGGTATATGACATTAAAGGACATAATATTTTGCACGTAAAAGTGCTTGAGTACTGCTATGATTTTACTGCCAGTTGCACACTTCATCAATAAAGAGTGACCCATTGTTTCTTAATGTTTTTAAGATTGCATTACACTATTTAACTTAATATTCTGAATACTGCTTTCATTTTGCTTTGATTTACCTAGTGAATCTTTTTTTTCCTATTTTTTTCTTTAAAATTCTCTAAATCCCTTTATGCTATGTTTTCTCATGTGAACAGTATATATTCATTTTGAATTTTTTTTATCCAGTTGACATTAATTATCCATTAAAATTACTCTCTGAATGATATATTTGGCTTTAATTTTGTCATCTTATTTTTAATATTTTTGTTTTTATATCTTTGCCATATTTTGCTAAATAAATTCTATGTTATTTCCTTTTTTTTTTTAAGATTTTATTTATTTATTTGACAGAGAGAGAGAGATTACAAGCAGGCAGAGAGGGAGGAGGAAGCAGGCTCTCCGCTGAGCAGGGAGCCCAATGCGGGCCTCGATCCCAGGACTCTGAGATCATGACCTGAGCCGAAGGCAAAGACTTTAACCCACTGAGCCACCCAGGTGCCCCATGTCATTCCTCATTATAATTTAGAATGTACATGTCCTCACTTAAATACTTTAAAGCTTTAGATATACGTAAATGTATATTTCCCTGTTTGCATAATGGATAAATAAATACATCTGATACCCTCTATGTAAGAAGAAGAATTTCCAAAAATTTAATTTTATTCCTGTTTCCTCCTGCCAACTGCTGGATTTTAGAGTTAAATTATTATTTTTAGATCATACATCTCTTATGACAATCACATCCTGATTCACATTTATAGTGTATGATTAAAGAAATAATTAGAACTAACTCTTGATTTAGAATTATTCCTGTGCTTTGTTGACAGAACATTTATATTTCTATTTCTCAAAAGTTTAGTTTTTGATTCATGTGTTTAATTGCCTAAAAAATGACTTTAAATAAATCTTCCAGGAATAGTAATAAATGTGGTTTAGTATCCAAGGCTTTGCATATATGAAAATTCTGCCATTCAATTGTCTTTTTAATGTTCCTAGTTGACTATGTTTGATTCTAAACATTTTATACTGTTGTCTTTTCATCCCATCTGCCTTTCTTATTTTTTCTTAAAAAATAAAAAGCACAAAGTCACTTCATCTCTGCTTCCTGCAGTTATCTTTATAAAGTATGAGGTTTTCTCATCTATGATTGCGAGCTATAGGAATTTCCTTTTTTTATGTAATAGAAACTAACTCTAATCAAAGATGGAATTTTTCCATTCACTCATTAAAAGGAGAGATGGAGCCAGGCTGAGTCTGTGCCAAAAAAGTGTTTCCACTTTGATGCCTCACACTTTGTCTGCTTGCTCTGAATCTTTCTCATATCCTAACCAGAAGAACTTGTTAATCTCTTGTTATAGCTCTAGTTTACCAATATAAAAGGCTATAGAATAAGAGGGGATGCAAGGGCTTCAGTCGGTCCCAGTGGAAAGCCTCAACCTGAACAACTAGGGAGTTGGTGGTATCACAACAGAGAAAAACCATAAAGGAAGACAACTTTGTATCCAAAGAACAGATTCAGTTGCAAATAATACATATGTTTGGGTTTTCCATTAGGTACAATAACTGTAAGTACAATAAGGAATAAAACTATCCAATTGAGATAATAGATAAAAATGGGTAGAGAAACAGATAAAATTCTATTTTCTTTTAAGAGAACTGATGTAAGATAAAGGACCAGAGTCTTGTGATGGAGACTAACGGGCTGGAATACTGGCAGATACCACTTGGATCAACTTGTCAAAATAAGCATCATCACTAATGAGATAAATTGAAATCACGCACCACCCAATAGAATGTAATGGAAAAATGCAGCATCAGTCCTATAATACTCTTGTCAAAATGTATCACCTGACAGGATCTCAGGGTTCTGAGATCCAGCCCCTCAGGCTCTGCACTCAGTGGGGAGTCTGCTTGAGATTCTTTTTCCCTCTCCTTCTGCCCCTCCCTGCCCTGCTCCCCTGAACACGTGCTCTCTCTAAATTCAATAGATAGATAGATAGAGAGATAGATAGATAGAGAGATAGACAAATAAATAAAATATTTGGGGGTGGGGGGAATGCATCACCTGAACCTAATCATAAGGAAAGATCAGAAAAACTAAACTGAGGTATTCTCCAAAAGGAAAAAGAGAAAAGGCAGGAAGGAAAGAAAAGAGAGAGGAAAGAGAAAAATGGAAGAGAAAGCACTGGCCAATTGGCCAAGTTAAGGAGAAAGTTTGAAGAACTCTTCCTGACACAAAGACATAAAAACACTTGACAATTAAAGGCAATGCAGGATTCTGAACTTGGTATTTTTACTATTATTGGGACTATTGTTGAAACTTCAATGGAGGTCTGAGGATTAGACAGCAGGAGCATATTAATGTTAATTTCCTGTTTTAGATGGTTGTATTATGTATGTATTATGTATATATACAGGTATGTATTATATGATAGTATATAAATATATAATACGTTAAATGTATATTCTATTATATAATATAAATGTTAAATATAGTGTTGTCTTATATATAAATAAGTAAAAATATATAAAACATATTATATATGTATATATTTGTAGAATATATAAACTAAAGCAGGGTTCTTCAACCTTGGCACTGTCATTGACATTAGGGGCCATGTAATTCCTTGTTGTGGGAGTTTCCTGTAAATTGTAGGATACTGAGCATCCTGCCTGGTTTCTACTGACTGAATGCCAGTAGCATCTTCCCTCTTTCTCCCCCACCTCCAACTCCAGGTAAATAACCAAGAATGTTTCCATATATTATTAAATGTTCTCTAGAGGACAAAATTGCTCCCAGGTTGAGACTCTCCCTACTAAAGTATTCGGGGATGATGGATCATCAAGTTGGCAGCTTAGTATCCATGGTTCAGGATCCAAGAATCTCAGCAGAGTTTAAGAAGAAAAAGTACAGAGAGAAAAAAAAAAAACCTATAAACATCATCCTCCATCTGGTAAAAGCCGAGCATACAGAGAAAACCTTAAAAAAAAAACCATGAGAAATAAAGAAATATGATACAAGGAAGCCATGACATCAATGAGGGCTTTTTCTAATTAAAAAAAATGAGGCCAAAATACAGTGAAATGAGATGAAAGGAAAAATTTAAACTCAGATTTCTATATACAGTTAAAATATATTTCAAAGAGAAAGGTAAAACTCAGACATTAAAAAAATAGGTTAATTTGTCACCAGCAATCCTGTAATATAAGAAATGGTAGTGAAAGTTTTACAAGCTGAAGGGAAATAAAACCAAACAAAAACTTAAATCTAGAAGAAATGAAGAGCATAGAAATGAAAAGTATGGCAGCAAATATAAGCCTAGGCTTTTTATCTCTTAATTTCTTTGAAAGGCAACTGACTGTTTATAATAAAAATAACATTTTATGTTGGGGTTTATGATGTGTATAGTAAAAGTATCACAGAAAACACCACAGAGGACAAGGAAGGAATAAAGAAATTGTACTCTTATCAGTTTTCTACCTTATATGTGAAACAGCAAAAAAACTACCACTAAGCAAAATTTAAATTAGTTAAGGATAATTGAAGATTATTATAATCAATAAAAAATTAATAATAATACAAAGATATGCAACTATCCAGGCCACAGTTAAATTAAAAATGAATAGTAAAAATTTAGTAAAACAGAAATAAGGATAGAAAAGAAATAAAAATGAATAAAAATATCAGATTAGACAAGTAGAAGAAAATGCTAGCAATATGTTTCATTTAACCCAAATAAATATAGATATAGATATAGATATAGATAGATATACATATAAAGATAGAATGACCAAATATATAATGCATGTATAAATTTATTAAATACAAATGAAGTAATAATCCAATTAAAAGGCAGACTGTCATACTAAAAAAATGTAAGACCCAACTAAATGCTGTCTATCAAAAATACATTTTCAATATAAAGACACAGGTATGTTGAAAGTAAACCTTTGGACAGAAAAGACTATGCTCGTGCCAATGGAGAGCATTAGAAAGCTTGCATGGCTATTAAAGAAGATTATATATACTGAAAAAAAGGGTGCATTGCCAGATAAAATGAGGCACACTTCATAATTATTAACTAGTTCATTAAAACCAATAATCTAAAATAATACAGCTTTAAAGTACATGCAGAAAACTGAACAAAACTAAAGGGAGAAATAGAAAAACTGACAATCATAGTTGAAGATTTTAACATCTCTTTGTCCATATTCGCTTACTGACTATATATATGTATAGTCAATATATGTACATATCTATATCTATCTATCTGTCTATATATGTATAGTTAGAGAACATTTAAACCACATTACCAATCACCTTAACCTTATTGACATTCACAAAATACATCAAATGAGTGCAAAATGCACAATGTTTTCTTGTGCAATATATTCACCATAGAGAAAAGATAATTTCTTTAAAAACAGTACTGGGGAAACTGGACCTTCACATGCGAAAGAATGAAATCCAATGCTTATCTTACATCATACACAAAAATCAATTCAAAATGGATTAAAGACTTAAACATAAGACTGGAAAACATAAAACTCCTAGAAGAACACATATAAGAAGTTACTTGGCATTGGTCTTAGCAATGACTTTTTTGAATAGTACACCAAAAGCAAAGGCAATGAAAACAAAAATAAATGCAAAAACAAGTGTAACTATACTAAACTTAAAAGCTTCTGTACAATAAAGGAAACCATCAACACAATTAAAAAGCAACCTATCGAATGGGAGGAAATACATGCAAAGCCATATGTCTCATAAAAAGTTGTAACCAAGATATATAAGGAAAACTTACAACTCAATAGCAAAAACAAAACAAAACAAAAAAAACACAAACACAAACACAATTAAAAAATGGGCAAAAGACTCGATAGATATTTTCCCTAAGAAGACATATAAAAATGGCCAATGGTGGTGGGTATTAAGGAGGGCACATATTGCATAGAGCACTGGGTGTTACAATGAATCTTGGATCACTATATCAAAAACTAATGATGTATTGTATGGTGACTAACATAAAACTATAAAGAAGATTTAAAAAAATGGCCAATGGTTATATGAAAAAGTGCTCAACCTACTAATCAACGAAAAAATGTAAATCAAACCCATAATGAGATATCACCGCACACCTGTTAGAATGCCTTTAAATTAAAAAAAAAAAAGGAAGGAAGGAAAGAAGGAAGGAAGAAGAGAGGAAGGAAAGGAGGAAGAGAGGGAGTAAGGAAAGGGAGAAAAGGGAGGAAAGGGAGAGAAGGAACTATTAGCAAGGACATGGAGGAAAAGGAACTTATGCACCATTGCTGGGAATATAAATTGTTACAGCCATTATAATAAAACAGAATGAACTTTATTCAAAAAAATTTAAAACAGAACTGCAACGTGATCCAATAATCCCATTTCTGAGTATATAACCAAAGGAATTGAAATCAGGATCTTAAAGAGATTTATCTGATATCCATGTTCACTGCAGCATTATTCACACTAGCCAATATGAAAACAACCTAAATGACTGTCAATGGTTAAGTGGTTAAAGAAATGTGGTATATACATACAATGGAATATTATTCTATTTTTAAAAAATGAGGAAATCCTGACATTTGTGACAACATGAATGAATCAGGAGAACACTGTGAAATGAAATAAGCCAGACACAGAAAGACAAATATTGCATGATCTCACTTACATAACACACACACACACACACACACACACACACACACACACACACACACACACACACACACACTGAACTCACAGTAACAGAGAGCAGAATGGTAGTTACCAAAGCCTGGGGCATGGGGAGGAAAAAGGACAAGTGAACAAGAAAGTGGTGATTGCCAAAGGCTGAGTCCAGGGGGTGATGGGAAGTTATTGTTTAGTGGTTACAAAGTTTCAGTTTTGTGAAGAGAAGAGTCTGGAGAAGGATGCTGGTGATAGTCGCACAACAATATGAATGTACTAAATACCACTGAACTACACACTTGAAAATGTTTGAGATAGTAAGTTTCACGTTATGTGCATTTTACCAAAATTTTTTAAAAAGTTAACCATGACAGGCCATATGCCAGGCCAAACACTAAGTTTCAATAAATCTCAGGTTTTAGATCTTACTTAGTATATTCTTTGACCAGAGTGGAATTTAATTTGAAATCAATGCCTTAAAAGATACCTAAAACTACCCCCCAAAATATTTGTAAACTAGACAAAAACACTTTTTAGTAAGTGTCCATAATTTGTAAAAGACAAAATAAGAAATTTTAAAAATAATACCAAAATGATGAAAATATCACTATTTGTGGGGTGGAGTTAAATTTGGATTGAGAGAATAATTTGATCACTTTAAGTGCTTAACTGGCAAAACATGCATAGGTTTAAAAATCAACTAAAGAATAAAAGAATTATAAGCAAGTTAAATTTAAAAAGTGGAAAAAATGAAGTAATAGCAATAATGGAAGAAATAAATGAAATTGAAAACAAATACTAGAAAATACAAAATGAAAAGCTGTTCTTTTAAAAACATTCATAAATTGTTATTCTTAGCAAGACTAATTAAGAAAAATGTTCAAATACAGATAAAAAATTACTATTGAAAACTCAGTAGCTAAACTGATCATAAAGAAAGCACATCTGAAGAGTAGCTCACACATGTAACAGAGATCTAAAAGCAACAGAATCTATGTCTTCAGAGTTAAAGTATTTCAGAATACCACTAAATGTGAGGTTTATGTAAGAAAGAACAATCATGACTTCCTTTCCTATGTCTTTAGTAATAACTGTTTTGGTTGCACTGATGCAAGATTTGATTCTACATGTTAATTTTAAATTATTAGAAATTACTTCCAATTTTGATTCTTATTCATATATCTAATTTAGAACGTTGCTATTATTTCACAGTAGAAAGTACTCTGATCAGTACAAAGTAAGCAGTCCTTATTCCATTAGGACTAATTTTCCTTAACTCTATTATATCAGGAAAGAGTGACTGATTTTATATGCATGTTTGAATATAGACTGCCATGGTTGTAATGGCTAGTGGAAAAGAACACATTTTACAGATATTTTTAAGGAAGATTAAGCAAGATTTCATGGCTTAGATATAAGACTATAATGCTAAGAACTGAAAAGTTAATGAAGTCTGACGTTGCATCTTTTTTTTTTTTTTTGGCTTTCTTCCATGGTTACTAGAAACCAGTTAGAAAAGCATGTTAAAATTCACCTTACAGAAGATAAAGTCTGTCATGCATCTATTATTGGTCTTCCTTATCAATTTTTACTGTCATATTTCCTGAAATTCAGACTTTCAGGCTTAAAAAGAAGATAATAAAATAAAATGGATTTATAAGAATATCAACATAAATATTCTAATTTATTCTTTCAATGTGCAGTGTCACTCTAGTATTTAATACATCTATTCACATTTCTAGGCAATGTAAAATAGTAAATGTAATAGGCAATGTAAAATCTTAGACAGTAGATAAAAATCAAGTGTGCTTTGGTAAGTCCTGAATTCCTACTTTGACCATTATATGGTTTAGAAACTAAATTTTTTTCCCACAAATTTTAAAAGTACACCTATCAATAGTCTAGATAGAAGGGTTAGATTTCACATATATTTTTAAACTCTTTTTTAAAGTATTTTTATTTATTTTTGTGAAAGAGAGACAGGGGGAGAGAGAGAACAAGTGGAGAGGGAAAGGCAGAGAGAGAAGCAGGTTCCCCTATGAGCAGGGAGCCAGATGAGGGACTTGATCCCAGGACCCTGTGATCATGACCTGAGTCAAAGACAGATGCTTAACCGACTGAGCCACCCAAGTGCCCAGATTTCACATATATTTTTAAAAGTGAAAAGAAGTGGTTGAAACATTCCTGGTCTTTATTAGAATAAATTTAATTCTTAGTATAAATTGACAGGAGAGTACTTGCTCTTTTTTGCCTTTTTTTGTTTGAAATTTTCAGTAACTTTGTTTTTCAAAAGCTAGGTGTATTGTTCTGATTAAACTATTCATAGTATAACTTAACTGTTGATAGCATAATTTAATTCATTGTATTGTAACATTTACACACACACACACACACACACACACACACACACACTTAATAGAGAACACTGGTACCCGCTCTTAGCTCAAACCATGAAGGATGTATAAAGCAAAAGAGGAACTGCATAAATAAACCTTCTAACAGCAGAGATTTCAGAAATAAAATAACGATAGTGAAATTGGAAGACTTAAGGAAAGCTATTTATGTTACTCTGAGGAATACAAATCAATAAAAGTTCATGGCTGAAAGGTTCTCATTGATTGGAACATACTAGTAGGAGAGTAATTTCAAAACCCAATGTAGGGTTTGCCAACCACACCACATTTTCTGATTGTATCCAATAAAATGTTATGACCTCGAAACCACTGTCTCTAGTATTAGTTTCTTGAATGACTTTATTTTTTATTCTAACGTGACTAAGCTGAAATCAAGACATCTGAAACATAGTTACAAAGAATCATAAGATCTTTTCAAGTTAAATATTTCAAAGTTGGCTTCATGAATGCTGTTGGAAAGCGTTCATCATTTAGAGGTGTTATAAAAAATAATGCAGACAATTGCTTGATTGTATTTTTAGAAATTCCTTAAATTTCCCATGAATGCAGCTTTTTAGAACACTACTAACTAATCCTTTGTCAATTTTTTAGCCATATCTAACTCAGTGGAAGCTGCTGTCAATTTCCATGCTGCATGGCCAATGTAGTCCTCATGGGTCTTAGTGTGAGGGCAGGGAAGCACTTTTCTAAGAAGTGCCTTAATTTCTTTGCTGCTTCAGAAAGCAGTCCTTCTACATGTGCTGTTGATAGACTGATCTGCCAAATCAACTGTGATATTTTATAACGGAAAAAGGAAGAAAACTTCTCCAAGGGGATGAGTCTCATCCACAATAAGCCTTATGTCGCCCGAGAAAAAGAAACCCAAAGGATAGCTTGAGGAACTGGGAACTGGATATCAAAATTTCTTGGAGAAACTTTTAATGTTTCTCTACATTATTTTTTATGATTTTATAAATATATTCCATTAACTTTGTTCAATGCATTGCTCAGTCTACTGATACACTCACTTTGCATTCACCTCTTTGACTATACATAAGGGGAAAACGTGGTAATGAGAAGCAACCTAGATAAATAAATAATAGAACTAACCCATGCTCTGGAATGGCAGCTACATGAGGTCAGAGGTTTCAGCTGATTTGTTCAGTACTATTCTTCTGATGCCTAGAACAGTGTCAGTCTCAAGACAGGCGTTCAATAAGTGTTTGTTAATGAATGAATGTATATGAAATGAAGCTCTTCCAAGCCTTACATTATGTCAAAGAGGTACTTTAAATCCTGTGGGGCACTAACTGTGCCTCACGTCTTAAATGTTTAAACACATCATTCTTTCTGCAAAAACTAACACCCCCCCCCACTTCATTCATCAGGTCTCAGCTCAAATATCATTGCCCTGATCGCTAAAGCCTGGATTGTATATATTATGTGCACTTATAACACCTGCCACATTATCATACCATATTTTGTTTATAAGCTTATTTTTGTATAACCTCCACAAGCCTAGGCTCCAAAAGGGTACATAGGTATCTAGCTAGTATTCCCTGGTCTCAAAAAATATCTCTTCAATGTACAAAACAGAATTATTAATCATTACATTAAATTGTAAGTCATTAATAAAAATAGCCAAATAAATATCATAAGATACAAAAAACAGACAACACAACTTCCTTCGAGTGTAGGTCTATGACAGAACACCATCTAAAATACAACAGTCAGATTTTTCTATGTATCTAGAGATACAGCTGACTAATAGAACTTGAAAAGTCAAAAAGATAAAACGTTGGTATTCTGGTGAGGTTAGACATAAATAAAAAACCACCAACAAAAAAACCAAAAACCAAAAACCTTAGAACAAAAGGGAAGAGGATCAAATTCTATAAAATAAAGATGAAAACATTTGGAACTTTCCACCAAAATATGAAATACTATAATCAAGGGACACCCCTAAAGTCTTAAATCCAATATGATACAGAAGATCAGGCTTTTTAAAACTAGTATAGGAAACCTGTCATTCATTACATTTACACGTTACAGAGGGCAACATTAAATTCCCTACAGTGGGCTTATCAACCTTGACACTATTGACTTTCGGCCGAAATCTTTTTTGTTATGACAACCAAAAATGGCTCCAGACATTGAAGACTGTTGCCTGAGGGGTAAAATTGTCCCTGGTTGTTCTGTAATGTTACGGCAGATTCAACTAGGAGCACAGATGTTAGCGAAGCAGTGATGGTTTTGTGGTTTAATGGTATTAATGATATTCATATCACATGGTTCTCTATTAAATATGATATCCAAACAAAATATTAGTAACTGTCAAACAAATATTGATATGAAAAACCTCTCTTGTAAGATACAAGTTCCAGGAATAACAATGTATGATTCAGTGTCCAGTTTGGTATACTGGTAGAGAGAATAAACAAATCTAAATGCCTGACTTACCTTTGCCCCTACTCTGTTGGACCTTGAATTGAACAATACTTTTTAAATTGTGTCCCTTACTTTCCTCATCTTTAACTGAAGGTATGAGTTATTTGAGTTCTTTGTTCCTTTCAGCTCTAACATACCATGAACATGTGACACCATCCTGTGTATATTTCAGAAACAATTAAATAAAAACAATTGCTCTCTTCTTGATATATGCATCATAATGTACCCCAGCTGATATTAAACATAAAAGATTTTTATGGATTGTGTGACTTTGGGAGTTTGCTTCCCATCAAAAGCTATCAGTTTCAATAGCCTATTGAAGATGTCTGAAATTCTATTAGAAAATGATATTTTGCTTCTTTGACTTAAGGCAATAATTTTCAAACTATGCTGTACTAAGGGGTATCTGTTAAAGGGCAGCGAGGCAGGTAAG
This sequence comes from Ailurus styani, assembly GCA_002007465.1. NCBI lineage: Eukaryota > Metazoa > Chordata > Mammalia > Carnivora > Ailuridae > Ailurus > Ailurus styani. The sequence continues at coordinate 587,874 of LNAC01000665.1, read as the reverse complement.
TAAGCAATGCTTTAGATCCCCCTCCAATGATTCAAACAGAATACAGAAGCTTTCATCATTTTATTTATTAAGGCTCAAAAAAATTGTTTGAACATAGAATTTGGCATAGATATGAAAACACTGGAAGGTATATCTATGCCAAATCCTATCATATGCCATTTATCCTTTCATGTATATATGCATATATATACACCATTCATATATATTATATATGTTTATATCCTATGCAAGTTGTCTCTAGGACTATTAAGCTACATGCTGTTCATTGACCCTGGACTGTAAATTCATTCATTCCCCCTGCTAAAAACAGTGTCATCAGGGGAGATAGTGCCTCCATTGGGCAGTGTTTGCAAAGTCAGACACAAAAACACTGAGTGTAGGAATATACATCATGTCATCCTACTGAAAGGCCAGGCAGCACTGTGCAGAAAACAGCATGGTTGTGAAACAGGTGTGTACGTGGAAACCCAATAGGAGCAAAGTGTGCATCGTCACACCGAGCATGCAGCACACGGGTGGAAGGGGGAAATGCCAGAGTTTCACAGTGAGCAGGATAAGCTAAGAGGAGTTGACTTCTTTCTTTTAATAAATCAAAGCTCATTTTTACACAGCATCTCTAAAAACAGCATTCCATTCAAGGATTATGAGATTTAAGACAATAAATAAAACATCCATAAAATATATTTTTATGCCATATGACTCTTCAAAGCTGAATATGATTCAGCTTTGAAGAGTCATATGGCATAAAAATATATTTTTAAGAATATCTGGATTGATATTCTTAAAGTGATGAATTATGCAAGGCTACCCTTACAGTGTCTGGTAAGCTACTTGCAAAACAATCTACTTGCAGGTACATGAACTCAATTACAAGAACTCTTTTTTTTTTTTTTAATTTTATTTTTATTCTTTGCCCAAGGGGTACAGGTCTGTGAATCATCAGGCTTACATCTTTCACAGCACTCACCAAAGCACAAACCCTCCCCAATGTCCATAACCCATCCACCCTATCCCTACCCTCCCACCCCCCAGTAACCCTCAGTTTGTTTTGTGAGATTAGGAGTCTCTTATGGTTTGTGTCCTTCCCCATACAAGAACTCTTAATGGATCGATCTTTGGAAATCTCTGCAGAAGATACCTACTGGAAATCTTTACTACTATGGTTTAAGAGATCAGTTCAGATATTATATTTTCCTACTTTAGTCATCAGCAAATATACTTCACTTATGAGACAAGTGGGACTACTCCCATACACCCTCTTCTCTATCTTCTTCCTTGTCCCCTTCTTTCTCTTTCTCCTTCATTACCACTCCCTCTTATCCCATTGTCCTTAGACACAGCCTCCTCCAGGAAGACTTTCTAGTAGGCAAGTAACCTCTGGCATAGCCCTAAACGCACTTGTCTCTCAATGCATTTACTTCAATACCCTTCCCCCTTTTACAGGTTCCTGAAGACAGGAATAAGCCCACCCACAGTTTTCATTGCTAGTTTCTACCATTGTTTGTGACATACAAGAATATCTAATAAATGTTCTTTCAACTAAAATATTAAATAACTTCTCACCAGGTTCATCCAGCAAACAAACTGAGAGGCCTCATTAAAGTATCATGCTTCCTCCTTAATGAGATAAAACTAATTACTTTCTCAAGGTGATAGTAAATGCAAGATAAAATTGACATTCAAGTAAAACCTGGAATTCAAATTCTTGGTATCAAAATTGTTTCAGTAAATAATCATGATTTTTATAGGAAAAGTTTAGAACTGAAAAGAAGTAGCCTATTCCCTCAGTGGGAACTGATTTCTTCACTATCCACATACAACGCATGAAGTAATGATGCATAACAGCAACTGAGGGGAAAGGGAGAGGGAGAGAATCTTAAGCAGACTCCCCACTGAGCACTGAGTGTGGAGCCTGACATGGGGCTTGATCTCACAACCCTGAGATCATGACTTGAGCCCCTATCAAGAGTCAGACACTTAATGTACTGAGCCACCCAGGCGCCCAGGTAATTACATTTATAATTGCCAATCATACTTTCCTATCTATTTCAAGTGTACAAAATTATAATGAAGCATATATCCTCTTCTTTGAACTTAGCCTCCCAATAATATCTCTAATTTCAGGATATATCCATTTCCCCATTAATATTATCCATTTTCTCAAAACCTCCTTGATTCCCATAAATATGGAGAACCTTTATTTCATCTTAGACTACTTCTAAAAATTTGTTTAGAGCATTTGAGATGAGACTGACCAACCTGATGAAAGGAAATGGGATAGGGCTTGCAGGAGAAAGAAGAGTTGATTACACTTGCAGGGCCGTGCAGTATTTAGAAATCATGCTTAGGGACCTCCTCCACTTTGCCTTTGGTAAAGAGCCACCCAAAGGTCAAAGGACGGGGGAAACGAAGCACACAAGTCCTCACTTCTCTCTGTCAATTTGCACTTCACAAAAGATCTACGTGTCCTCAGCTGTTCACTCACTCCAAAGTTATTCTGTGAACATCACGTTCTGTTTACATATTTACACCTATTTCAAGGAAATGCTAATTTACTAAACCCATGACCAATAAAAGAGTGAAACTTTCAATAAAACTTTTATATACAGCTCAAAATTGTTGCACTGAGAGAATGAGGTGAAACTAGCATTTAGTACATTACAAAGATGGTATAATAGCGTTATTCTTCAACATAAAACATACAATTTGGGATTATAAATTATTTTGGGAGGTTATGAAATTAATCTGATGATATAGTAGAATGGTTTGCTTAGATGATTTAGTTAAATTCCATGTACATGTCAGAGGAGAGGTGAAGGGATGTGAAGTTTCTTGCAGCCATATGTGTACTTTTCATGTAATGTAAATACACAAATCTTTCTGTGTATAAGGAAGAAACAGTTTCCCACATGCCCATTTAATTGTGCATAGATTTTCCCCTCTGCTATGCCTCTTTCAACCAATAGGGAAACATAATGGGGATGGGTGTGAATGGTGATGATCAAAACTCCAGTAAAGGTGTTATTAAACATGATCTAATTTTAACCATCATCCAATAAACCCCTATGCGGTGGGTATTATTTCTAGTTTACTACTGAAAACAACAGAAGCTTAGAAAATTTAAATAACTCCTTTTAAATCACACATCTAGGAAGTGAAAAATCTTGAATTTTAACCAGGTTTTATCTCTTAAGGGAGAACAATAAACCCATAAAGGGTTGTTATAAAAATAAGTTAGAAAATACAGGAAAAGCACTCAGACATGTTAATATTATTATTTTTTATTAATACTTTTAGTCTGTTGAAGGAACTATTCCTCTCTTCATAAAGTCTTGTGGGTAGAACAGGATTGCAGAAGAATAAGAAATATTCCTTTCATTAAGGCAAAATTGTATTTGCTCATTAAGATTAAATGACTAAATTCAAACTCTTACCAATTTTCACAGTTTAAAAACATCTAAGATTTCTGTGTTGATATGTGATATTAGAACCCATTAAATCAATGAACTTCACTGTATTTAAAACAAAGAAACAAACATAAAAACATCTCAACAGCCAAACGTTAAAGGTATTAATTGTTGTATCATAAAAATAGTATCCATGAATTTATTACTAACATTCTTTTGTGTAGATGATCACTGTATATTAATTGTCAGGGCCACCTTGAAGTAATAACCTTACCTCAGGTTTGACTTTATGAGTGAATCTCTCCAGAGATGATTACAAGCTTTTTCCAATATTAGAGGCAGGGGCTTCAAGAAATGTATCATTGATTCTTTCCTCATTAAAATCGAAAATTCACAGAGCAATCAAAGGTTATTCCCAAGCAGAGGTGATTGTTATATTTTCAGGACTTTCACAAACCAGTTGAGGTCACATTGGTAGCTTGAAATCAGCCATAGTGAGAGTATTCCTTTTCTCGCTATTTTACTCCCGGTCTCTCAAAAGTTACCAAATCTTAAATCTAAAATATTTCCCCTTCCGCTGTGTGTCTCCTTGATTTTACTCTTCAGACCACTTCAATCTAGTGTCTGTCTCCACAGTTCAAATGAGACAGCTCTCTTAAAGACTGTAGAGGAATTGTATACACCACACCAAACTCCACTGACCAGGCCAGTGGGCCAAGTTCCTCCCCCAGCGGCTGGGTTGTTGGCTGCTAAGGGTTCATACAGAAGCCCTTCACTGAGTGAATGACCTCAGATGAAGGAAACCTCCTTCCTGGAGGTTTATGCTTAGAGTGACTGGCTACTTCACGGTTTGCTTCCATAGCCAATGACTGACTGACTGATCTAGAGATAAAACAGCCCAGGCCATTCGCCTCAAGACTCTGGTGCAATTCATATTCTAGAATTCCTTCTAGAATCAGGCTGAAGCTAGACTCCATCTGAGTTTGTTGCCCTCTCCTCCTCCATGATTTTCTGATAACATCAAAAGTAATTCTCTTCCTTTAATATGCTGGGCCAGCCACGTAGGATGCCTATAGCCAGGACAGCTGTTTTTTCTAAAAATGTGCTATGACCGTCACTGCCTGTTTAAGAACTTTGCAGGGCTTCCCAATACCAATCTGTTTGCCATTCCAAAAACACATGACACAACTGCATATTTCAGTGGATGTTTTCATATTCCTCCCTCTTCCTATAACGTCCCTCCTCCTTCACACACCGACCTATGTGACTCCTTACACGGCTAACTTGCAATACTCACCTTTTGTGTATTATTTCAGCCAAAGCATTCTCCCTCCCGCATGAATCCATCGTAAATTTTTATATATTATTTCAGTTGGTTATTTTGGCATATTTGCGGTTCTGTGTATATATTTATCCTTCCTGGCATGTTGACTATAAATACCCAGAAGGATAAGAATGGCTAATAGTCACTCTCCATGTTTCCTCTGTGTAACACAGGGCTTTACACAAAATAGTTGCTCAATAAATATTAGAATTCAATATTAAAATTATGAACTACACAATCGACAATCATGACTATAGTGAATTTATGTTTCCTATTCAAATGAAACCTTAAAAATATGAAATGAAAAAAGTGACAAAATAACGGTCATTGAAGCACTTCCAAACAAAATAACATGGCTAGTAACATAAAAGCATTAACTGACACAAGGTGATGCAATTCACATTACGGTAATCTATTTTCATGGGAAAGTCACAGGAGGAGTCCATTTATCTAGGTAATAAAATGAATCAAAATGCATCCTGACATAAGTAGAATTTTAAAGCTCATCAATACATCATCAATTTTCATATTAACCTCAGCTCGGATACCTTGAAAATCTTGAGCAACGTGAATGAAATTAAAATATAGGTTGTCACTGAATATAAAATAAATGTCATTCTTAGGAGTCATGATTGCCTCATTGTTTTCTATTTTATTATTTTATTTTATTTATTTTATTTGCGAGGAAGAGAGAGGTAGGGAGGGGCAGAGAGAGAGAGAATAACAAGCAGCCTCCCCCCTGGGCACAGAGCCCAGTGTAAGGCAGATCTCACAACCCTGAGATCACAACCTGAGCTGAAACCAAGAGTTGGATGCTTAATGACAAAGCCACCCTGGTACCCCAACCTCATGAGTTTTCTTAAACAAACAAACAAAAACAATAACAAACAACCAGCATTCCCTATTGGTAGTGACATACTGTAAATCATGGAATTTTAAAAATTTAAGGAAAAAATATTTTAAACAATAGCATTTTGAAATAAAATGTTTCTCTTCTTCACCCTTTACTTTCTCCTTAATTCCTTTATACCTCCAACCAGGTAAATGTTAAATGAATTTCTCATTTCTAAATATGTTCACGTGCCTTTGCTCTAAGCCCAAACATTTCCAACCTAGAGAAGAAAAGTTTCTTGAATATTAGAATATGATCTGATTCTTGAAGGCTTAAAGATGCATGTATGTACGAAAATCAAAGTGTCAAAATTCTTGCACTACAAATAAGGGCACGTTCACACAGAGTGAAAGGATGGAATCAAAGTTCAAACTATTGCTTCAAAATGGTTTATCTTCCCTATCACAAATTGTAACTTCTATTGTGCTGTAAAGAGTATGAATCACTAAATCCAATGGACACTAGAATCCCCCCAAAAAAGTGTGTGCATCTTGACAAATCGAACAGAACCTCAGTTTGCCCATGTGCTCAAAAAGTCACTGAAATCAACTGTCCATTGTACTTATGTTTGTTTGACTTGAGACAACCCATTCTCCTTTTCTTCCTTCCTTCCTTTCCTTTCCCTCCCTCCCTCCCTCCCTTCCTTCGTTCGTTCCTTCCTTCCTCCTTCCCTCCCTATCTCCTTCCCTTGCTCTCCCCCATCCATCCATCCATCCAACCATCCATCCATCCATCCATCCATCCAACCATTCTTCCTCCATTTGGTTTTCTAAGCTACTCTAAATTACTAGTATAAATTCAATGCTTTTTACATTATTTCTGCAAAGAGTAAATACCATTAGTATTATGCATTGGCCACCTGGTTAAAGCTGACTACTGCTACAGTGATAGAATTTCTATCCATAATCTTTAAGTGGGGCAAAATAATTTAGATGATATACACAGCATTTAGCACAGTATATTACTTTGAAAAAACAGATGAATTTTTAATGTAAAATGCTACTAAAGTACTCACTTAAATGTAACCATTCAATTTTCTACCTCAAGCCCAAAAGCTCTCTTTGCTAGCATAAGGTATTTTTCTTTATCTAGCATGCCTGATGTTGCAGGCTCTCTTCTCACTCCATATTCTGCAAGACCTGCTCAGATTCTCTTCCCATTCAATTTATGACATGATTCATTGAATGCTACAGCCTACTTGAGGATTTTTTAATATTTTCCAGCCCTGCAGTAGAAATCCATTTTTCCGATAAGAAATGTAGTGATGACCCTGTCAGCTAAGTATCCTAATTCATCTATCTATGTGTAAAAGCTCTTCCCTCTAGGCTCCTTCAGAATTCATATATGGATTGTTCTGTATGTATTAGCATCTGTGGAGAGACCAGCTTTCACACTTCTTTAAAAAATACAAAAATACATATATTTTACAATTCCAGAAGTAGTAGATAATAATCAATTCAAAATATTATGATCACATTTTTTCTGGTTCTCAGGGATTTATCTATAGTTATGACATGAAAGAATTTATAAAAGAGAGTTGTACTACCAGAGCATTAAAAATGAGGCACATTTCTCTGGACTCACATCATGCTGTTACCAGCGGAAATTTTTTCAACCAATGTAGTATTTACTCTTAATTCTGAAATATATGCCAAATGTTTAAAATTACTACTTTACAGTTAATTAACAATTAAATCGATACTTAATATTGGTCAACACTGAAATGCATCTAAATATGCTTTTAAAAGGCACAAAAATAAGATTTTTAAAAGTCATTATGTGACTAGCATTAGAAATTATAAAAATTAAGTAAAATCCATCCACCTGCATATATGGGATGTTGTGAATAGAAAATGTACTTGAAATACAAAGTCACGTGGACAATTGTGATTAACTTGCAGGGGAGGAGAACCAACAAGGTTCTCACATTTTGTTCCCACATTTTGTCTCACATTTTGTTTCTGTCATCTACGGGCCTGTTTTATTCTCAGAAGGTTTTTTGCAAGGGTGTTCTGACTGACTCCAAGCTTCATTATATCTTGAAGCCCTTAATACAGTTTTCCCAGGATTTATAACCGGCAGTGGACATTGACAGCTGCACCTCCCCTAACTTAGTTTAGCTAGCCTGCTCCATCATCCACACAGACTTTCACTCATTCAACTGTTATTGAGTATCTTCTATGTGTGCTGCATTGAGTTAGATGTCAAATAATACAAATGAGTGCTAAACAGAAAGATGGGTAAGACAAACTTTCTGATCTCAGAACTTCTAAAATCTAGTAGGGGAGGCGGTGATGGGTAACTATAGTGGTAATACGAGACATAGTATCTAATTGATAAAAGCAAGAATACATTTTAAAAACTTGAGAAACACTTCAAGAAAGAGTTGCCATTGAGCTGAGTCCTGTCAGGTGAATGTGATTTCCACAGGCAGAGATGGGGAAAAGGAATACTAATTCAATAAAATGGCTTGAATTGTCTTTCTCGGATTGACTTATTCTCTCTGATATGAGGATTTTGAGAGGTAGGGTGGGAGGTCGTGGCCAGTAGGGAGGGAAAAAATGAAACAAGATGGGATCGGGAGGGAGACAAACCATAGGGGTTGCTTGGTGGGTGGGGGAGGGATAGGGTGGCTGGTGGTGGACATTGGGGAGGGTTTGTGCTATGGTGAGTGCTGTGAAGTGTGTAAGCCTGATGACTCACAGACCTGTACCCCTGAGGCAAATAATACATTGTATGTTAATTTTAAAAAGAAAAAATGGCTTGAATTATTACAGACAGACATGTATGTGCTTGGCAGATCTCAGGAATCACTAATAATTCACTATTGCTAACACATAAGAAAAGAAGTATTTAGAAGGGAAGAAATTAGAAAGCAAGGTCCAGACCATGATGGAGACCTTAGTCACCATCACCTCTAAATTAGACTTCATCCATTATCACTGAGTTGTGATAACTTGTTTCAGTAAATTCTGAGACCTTCCTGATCATTTCTGATGATTTATGATTCCCATCCTCTCTCCTAATACTGTAATAGGCACGGTTAATAAACTGGAAGAATTTTTAAGTCTCTAGGGAACAAAACATAGGCAATTTTGTACAGATTCCAAAACTATAGGTTGAAATAACTGTGTATCTATATATTTCTGAAGCTCTAATTTCAGCCCAGACCAGCACAAGAGACTAAAGTGTATTTTCTAAACAGAAAAACAAGATTATCCTTTCAAAGCAGTACATGAAGGATGAAGGATTCCTTGAACCAGCTTATTTTCTCTTTAGTCAGGAAACTCTTTCCAAAAAAAAAAAAAAAGANGCTTATTTTTTTTTTGCTAAGGAAACTTTTTCCAAAAAAAAAAAAAAAAAGAAAGAAATCACTTAATAATATTTAAAAATTTTCTATTAACCTTCAATCATATGTAAACAAAAAGGAAGTAATGTCTCTACATTTCTGCCTCCCCATCCTGAAGCAGCCAGAAAGTAATAATGTTCAGTGCTGATATGGATGCAAAAAATGGGTTTTTGTGGATTTCCAATGGGGATAAAAATTGCTAGAACGTGGGCGCCTGGGTGGCTCAGTGGGTTAAAGCCGCTGCCTTCGGCTCAGGTCATGATCCCAGGGTCCTGGGATCGAGGCCCACATCGGGCTCTCTGCTCAGCAGGGAGCCTGCTTCCTCCTCTCTCCTCTCTCTCTGCCTGCCTCTCTGCCTACTTGTGATCTCTCTCTCTGTGTCAAATGAATAAATAAAAAATCTTTTAAAAAAAATTGCTAGAACGCTGTGGAAAATAATGTATTAAAACATCAGAAATCTAAGCAATATAAATGTAAATATAAAAATCTGAGCAATCTCTAAAAATTCCAGTATATATATACAAAGATGTGTATTGTTATTCGTTGTGCATTGTTTGTAGGGGCAAATATAATTAAGTTATATTAATGTGCATTTGGAGGGAAATGACTGCATAATTTGGCAAAAGCATATTATTGAATGCCACGCAATTAGTAAAAAATACAAGTGGGATATTTTTGTACATCACCCACTGGAAAGATCACTATATGATGATGAGTGAGAAAAATTAGAGTTTAATATGGACAGCATGTAGAATAACTACATTTTCATAAATACTGACACATAACAATTTTATGAGTATATGTGTATATAGAGGCATGGGAAACATGGTGGAGTATTATATTCCTTGCTATTAGTATGACCGCTCTTGAGATACATTTTTAAAAATTAAGGGAATAAAACACATGCTAGCACACTTTATCCCTAGCTTGAAATCTATCCAGTGATAGAAGGCCTTTGGAAAGAGGAGGTGGCCCACATTAGTGATAGAAAATATTTACCATGCTCCTCAAGCTCCTCATTTACAGAAAAAACACAAGCCCAACTAGGAAAGCCTTCATCTTCCTACCTACCAGTGTAACAACTGTCCATACTCATTCCCAGTCTTTTCTTCCACGCCAGAGAAATAACTGTCTCCTCCCCACCCAAAGCTGATGTCTACTTCTGTGTACCCCGGATTCTTCTCCCACCCCAGTTCTTCCTGATTTAAACATTTACATCTCTAACCAATCCTTCCCTTCTATCTATAAATACATATAAATCTCTCTTTTCTTAAAAATAAGACCAAAAAAAAAAAAAACCCACAAAAAACCCACAGCCTCCGTTGACCTAATTTGCCTCTCCTGGCCTGTTATTAAAATGTCTGACTTGGCAGAAGCCCTCAAGAAGACAGCAACTACAGCTGGACCTAGGCACCCGGAGGCTCTGTAGCCCCCTCCTCCTCCTTGCAGTCTAGGCTATGCTTGCCTTCCCTACTCCCAGAAGTTGCTCCAAGGACACAGCCTTGATATAGAAATGTGTTGGCGAGACCATCTGAACTGAGTACGTGACTGAACCCAGTTAAGGCTTCTACATAAACATTTAAGATTCTGGTGCGTAGGTGTGGAAATCTCCCTGTGGGTGCTCAAGACAAGCTTCCGAGGTAAGTTCACTGCTTATTAAACTGCCACCTACCAATCTGGAGTGGTCTGCCTCTTTCTTCAGTCTCTATCCTCTGTGGACAGAAGCCAGTTTCAGATGACACCTGGGAAGCTCCCCAAGGAGGTTGCAAAGAAACAGTGTGCCATCAATCACGCAAGAGCCTAAATCAGGTCCCGAGGTCCCCATCGAACTAAGAGTTCCTTTTTGCTGCTGGATCCTGGGGCAGTCGCTGAGTTCTTGTGGAGGGTTCAGGGCAGTTAGAATGGCAGGGGGCCTGAAGGAAACCTCGGGCAGTGGCTCTCTACCACATTTCCCACTGATATCAATCTCCAAACTTTGGGAGTTAAAATTTTGGCAAGGACAGGCATCCCACTGTGTACTAGATGAATCTAACCCTATTTACCCTTCCTCCTCTTTTCTTTCACAGAAAAATTCTTAAAAATCCACCAGACTAAAATTACAATTATTCGTTAAACTCTTTATCACCACTACACACCTGTGAGAATGGCCCAAATCTGGAACACGGATAATGCTCAATGCTGGCCAGGAGGTGGAGCAACAGCAACACTCGCACGTTGCTGGTGGGAATGCAAATGGTACAAGCACATTGGTAGACAGTTCGGCAGTTTCTTATAAAACTAAACATACTCTTATCGTAGAGGATCTAGTAATTGTCCTCCTTGCTATGTACCCAAAGAAACTGAAAACATGTCCACACAAAAACCTGTACGAGGATGTGTACAGCAGCTTTATTCATAACTGCCAAACCTTGGAAAGACCAAGATATCCTTCAGCAGGTGGATGGATGAATAACCTGTGGTGCATACAAACAGGGGACTATCATTCAGTGCCGAAGAGAAATGAGTTATCTAGCCACGAAAAGACATGGAGGAAATTAAAATGCACACTACTAAGTGAAAGAATCTGAAGACCACAGACTGCATGATTATAGGTATAGGACATTTCGGAAAAGCTTTAAAAAAAAAAAAAGCGTGGAGACAGTGAAAAGATCAGTGGTTACCAGAGGGTGGGGGCTCGGGAGGGGAAGAGATGAGCAGGCAGAGCACAGATAATTTTTAGGGCAGTGAAAGTATGGTGTTTGATCCTGTAATGATGGATTCATGTCATTATACATTTGTCTAAATCCAGAAAACATAGACCCAACCACCAAGGGTGACCCTACGGTCAACTGAGACGGTGCTTCTGACGTTTCAATGAAGGTTCATCCATGATATAAACGTACCACTTTGGTGGGGGATGTTGATAACAGGGATGGCTATGCATGTGTACAGTGGGGGATATATGTGAAATCTCTCCACCTTCCTTTTAATTTTGCTGTGAACCTAAAACTTTTCTTTAAAAAAAAGCCAAAAAAAAAAAAAAAGACTTATTTATCCATCCGTTCATGACAATTCAGTTTAATCCACAGTTCACGGAAATGTTTTTCTTTGGGGACATCCACTGGTCTGATTGCCTAGACTAAACTACACTCTTAAATATGTCTGATAATCGGCCTCTCTGCTCCATTGTCACTTCACTGGTGAATGTGTCCTCTATTAGTTTCAGCACATTATTCTCCCAGGTTCGTCTCCTTCATCTCCTGCTGCTCTGCTCTGGTGATTCAGAGGTCATATCTTCAGCTCTCTGGATTTCTGATTCTAAACACTCTCCCAGGGTGACCTCATCCGTGTCATTTTTTCACCTACCATCATGACATCCAAATGCATAGTATTGTCTCTCATTTCTCTCTTGAGATTCAGACTCATAATCCCTGACTGCCTGCTCATCTTATTAGAGCTGGCTTCCACTTCACAGCAAAGGTGATTCTACCTCAGAGTGCAGTGAATGTAGCATAATAATCGCCTAGCCACACAAAAGTTATTAATATGGAATCCTGTTTAGCAGACTTAGACAGGTGCAAAAATTAAATGACAGAAGTTGCACAAAATTTACCCAACACAACTCAATGTGGAATTCCACAGCTAAGGAATGCTGGAAAACCAACAGACTCTGTTGGCTAGGGTCTCTCTGGGATCACAGACTTNCAGAAGTTGCACAAAATTTACCCAACACAACTCAATGTGGAATTCCACAGCTAAGGAATGCTAGAAAACCAACAGACTCTGTTGGCTAGGGTCTCTCTGGGATCACAGACTTAGATTTTTTTCTTTCTTTCCTTTTTTGTTAATTTAATGTTTCCCCCGTGGCCCAAAAGGCTACTGAAGCTTTAAGAGTTCCTGCCATGGTCCTGGACTGTAAGTTAGGGAGGAGAAGCGGGGTCATTCAGCTAAGGGTCTCTGGATAAGCATCTTCTCTAACAAGTATAAAGGTGATCTTGACCCATAATGTCATTCGGGGAGTAACTTTCCTGATTCCCAATAATAGAACCGTAATTGAGTCTTGCACAGGAAAGGCAACCAGATCAAAAGTTTTTGGTTAATTTTGCTTTCCTGTAGAATGAGATCTTGACAAGATCCTCTTAAATAGGAGTCTCTAATAAATAGTAAGTTGGACATTAATTTCTTAAAAGTTTGTGGCAGATCAAAACAGTTTATAAAATTTTCAATTTCTCTCAGGAGTAAGAGAAATACGTATATTTCATTTCAAGTGTCAAAGTATCACATATTGTTTTAATTCCTGATATAGGTATTTTTTAAAAACCTTCAATTACTCAAAACCTGCAAACTATTCAATTTGGGAAAATATTTGCCACATTATTTCAGAAAACCAAGCAATCTAACTGGCATGTATTATGGAAGCAGATTCCNCAAACTATTCAATTTGGGAAAATATTTGCCACATTATTTCAGAAAACCAAGCAATCTAACTGACATGTATTATGGAAGCAGATTCCTTTTTTTTTTAAATAAAAGTATTTTAGATAGTAAATAAAATGGTTTGAATACGAATAGTTTGTTCCAGTCAGTAAAAATCTATCACTTGGCACCAAACTAGGGATTCTAAAGAATGTGAATGTAAATGTTGTGGCAATCATAAACACAAAGGAATCATTCTTTTTAAGATTTTATTTATTTATTTGACAGAGAGACACAGTGAGAGAGGGAACACAAGCAGATGAAGTGGGAGAGGGTGAAGCCGGCTTCCCGCTGAGCAGGGAGCCCCATGATGCAGGGCTTGATCCCAGGACCCCCCCAGGACCCTGGGATCATGACCTGAGCCAAAGGCAGACAGACTCTTAACAACTGAGCCACCCAAGTGCCCCATAAGAGGCATTTTTTTAAACATAAAACAAACTTAAAGATACATCTTGGGTGATATTTAAAAGAGCATTAAAAGCTATCTTATGATTAAATTAGCATTTGTGTTATAAAATACATTAATGATTAAAGAGCAGCCATGTTTTTATAAATGCAATTGCTACAATAAAAAGGAACTAATCTGTCAATTGCTCAGTACGTATAATTGAAACCAGTTAATAGTAATGTGAAAGGCTGTATTTTTGGAAGAATAGATATTTTTGTGTATATGGCCTGAAGTAAATCTTATGATGGCACCAAAACTAAATGTGTGTCCTTGTTTCAGAAAGAGAGCAAGAAAATATGCTATACTTCTATGGAGAAAGTGTTCATAAATTTAATGTAAAATAGGGAGGCCTGGGTAGCTCAACTAGTTAAGCGACTATCTTCAGCTCAGTTCATGATCCTGGAGTCCCAGGATCAAGTTGGGCTCCCTGCTCAGCGGGGTGTCTGCTTCTCCCTCTGCTCCTCCCCGACTCATGTTCTCTCTATCTGATTCTCTCTCTCTCTCTCTCTCTGATTCTCTCTCTCTCTCAAATAAATAAATAAAATCTTTAAAAAAATTAATGTAAAACAGGGAATGAAAACTGAAAAGTTTAAATAAAAAGCAATAGAAATCAACTGTATAAAATGTTGTGATTTTCTGAGAAATAACTATTTGGTTACTGGCATAAAATATCAACCTCTTATATAATAATATCAATGTCAACAGTGATGTCAACCTCCTATATAATAATATCACTAACTATTCAATATTTTCTAATTACATTAGAAGAGTATTTGCTATCAGTATTTTTCTAATGAGCATATAGTAACATTCAACGTATAAACACATTCTTAGTAATTAGTACTTTCTTCTGTCTGGCTTCCCCCCCTCATCCCTGCTCCACCACCAGTGCCAATGCATTTGTTTTAATATTTAAAGAAACTACAAAGCTGTATAATCACAGTAGGTTAAGACATTAGAACATGGCGTGCTTGAGGCACTGGGAAGTTGTAGATCTAAAACATCTATGATCAAAGTCTTTCCTTCCCTCTGTCATCATGCAGCTTAGCTAATTTCCTCCATTTAACTAATATAATATAATTTTGATTTTCTAAATAGGTAATTTTACATATTTTAAATTTGGGGATTAATAGCCAGGATTCTTCAGAGCAACAGAACCAGGAAGTTGTAAATAGAAAGAGAAAAAGTTAGATGTGCATTTTTATTTTTAAACAATTTTTATATTATTTCAAACTTATAGAAAATTTTCAAAAAAAATCATTTGAAAACCTAGAAGATGATTTTAAGCAGATTCACTAATTATTTACATTTTTGCCATTTGATATCTCATTCTCGTTCTCTCCCTCCTGCACATACGCCCTTTGGTGTGTTTCCTAAGAACAAAGGAAATCTCTTATTTAACTACACAACAATGATAAAAAAAAATCAGAAAATTTAACACTGACATAATTCTTTCCCAATAATGTCCTGTATACCTTTTCTTTTTCCCCAGCCCAGGATCGAACCCAGGATCTTGAATTTATTTGCTGTATCTCTTTTGTCCACTTTAATCTGAAAACTGTTGCTCAGCTTTTCTTTGTCCTTCTTCCCCTTAAAATTTTAAAGAGACGTGCAGCATAGGGACTAGAGCCAATGGTATTGTAACAGCATTGCATGGTGACAGATACTACAGTTGTGGTGAGCATAGCATTACACACAGAGTTGTTGAATCACTATGTTGTATAGCTGAAACTAATGTGTAACATTGTGAGTCAACTACACTCCAAAAGTTTTTGAAGGGCTTATAGCCCATTTCTTTGGTAGAATCCCCCTCAGGTTGAGATGAACTGTCATTTTCTCATGACTAGAGTAAATTTATATCCTTTTGGTCAGAATACCAAAGCAGTCATATGTGTTGTTCCAGGTATCAAATCAGGAAGCCCATGAAGTCAGTTTATCCCAATACTGATGATAATAACATTTATGATTGGACTGAGGCGCTGTACACTACATTTATCCATTGTAAAATTCGTATCTGATCCTTTTGTTATTAATAGATGCTTTGACACTGTGTCAGTGTGATGCTCCTCATCAAATATAACTTGCTGGTTGTAGCCCAAATTGATAATCCTTGACTGAGTCAGTTATTACTGTGATAACTACAACATAATGACTTTCTAATCTCTTCATTTCTTCTACATTTATTTGTTGATATTCTATTGCAAAAGAAAAGAACTATCCTTTCCCTTCTATTTATATATTCATATATTCATATGTTCTTTCATTCATTTATTCATTTATATCAGTTGGGACTCAAGGATTTCCATTTTATCAAATTGAGCTGATCTTTCTTTCACTCTTTGTTTCTGATACTCAAATTGTACTAGATTTGTCCATTTGGAGCCTCTTCCATTTAAATCCCAGATACGTTTAACAGGTCTGTCTCGATCATTCTTTGAGAAATTCTTTACTTTCTAGTACAAGACATTCTAGACTCATCTTGTACTTCCCCTGCTCAGATCCTGGAACCTTCCATTCCTCCAAGGAAGCCTGGTTACTTTTATTGGAGAATGATACTTAAAAACTAGAACGTGGGTAATAGATACATTAATTGCTATTGATGTAACAATGCTCCTAGATATTCTCAACAAACATAGCAAGAAAATGTATGTTAATGTGTGTGTCTATCCATCACCATCTACATATCTGTATATCTATTTTGAAAAACTATGACTTACAGATTTTATGTTTATGTATGATCTATCATGAACTGATTTTTGTGTATGGTTTGACACACACCCATACACACACAAATAATACATGCAATTGAAAACTGTTTCAGAATTCTTTGTTGACCATGCTTTCCTTTACCAATTGAGTTACTTTGGCAACTTGGTCAAAAATTAGTTGACCTTACTCTTTTGTGTCAGCAACCTATTTATCTATTCTAATGCTAATTACATACTGTCATGACTACTGTAGCTTTAATTTGAATTTTGATGTCAGGTAGTGAAAGTCCTTCAATCATAGACATCATTCTCAATATTGTTTTAGTTATTCTGTACCCTTTATATTTCTGAATAGGTATTTTTGAAGATTTTATTTATTTATCTGACAGACAGTGAGAGAGAGAGAGAGAGCACAAGCAGGGGGAGCAGCAGGCCCTCCACTGAGCAGGGAGCCCAATGCAGGGCTCAATCCAAGGACCCTGGGATCATGACCTGAGCCAAAGGCAGATACTTAATGGACCGAGCCACCCAGGTGCCCCACCATATCGACTTCTGAATCAATTTCTCATTTTTATAAAACAAGCTTTTGAAATTTTGATTGCTATTGCACTGAATCCATACATTAATTTGGGGGAGAACTGACATCTTAACAATATTGACTGTAATCCATAGACATAGTATTTTCCTCCAATTATTCGGATATATTTTACTGGTTATAGAATTCTAAGCAGACAGGTAAAACTTCTCTTACAATACTTGAAAAATGTCTTTCTATTATTTTTTATCTTATATTGTTTCTGAAAAAAAATAGTGATTGTTACCCAGTATGTAATGCATCCTTTTTATCTAGTTACTTTCAAAATGTTTCTATTCACCTTTGGCTTTTGAAAGTTCTACTCTGATATATTTAGTTCATTTATGTTTCTTTATAGCATGTTTTGGGCTTATAGAGCTACTTTGCTCTTTTTTTTCATCACATTCAAAATCTATTCAAATATATTTTCTGCACCATACTTTTTCCTCTTCTGCATCTCCAGTTACATGTATGACAAGCTGTGCCATATAACCCTATAGTTCCCTCAGTTTCTGAGCTTTTAAAACCCCATTCTCTGTTCATCAATTAGGATAGGTGCTGTCGATTTGAATCCAAATTTACTTACTCTTTCCAAGATTTTCTCCAATATTATCAAAATAATCCTAGTAAAATTTTAGTTTTAGATATTTTTGAATTCTGTAATTTCCATCAGGTACTCTTGATACGTAGATAGGTGTGTGTGTGTGTGTGTATATATATATATATATACATATATATATATACACACATATATATATATATACACACACACACACCTATTTCACAGGATCTCTCAATATAAACATATTTTCCTCTAAGTGCTTGAACATTACTTCATATGGCTACTTTAAAGTCCTTATTTGCCAACTGCAACATGTGGACCTCTTGACTTTATGGTTTAATATTACCTGTCTTTTCTCTTAATTATAGGTCTTACTTTTCATGTATCTTTGCACGTATATTGATTTTTCTTATTTTTAACTGAACTTGATGAATATATAACAAACTCTGGAATCTGTATCTTCCTCTGAAGAACAATTTTTTTTCAGTTATGGCGTAATTTTAAGCTCCGTGTCCCTTGCGGTGGACAGCAGGTATGTTCACTACTCAGTTCTTCTAGCCTTCTAGCTGCTATGTTGTGCTGGGATGTTTGGAGTCTCCCTCGTGCGAGGACAGTTCAGGAGGGAACCAAAAATTTGAGAAGAGTTTATATGAAAATTTTCAGTTTGTTCCCTCTGTGGTTCCCTCCCTTTATTGGGCTCTGCTCTCAGTTTCAAGCCTGTCTCATAGAGTAAAACATCATTATCTGGCTCTTCAAGTCAGTAAGACTGACTGGCTGTTGGCTTGAATTGTAGACTTCTGATGTCATGTGACCTGGGAATGCCCTCTGACAAAAACCGATACAGCAACCTCACCGTGCACAACTCTCTTCCTTTAACGCACAATTCCCTTCCTGTCTCTGCTTTCTTTTCATCATTTTTCTGTGCCTTTAAATAGCTGTTTTCATATTTTCCCCAGAGCTCATAATTTTTAGTCTCAGCTTTGCTGCTATTACTGGAATTGAAACCAAGTGCTTCATTTTTTATTTCAGTCATCATAAGGCATTATGATTCAAATATTTTCAATCTATAAAAACTAGCAGCTTTTTCTTCCTCTGCCAGGAATAGTGCTTTGCTATACACTGTCCGTACACAAGTGCTTTGATACCATGCTCAAAGATCTAATTTTATTGAATCCTAAAATAACATTGGAGATAAGCATATTTATCCCGTTTTATATTGCGGAAAGTAAGACTGAAACATATTGTTGAGGCAAGTTCAAGAAGTTAGAAACAGTGTAAAATCACTCACAATCATGTCAGATCCTCTTGCTACTCCTGCTATCCTCCTACCCCTTTAAAGAAGTACAGCTTACATCTAAAATTTGAAAATGTTAACATCACTGATGGGCAGATAACATAAAATAACAGAACATAAAATTGCTCTGAGCCTTTAATGTGTCATGCAGAATATCTGAAACACATAGAAAGAGCTTAATAGATATTAGATTTTACAGTAACTATTAAATATAGTTTTATTACAAGATACTAAGGAGCTAATCTTCTTGCAAAAGAATTTTAAAAATTGTCTGATGGTATACTTTTACCAGACTTGATCCATCACGGCTGGATAAATGATCCCAATAATACAGAATGGGAAGGAAAAAGGAAATGAGCATTTATCAGAGACCGACTATGTATCTAACACTGAGAAAAGCATTTTAAAATATATTATTGCATTTTATTTTCACAACACTCTGTAAAGTACATGAGACTTCTACGTTTATAGTTAATGAAACTAAAGTTTAGAAAACTTAATTTATCCATCAATATAAACTACTAAGTATCTCGGATACTATTCGAACCTTAGTCTAACACATTCCACTTTTCCATGTTACAAAATTTAACTACTGTCGATCTATGGCAAGCACTGAGTTTCTTAATACTCTTATAATTAAAACACTGCCTGGTGTTTAAATGCTTTCTGAAGTTCCTGTCAGTCCTCTCTCCTTCTACCTCCCTCTACGTAATGTCCTAATTTTCTGCCTTCAAAATTTCATGACAACACAATTCAATTATAACCTGATCCTTCTTTCTTTGGATCCATTTATTTCATTTTTAAATGGACTGGTTCCAAAACCTAATTTTATGTTCTTCAGAAACCTTTCACATAGCACATAATGATGTATTTTACTGTTTTGGGCATTGAGAAGAGTGAATAAGACTAATACAGTCTTACCCCTTCCCTGAAGGTTTTAACTGCACTGATTTTATTAAATCATATCTGAACACTTACTGTTTTGCCTAGCCAATGCACTCGGTACTAGCCCATGATTCCAGACAGTCTTGAAGAACAGTCTCAATTAGCACAGTGCAGAACATAACCACCATATTGATATTTCGAGGTGGTTCAGCCGTTAGGAAAATGGTCTTGGAAACAGAAGGACAAATGTCATATATTATATCGAAGATTGTAAACATTAGTCCCGAAAATACTGAAACATTGATTAAATAGAAATGAAACAGCAGTTGAATAAGGGATGGTGAGAGCTACAGATGATGCCAATGGCCAAGGAGTGATTAGGACACTGGATTCTACTCAGGAGAACTCTTTTATACCACAGATTGGTTTTATGCAACTTATGATACTTAGTACAGTTTGGGTCTTAATTCCTAAGAGATTAATGAAAGATTAGGGTTCGAAATGAACCAACCATCTCAACTCACGGAAAGTTAAAAAAAAAAAAGGATACAAAAAATGATACATCAAGGAATAAGAGTGAGAAGAAGCTAGTTCTGGTCTCAGCTCTGCCTCTAACATATAAGGATATTACTGAATTCTTTGACTAAGTTGAAACAGGGACATCCACTTAATTTCTTATTCCCTGTGGTTACTAAAATCTGATCTATTACTGGCTATGAGGGTCTATTGAGTTATAATTCATATCTATGAAGCATTAAACAAAAAGGACACTTTTTAAAAAATGATGTGCTTTTTACACACAGGTACAGACTCTGGTGAGTGAACACCTAGGTCTCTGGGACCTCTACACGGTAGTTCTTTCCCCAGTATTGGTAATTTGAGGGTTAGAGGCATGACATAAAACTTCTCCCAACACACACTGGGAGGCCTGAGTGGATGGACACATTTCCATAGCTCTCACTTTTTCATACTTCAGCAGTTTAAAACCTATATTAAACGCTACTCCTATTAACACATAGCTTGTCATTTTATCCCTTTCCTTCTTAGTTTTCTCCCATTATCTCCTTACAAACTGACTCCACTCTCTGCATAGGTTAAGTAGACATTAGAAACTAAACATTTAAGGAATTTTATCCTTGTTTAAATAAATAATTCTATGATGCTTATAATTGCTAATGACTCTAAGAAAACTTCATGGACACAGAAAAATAATATTAAGCTGAAAAATATGTTTCATTATATATTAACTTATTTAATATACATTTACTATATATAGAATGTATACATGTATTAAATGTTTAACACTATATATAAATGTGTGTATATATCTATATCTATATCTATATCTATATCTATATCTATATCTATATCTATATCTATATATATCTCCTAACAAGTTTCTAAAACTAATAACAGAAAGAGCTATCAAGTCTTAAGGTCAGAATCAGGTGATTTCAATAGAGTGTGGGAACATTCTAGGTTTGAGGTATCTGTGGTTATCATTTTCATTCTCCCTCAAAAGCAAACTTCTCTTTTTCATCATCACCACATAGCAGGAATATATCAGGATAGTTCAGAGCATCAGGATTTCAGCAGATGCCTGGGATCAACCGTCATCCTTTAGCACTTGCCTGACCTTTGGCAAGTTTTCTTGAGATCTCCGTTCCTCAGTTTCTTCATCTGTTAATGCAATCTTGCAGGGTTTCTCCAAAGATTAAATGAGATAATGTATGCAAAGGCTGGGATAGGACTGAGAAAATCGCAGTCATTTAATGTGCTTCCTTTGAAGATTCAGAAAATTTACAATGAGAGGAGAACAGGGAATGTCATTTATACTATTCCCCCCACTTCTACTGTCTTCTTTTATCTCTCTTCTCAAAAAAATCCAACAAGTCCCAGTTCACATCCTACCACTTGTAACAAATCTTTCACTTTGCTGAACTCTAAAATATTTGTTTGCTATCTTATCTGTTTTGGAAAGATATCACATACTAATTTACATCATATTAAAACTGTTTCATATAGGTTATCATTTATCTTCAGTACACCTTTAATATTCTTAAGAGGAAAGGCTTCATTGTATTTTGCTTTTGTGCTTTTAGACTTTCTTGAGAAAAATTAATTCTCTGCCAGAACTCTGTCCACACTGCAGAGGACAGTGTAACTTAGTTGGTAGAACAGAGTGGGATTTCACACACGTCTTTCACAAACCACAAGTGAAGAGCAAGTGTGTAGTCTCAGACATCTCAACATTAGAAGTCACTCATGTCAAAGTCAGCTACAAGCCACCAATCATCAACTTGAACTGTTTTATAGCACTAGATTCCCCGACATTCATTCATCAGGAAAAGATGGAAAGACAATAAAGCTTGGATGCCAATGAATTTTACCTGAATCTTTGTTTTTGGAAGAGTAGGAGAGAATGGAATTTAATTTGCTTCACTGTCCTCTGAAGCCATACATATAGAAAAGAGACAAGTTCTGTATGAGATGAGAAATAAAGCATTAAGCTTTACACTTTAACATGCTTTGTAAATACTGTCAGTGGCAAGTTATATAAATCTTTAGAATTACAAGGTAGTTTTAGGGGCACTTGGGTGGCTCAATCAGTTAAGCGTCTGACTTTGGCTTGGGTCATGATCTCAGGGTCCTGTAAGAGAGCGCTGCATCAGGATCCCTGCTCAGTGGACAGTCTGCTTGTCCCTTTCCATCTGCCCTTTCCTCTGCTTGTGAGCTCTCTCTTTCTCTCTCTCTCTCAAATAGGTAAATAAAATCTTTAAAAAAACAAACAGAAATTTAAAAAAAGAATTATAAGGTGGTACTAAAAGTCTACATAAAAGCTTCTTTTATTTATTATGAAAAAAAGAGGGAATTTCACAAATTAAAAAACATAGTTTCTATTTTGCATGTATATGACATATTATACCTTGATTTCTACTTTAATTCCATTTTGTGCATATTTAAAAACTTCAATCCGTCCCACTCATAGCCACAAATGCAAAAATTCCATAAACATACTAACAAATTGATTTCAACAATGTTCAAAAAGGATTGTATGTAATGCCCAAGTTGGGTTTATTCTAGGAATGAAAATTAGTTACCATTAACCAGTTGGTATAGTTAATTATATTGACAGATTAGAAGAAATCACATGATTGTAATACACTAAGAAAATCCATTTAAAGTCTCAGGTTATAAAATCAATGCACAGAAATCTGTTGCTTTTCTACACACCAATAATGAAGCAGCAAAAAGAGAAACTAAGAAAACAATCCCGTTTACGATTGCATCAAAAACAATAAGATACCTAGGAATAAACCTAACCCAAAGAGGTGAAAGACCTGTACTCACAAAACTATAAAACACTGATGAAAGAAACTGAAGGTCACACAAAGAAATGGAGACATTCCATGCTCATGGATGGGAAGAACAAATATTGTTAAAATATCTATACTACCCAAGGCAATCTACACATTTAATACAATCCCTATCAAAATACCATCAGTATTTCTCACAGAACTAGAATGAACTATCCTAAAATTTTTATGGAACCACAAAAGACCTCAAATAGCCAAAGCAACTTTGAAAAAGAAAAGCAGGAGCACCTGGGTTGCTCAGTCTATTAAGCATCTGCCCTGAGCTCAGGTTATAATCAAAGAGTCCTGGGATAGTCCTGCATAAGTCTCCCTGCCCAACAAAAAAATAAATAAATAAGTAATCAAACAAACAAATAAATAATTAAATAAATAGATAAAATCTTAAAACATAAAAAAAGAAAGAGAAAAAGAAAAGAAAAGCTAGAGGCATCACAATCCTGGACTTATATTACAAAGCTGTAATAATCAAAGCAGTATGGTACTGGCACAAAAACAGGCACACAGACCTATAGAACAGAGTAGAAAACCCAGAAATGAACCAACAACTATGTGGTCAATTAATACTTGATAAATCAGGAAAGAATATCCAAAGGGAAAAAGATGGTCTCTTTGACAAAGAGTATGGGAAAACTGAACAGCAACATGCAAATGAATGAAACTAGACTGCTTTCTTACATCATACACAAAAATCAATTCAAAATGGATTAAAGACCTAAATTTGAGACCTGAAACCATAAGAACACAGCAGAGAGCACAGGCAGTAACTTCTCTGACACTAGTCATAAGAACTTCTTTCCAGATATGTCTGTCCCCTGAGGCAAGGAAAACAAAAGCAAAAATAAACTGTCAGGACTACATCAAACTAAAAATGTTCTGCACAGTGAAGGAAACAATCAACAAAATTAAAAGGCAACCTACAGAACAGGAGACGATATTTGCAAATGGCACATACAATAAACAGTATCAAAAATATATACTTGTACAATTCAACACTCAAAAAACAAATAATCGAATTTAAGAAAATGTGGGGGGTTTTTTGTTGTTGTTTTTTGGTTTTTGTTTTTTTGTTTGACCCCGAATTGCTAAGGAAATGTTGAAAAACAAAGCTGGGGGCATCATGTTGCCTGATTTCAAGCTGTACTACAAAGCTGTGATGACCAAGACAGCATGGTACTGGCACAAAAACAGACACATAGACCAGTGGAACAGAGCAGAGAGTCCAGATATGGACCCTCAACTCTATGGTCAAATAATCTTTGGCAAAGCAGGAAAAAATAACCAGTGGAAAAAAGTCTCCTCAATAAATGGTGCTGGGAAAATTGGACAGCTATGTATAGAAGAATGAAACTCGACCATTCTCTCACACCACNCAAAAATAAACTCGAAATGGGTGAAAGACCTCAATGTGAGGCAGGAATCTATCAAAATCCTAGAGGGGAACATAGGCAGTAACCTCTTTGATATCAGCCACAGCAACTTCTTTCAAGACACATCTCCAAAGGCAAAGGAAACAAAAGCGAAAATGAACTTTTGGGACTTCATCAAGATAAAAAGCTTCTGCACAGCAAAGGAAAATGTCAACAAAACAAGGAGGTAACCCATGGAATGGGAGAAGATATTCACAAATGACACTACAGACAAAGGGCTGATATCCAAGATCGTTAAAGAACTTCTCAAACTCAACGCCCAAAAAACAGACAATCATGTCAAAAAATGGGCAGACGACATGAACAGACACTTCCCCAAAGAAGACATACAAATGGCCAACAGACACATGAAAAAATGTTTATCATCACTAACCATCAGGGAAACTCAAATCAAAACTACATTGAGATACCACCTTACACCAGTTAGAATGGCCAAACTCAACAGGACAGGAAAAAACCAGTGTTGGAGAGGATATGGAGAAACATTTCACTGTTGGTGGGAATGCAAGCTGGTGCATCCACTTTGGAAAACAGTGTGGAGATTCCACCAAAAATTAAAAATAGAGCTACCCTATGAATCTGCAATTACACTACTGGGTATTTACCCCAAAGATACAGATGTAGTGAAAAGAAGAGCCATATGTACCCCAATGTTCATAGCAGCAATGTCCACAATCACAAAACTGTGGAAAGAGCCCAGATGCCCTTCAATAGACAAATGGATAAAGAAGATGTGGTCCATATATACAATGGAATATTAATCAGCCATCAGAAAGGATGAATACCCAAATTTTGTATCAACATGGACGGGTCTGGAGGAGATTATGCTGAGTGAAATAAGTCCAGCAGAGAAAGTCAATTATCATATGGTCTCACTTACTTGTGGAACATAAGGAATAAAATGGAGGACTCTAGGAGAAGGAAAGGAAAAGTGTATCGGGGTAAATCTGAAGGGGAGGCGAACCATGAGAGACTTGGACTCTGAGAAACAAACTGAGGGCTATGCGGGGGAGGGGGGGAGAGGGGATGGATGAGCCTTGTGGTGGGTATTAAGGAGGGCACGTATTGCATGGAGCACTGGGTGTGGTGCATAAACAATGAATCTTGGATCACTGAAAATATAAAATAATTAAAAATAAATAAATAAATAAATGGGCAGAAGTTATGAACAGACATTTCTCCAAATGGCCAACAGACACATGAAAAGATGCTCATCATCACTTATCATCAGGGAAATGCAAATCAAAACTATCATGCAATATCACCCACACCTGTCAGAATGGCAAAAATCAACAACACAAACAATTGGTGTTGGCGAGGATGTGGAGAAAAAGGAACACTGGTGCACTGTTGGTGGGAATGCAAACTGGTGCAGCCACTGTGGAAGACATTATGGAGGTTCCTCAAAAAGTTAAAAATAGAACTACCCTATGATTCAGCAATCACACTACTGAGTATTTAACTGAAGAATACCAAAACACTAATTCAAAGGGGTAGGTTCGCCTCTATGTTTATAGCTGCATTATTTACAATAGCCAAGGTAGGGAAGCAGCCCAAGTGTCCACTGATTGATGAACGGATAAAGAAGAGATGATATGCATGTATAAATACATGTATATATACACACACAAACACACCATAGAATATTATCCAGTCACAAAAAAGAATGAAACCTTGTCACTTGCAACCACATGGACTGAGCTAGAGAGTATATTGCTTAAGTGAAATAAGTCAGAGAAAGACAAATATCATAGAATTTCACACATATGTGGAATTTAAGAAACAAAACAAACAAAAGGGAAAAGAGAGAGAGAAAGAGGGGCAAGCTAATAAACAGACTCTTAACTAAAGAAAAAACACTGATGGTTACCAGGGGGTAGGTGGGTGGGGGGATGAGTTAAATAGTTGATGGGGGTTAAGGAGTACACTTGTCATGATGAGCACTGGGTGATGTATGGAATTGCTGAATCACCAAAAACTAATATAACACTGTATGTTAACTAACTGGAATGAAAATAAAAATTAAAAAAAAGAAAAAATCCTTTTATTCAGAAAATAAACTGGTGTACTGGTGTTTACCAGAGGGAAAGGGGGTTGAAGGGATGGGCAAAATAGAGGAAGGGAATTAAGAGGTACAAACTTCCAGTTGTAAAATAAATAAGTCATAATATGAAAAGTACAGCATGGGAAACATAGTCAATAACACTCTAATAGCATTGTGTGGTGACAGATAACTACTCGTATTCTGGTGAGTATAACTTAATGTATAGAATGTCAAATCACTATGTTGTACATCTGAAACTAATATAACATTGTATGTCAAGTATACGTCTATCAAAAAAATGCATTTAATACAATTTAATACCTATTCATCATAAAAATTCTTAGCAAACTAAGAATTAAAGGGAACTTTCCTTATCTGATTTAAGATTTACAGAAGTCTACAGAAAAGTTCATTGGTATATAACTAATCACTTTAATTTTGGAATCAAAATAAAAAGGATTAACTCTACTTTCAACATTTTATTACATTTTAGATAATGAAAAAAGACAAGAACAATAAATAAAATATAAGGATTGGAAAGGAAGGGAAAAATTACCTTTTCCCAGCTAATAGTATTACATGCAAAAGAACTTTAGGTAAATTTCTAGAATCAATTAAGTAGTTCTACAAAGTTGTTGGATATAAAATTGTCATACAGAATACATTCCTACTTACTAGCAACAGTAAGGAGAACAAAATTTCAAAAAAATTATAATAACATCTATCAGTATCAATGTAGACATTCTAGGAATAATTATAAACACATATGTAAGACATCATCTAAGAAAATTATTAAAGTTTAATAAGAAATAGTAAAGAAATTACAAGGGGTTAACTAATCAAGATATATACCACATTCATTGTTTTAGTTGAAATATTATAAAGAATTTAATGCAATGCAACCCCACCCAAAATCCCAATAAATTTGGCAGTATTTGATAAGCTGTAAAATATACACAGAATTTGAGCATCAAAACACTGTTGAAAAAGAAGTCTCAACCAGATATACGGACTAACAATGATCTACCAATCAACAAACTATATTCACACACGGACAGATACTTGAACTAATAGAACAGAATAAAAAAGCTCAGAAACACACCCATTTATTTAAGGGTACCTGATAAATATTTAGCACCGCAGAATGGAGAAAAACAGGCTCTACAGAAAATGGTATGGAGTCAAGTGGTGGAATACATTTAAGTAGAAAACAAAATAAATGGGACTTACATGGCCATCTGGATACAAACAAAATTTGAGTTGATGTATATGGGAAATACATATCCACTATACTTTAAGAAAACTTCACAAGAGCATATCTTTATCTCCTGGAGTAAATTCTATTATGTGAAAACCAAGAACATTTTTGCATCAAAATTCACCATGAAGACAATGGTAAATACAAACCAAAATATGGAAGAAAATGTTTTTTAAAGTATAATTAAAAAGACTAGAAAAATAAAAACAACAACAGAACTCCTATAAGCATTAATAAAATGACAAGATCTTGAAAAATGGGTACTTTACAAAGAGGAAATTCAAATAGCCAGTAACCTTTAGTAATGAGGGGAATGTAAATTAAAGCAAGATACTACTAAATTTAGAGAGAGCAAAAATTTTAGAAGTCTAACAATACTATGTATTGGTGAAGATGTGGACAACAAGAAATCTCATTTCCTGCTGGTGGGAGTAGAAACTGATGCAGCCATATTGAAATGCCATGTGGAATTACCTAGTAAATCTGAGCATGTGAAAAACTTATGACCCAGCAATTTCATTTCTCAGTATATACTGTAGAGAAACATACACACGTACAACGGTATGTTTATACAAGATAGCTCTTGGCAGCACTGTTCTTAAAAGCCCCAGTGTGGAACCATCCAAATGTCCACCAGCAGTACAACAGACCAATAAATTGTGTTATAGTCATAAAATAGTCAGCAATTAAAATGAATAAATTACAGCTGCACATATTAAAATAGATGGATCTTACAAATATTGAGTATCGGATGTCAGCTACAGAATAAGACATACAGTATGATAGATGTTCAAAAACAGGCAAAACTGTTATTTGAGAATGTATATACAGATGATATATATTAAAATGCAAGGGAATAATTCTCAGTCAAGTTAGGGATACGGGTTACATCTGGGGAAACAGAGGAGTTTACAATTTGGCAAGAGACCCTAATGCTGGCAAAACTATCTTCTGATTTGATGGTGTTTACACGAGGTTCACTTTATATGCATTCATTAAATTACACAATTATATTTTATGCTATGTGCTGCATTTAATGATAAATATAAATAATCTTAGAACTATAATATCTATGTAATTGTAGCTATGGTCATTTATGTAACAGTTACTTTAGTAGGATCATTTTAACAATATCAATTACAAAGAAGTCCCATGGGATGCCTGGGTGGCTCAGTTGGTTAAGCAGCTGCCTTCCACTCAGGTCATGATCCCAGGGTCCTGGGATCGAGTCCCACATCAGGCTCCTTGCTCGGCAGGGAGCCTGCTTTGTCCTCTCCCTCTGCCTCTGCCTGTCGCTCTGCCTGCTGCCTGCTTGGGCATGTGTTCTCTCTCTCTGACAAATAAATAAATAAAATCTAAAAAAAAAAAAGTTCAAAAAAAAGAAGTCCCACTACTCATAACAGAAGGAAAGATGCAAAGTTTAGAGTTGTCTGCTATTTGTATCAATGAGGTTTGATGTAGTATTTGTCCCAGAGCAATTTGATGAAAGCAGATAGGCCCAGTAGTTGTGCTATGTAGACCATTGGACATTCTGATACATAGTAATTTAAAAATAAAGAACTGACAGATATCAGGAGCAAACAACATGGTGTTTATCTTTAAATTCCTCTCAATCAACTCCAATTCAGAATAAAAAATAAACAACTTCCCCATGTTATATATCAATTGCATTTGGTTAATAGCATTCCTCAGATGCTAATTTCTACTACAAGATTGCACAATTTATCCCAATAATGTATCCCAATAATGAGTTTACAAAAGCACCCTTTTAGGTGAAATTTCCCTTAATGACTCATAAACCACAAAAGGGTATGTAAAAACTGAAATGTTATTACCCTGACCAGGATTATAAACACATAAATCCAATCAGATTTTTCTTAAAGGAAAAAAGGTGAACATTTACACAAGCTAGAGAGAAAACTAGTGATAAGAAAATGAAAAAAATGAATGAAAATGTCTTTATCACATAAAGTACCTTGGAGGAATAGGGGAGATCGCTGGATTTTATTTTGAGTGGTTAAGGACTGACATTAACCATTTTAAGTCCAATTACTTGTGGTCCTCTGCAGTTTAATTAAATGTTTCTACAAAATAAAAGTTCAACCTTCCTAGTCCAAGAAACAGACTCTTAACTACAGAGAACAAACTGGTGGGTCCCAGAAGGGGGGGGGGGCTGAGTGATACAAGTGATGGGGATTAAGGAGGGCACGTGTCCTGATGAGCACCAGCTGATGTAAGGAAGGGTGGAATCACTATATTGTACACTTGAAACTAATATTACCCTGTATGTTAACTAAGTGGAACTTAAGTAAACATTAAAAAAAAAAAAAGAAAAAAAGGGAAGCCTCCCATCTGGATCTTTCAACTGTCTTTTCTCCTCTAGAATACTTTTTTAAAAATGGAAGCAATTACTACACAACTCATCAGGTTGTCCTTAACTTTTCACATATTTCTCCTCAAAAATGCATATCTTCTTCCCAGACATCATTCCCGGATTCCAAAACCTGGTGTTGTGGATTTTTTTTTTTTTTAAGATTTTATTTATTTATTTGACACAGAGAGAGAGAGAGATTACAAGTAGGCAGAGAGAGAGGAGGAAGCAGGCTCCCTGCTGAGCAGAGAGCCCGATGCGGGGCTGGATCCCAAGACCCTGAGATCATGACCTGAGCTGAAGGCAGAGGTTTTAACCCACTGAGCCACCCAGGTGCCCCAGTGTTGTGGATTCTTAAGCATACACTTGACACTAAGCAGGTTGGCTGTTCTAGAAAAGATCTCCCATACCTCGTATGGTTCTATCCCATCTGGTGCAATGGTGCCATCTACAGACGCGATGGCACATTTCCACAGGCTTCTCTGAAAGGATGCAAAAGAGACAAAGTGTTTCAAAAGATGTACAGTTGACCCTTGAACAACGTGGGTTTGAGCTGAGCAGGGTCACTTATACGCAGATGTCGTTTTTGATAAATGCAATACAGAACTATAAATGTACTTTCTCTTCCTTAGGATTTTCTTAAAACATTTTCTTTACTATACTGGAAGAATATTGTATATAATATATACAACACAAAATGTGTGTTAATCGACTGCTTATGTTATCAATCAGCCTTTCAGCCAACAGGAAGTTATTGGTAGTTAAGTTCTTGGGGAGTCAAAGTCATACATTGATTTTCAACTTTATGTGTGTGGGGGGGTCAGTATTTCTAACCCCTATGCTGTTCGAGGGTCAACTGTTGTTTTACCCTGATTCTTTAAATTTCATAATATTTTTTTTGGATTCTAATATATTATAAAAGGAATTCATTTCAGTTAGATACTGTGAAAATGCTATGCAAAATCCATGCATTCATAATCCAAGGGTGTTCAATCCCTATGCCTAAAGACAGAAAAACATATCTAGAGATGGCATTATATTTTGGTATTTTGAAGTATATTACAAAATAAAATGGAATAGGTATATGATAGGGGCCTTCCCACAAAGCACTTAAAAACAGTAAAAATTCAAAACTAGCATGGGTAAAATAGTCCTGATGGAATTTAATTCCTGAATTGGGGGGTAGGCTTTCAGAACAAGAAAAAATACCTAAAGAAGAGACAGAAAAAGAAGGTCTGAGCGCAAGTACGTGACATCTTTCTCTCCTCACCTCCGTGCCCTCGAGGCAAGCTTTAAGCAAGTTTTAACTGAGCCACACCAAGGTAAATTTACTGAAGCCACGCTGCTCCAAAGCCATAGGGCAAGGATTCAGATCCTCCTGGCTAACCTTCGGCTGAACCATCTTTCCATTCTACCACACTCCAAAACCCCAGGGGAAATCCTCCACGGCTTTAAAAAGGAGCGAGAGGATCAGACACCCTCACTTTTCTAGGGTAACTTACACTGTGTCTTCTGTGTGGGTATAAAATATGCATTATTACACACCAACTGCTGAGCTCTGTTGCACCGGATGTTTTTCTTGCAAAGACACACTATAAATAAAAATTGTAATAAAATATGATCCAGGAAACAGCTGGTTCCTGGAACGAAGGCATACAAATACATAAGCAGTTAATTATCTTCCTCTTGATTTCAGTGCTGGGTGAATTCACCCTCTCTTAAACTAGACTGAATGGGAAGCCACAGTGAGTAACACCATTGACAGCATCTCTTCCTTCTCCAAAACTAAATCCATCTTGACCTTCATAGTCCTCTAACCCCTGCTACTTGTCCAGGCATAGCTTCCCTATCAAGGGAAGAAAGAAGAATCTCCTTGTGGGGGGCGGGGGAGGGGGTGTGGGGAGCATCTCCAACAATTCTTCTACAGACATTCATTTATGCATTCTCTGGATATGCATACATTCATTCAACAAATACTTTCCCATGCCTGACTTATGCATCATAAGCAGAGGACACACAAATTTGCTCACGACTAGAACAGTCCTTGCCCATAAAGAGCTTACAGTAGAAGAAGGGTACAAATGGGAGGCGGTCTAGTCAAACACAAATGGATCACACCATAAACCATAATTAAATATTTATTAAATGATGCCTTTTCTGGCTAACTTAGCCCTTATTGATCCCTCTGAGGACCAGAGCACTTAGATTGTGTAATATGATTTAGCTAGGTAAGCTTCTGGAAGAATGGGGCAAAAAGTGATAGTCCTGTGACCGACAGCACGGTCAACAAGTAAAGAGATGGTGGCACATCAGCATCAAAAACTACTGCATTGCAACAAGAAGCCGAGAGTGAATTTCAATATTATATTTGTAAAAACACAGAATATTATGCAGCAGGTTCCTCACATACCCTGTTAAAGTGAATTTATGAAGCCTATAAATGGGAGACAGATAGATATGGATGTGGATCTACATATACAGAGAGACATAAAGGGAAATGGATATAAATATAGACGTTCATGTGAATTTCAAGAGTACTTTTAAGTATTCCTGAAAGTTACATTAAACCTTTCAGTTAAGATAATCTAAAGACCTTAGCCTAAATAACGATTATCTTATCAAAACCAGTACAAAAAAACCCAACAAAACCAAACAAAAAACCAGTACATACATTGAGAGGATTTAACTCTTGGGGGAGGAGGTATTTTAAATGCTTTTATGAGCTACATTTCAAAAACCAAAACGCCAAAAAAACAACTCCACTTTTTAAAACTTAATTTTCTAAATCGGTTATGCTATGTCTTGCTTCTGAGGAAGAGATACTGGACAGAATTTGAATAAGGTCAGTGCTTGGTACCTTTTCTAAATATCTTCCCTTATGTTCAATATTGGGCAAACCTTATCTGCCCCTTCCTGTACTTTCCCACCCACCCCTCACCTAAAAAATGTGTGAGGTCACTTCTGATGTTGACCCTGCTGGATTCTGTTCTGCAAATGTTCCTTGCTTTAGTGAGGGCTAGAGAGGTTCTTGCCATCCTGAGTGTGGGGCTTGGCAAGCCAACGCACGGATTCACCCCAGCAGCCAAACTCTTGGCAGTCAGTCAAAAGCTAATGAAAATTTCAAAGGTACAAAGCTCTTCTCAGAGCTCCAGAGAAGCAAGAGAGCTTTCAACAGGATCCTAACAGGTGCATCAAAGTAATCCGAAAGAAAATAAATAAATAAATAAAATAAAGAAGTCTTCTTGGATTCAGCAAAAAATAAAGACTGTAAAGATAAACATGCACATATAAACCCTATGTCATGTGTCAAAAAGCTCCTTTCACTGTTTAGCATATCACTGCAAGAGGATCAAAACAGACCTGCACAAACTATAAGGGGTCATCAAAGTCTCAGGATTTTTTCAAGTTTGTTTATTTATTTTTAAAGATGTTGTTTATTTATTTGAGGGAGAGAGCGCATGAGACAGAGCTTGTGTGTGAGAGAGAGAGCACAAGCAGTGTGGGGGGGGGGAAGGGTGGGTAAGGGCCGTGGGAGAAGCAGGCTCCTCACCAAGCAGGGAGGCCAATGCGAGACTCTATCCCAGGACCCTAGGACCGTGACCGGAGCCGAAGGTAGGCGCTTAACTGACTGAGCCACCTGGGTGCCCCTGGATTAAAGAATAACCATACGTATCTACAGATTGAAACGCCCCATTTAGGAATTCTGCTTCCAATTACAGCCATGGAGCTGCTAGTCACACTCTGGTCTTCAACCGCACAAAATATATTTTGTGACAAGCAAAACATACGTGGGAGGCAATGAGTCCAGACTTCATCTGAGCTCTGTACTTCTTGACAGCAATTCAAAGAGGTCCAGGTACTTTTACCAAAATACTCTTGGAGACCAGGACAGGGGGAATCAAAGCAAGCGTGTTCCTCCTTCTCAAGCTCGGCTTCATGTCTCCCATGGAGTTACACATTACATCATGCCGACAAGCAAGTGGTCATACAGGAGGAACGGAAACTGACAAAGCCACCTTCTCCATCTGCTGCGGAACAGGGCAGGAGCGCTGGAAGGGGGGAAAGTAAGTACGGAGAGAAACAAACAACATGGCAATTCTGGGAAGGATGGACAATAAACCAAACAAAAATGGAAGAAATTCTGGAATTAGAAGAGGACAAAGGGGACCTTGATGTTGATTCTATACTAGATTTAAACGTGGGCAAATTTTTGAAGTTTTCTGGGCCTTTGCTTCCCCATTTGGAGGACATGAGAAATAATACGTGTTCAAACCCTTTCACAAGTTTGCTCTACAGTACAAATTAGCTAGCGTTCAAGTGCTTAAAAAATATTTTTCTCATCAACTATATTTTGGGCTGTCCTATTTTTCATAATCCCAGCAGTGTTCCTTTATCCTCTAGTTCCAGAACAACAGGAATGCATACATTTAAAAAAGGCATCTGAATATAGAGGGGAAGGATTTCACAGTTCTAGGAAATAGGACAGGAAGATTTAATAGAAACTAAAAAGGCATTTTTTATATTTATAACCTGGACTTGTACAAGCATTACTGAGGCTGTGCTAGTTAACTCCACCTCAGATAATGCATTTATAAATATTTTCTCCATTGCAAGTCCAGATCCTTCCAGTTCAGCTCATAAAGCAAGCTTTCAGGTGCAGCACTCCCACTTTGCTCACAATGTGTCTGATTTGTTTCATTTCAGGGACTCTGCAAACCGTCCTGGAGCACTGACTGGGACTCACTGGCACGGCAGCGCCACATTGTGGTTACACCGAGAAAATGTTCCGAGAGCAACAGTTTTCGCAAGGTGTACTTAGACATTTGAAGTGATGCTGTCAGATCATTGAAGAAAGAAGGGGTCATCCGTGTGTGACTTTCATACAAAGGTTCATAGGCAGAGACTAGCATTTTGGGGGTTCCTATCTGGATTATGATTATATAACACAATTCATACTTAGCGGCCGCAAGTAATGATTTCCTTTTGCCCTATAGCAGCATTTTATTCAAGGCAATTTGTACCAGGGAAATAAATGACTTCCCATCAGACTTTTTAAAAGAAGTAATCGCTCAAAAATACTCTAAATATAAAGTTGCTTTATGTTTATGGTACTGGTTAACAATGGTCATAAAATTAAAATAGACAGCAACTGAATGATTACGGTAACTATACTACTGTAGAGTTTGCAGAAATAACACTGGCTTTGTAGTCAGATTTGGATTTAATTCCATGTGATCGGTGTCCGTTCAAAGGTTCAGAGAGGTGAGTTCTCAATAGACACGATGTATCAGAATCTAGAATAATGACAGATAGGAAGGCACGAAATCAGAGCCAGCAGAGCTGTGATCCAGAACCAGTGAATCTGGTGTACTCTCTTCTTCTACTGTATTTGGGTCCTCCCGGCTATTTCGTCATGTTTGAAATCATGAAAAAGCAGGGTTCATCCTTACGGCAAAAGAGAAGACTATGTCTTTGGGATGAAGGAAGGTAGGGGGAGGTTTTAGAACTTTTACAATAAGACGTACTGAAATCATCCACAATTCCTTTCCCCCCAGAAAGGACCATATTAACTAGGCTAACAAGAACAGATTATGTGGTTCATCATTGCTTATGGAATCTTAAATTCAGATTTTCCATATACACCAATCCCCGAGATAACTATGCAGAGAATGTTTTGTTGCCAGATGCTTTCAGGAACCGGCAAACTATACAACTACCTCCAAAGAGTTTACTTACATTGGCTTATTAATTGCTTTTTAAAATCTTACAATAAAAAATGTGCTTAATATTTTAAAAAATATTTCATCTCTAAAATTAATTGAAATTTCAATTGTCGTGGTTGCTTCTCTGAATATCTTCCAAATCAAATGGTAGAAAATATTTCTTTGTATGATTGATCTTCCACTTGATTGGTTTCCCTTCCATTTATGCCTATATTTTAGCCAATAAATTCATTTGACATATGTTCATTTATAATTATTCACTAAAATGCACTGTTATTCCTTAAAAATACTACCATTACCACGAATAATTAAATCTGTCAAATTTACACTAAAACATGTACACAGAAGTAAATTGGCTGGTTTTTAGATCACTTAGGAATCAGAGGTAAAAATTAGTAGCAGAAAAAAAATGTTGGTACTTCTCAAATTATTTTGCAAAGGATGATGTTGCTTAATTAACCAATTTTGATTGAGAGCATATATAACCTTTTACCTAGAAAAGAAACTTTCTGTTGCAAGTGCCTTCTCTATGTACGTGTGTGTGTGCAAATCTCCTTTATTTACAAGTTTAACTTATTGATTTATAATGTAATCCCTTTTCACATGGAATAAAATTTATGTGATAATTTATGATATCTGAAAAGGAGATTTAGAATTATCATAACCCTGCTTAGATAACTTTTATTTTTACCTATATATCCAAAAAAGTAAAATCTGTTGCTTCTCAAAAGATAGCAGCCAAAAAAAACAAAACAAAACAACAACAACAACAACAAAAAGTGGCCAAATTTCAGATGCTTTTTGAAAATGAAAATAATTGGGTTAATTTTAAATGACTACAATTAATTAGGACAAGAGTAGGAACCTAGAAGTCTGCATCCTTAATAAACTCTGGATGAATCTGGTATTAGTTGTTCCGAGAAGCAGGCTTGGAGAAGTATTTTTCTATTACAAAAATTACTCTTCTCTTACAACACCCAAAAAAAGGAATATGCACTGAATTCATTAGAACCTATTATAAGTGAATCCACATAAATGGTGCAAGTAAACATTTTGATGTAATATAAAATTCTGATAATTTGGGGGTACTGCTGGTAATACTTTTAAATAAGTCAGTTTACTTGTTTGGTTTCTTTCTCTCCCCTTTTACTAAATAGTGTGTATATGCCAGCTTAAAAAAAAAAACCTGTATTTCCATTTCCCACCTCCCCTATTTAATATTCTTACAGCTTCTAGCTCATTTTCAGTTAAATTTTCTATTGAATCTTATTGTGCCAAAGTAAAAAGAAAGAATGAAAAAAAAATGCAGCAGTATTTTGGGTCTACTCTTATAATCTAATACTCAATCTTGGAGAACTTGTCTAAGCTTTATTTCCTGTTCTGTAAAAGGAAGACAATATATCCCAGGGTTATTGTAAGGATCCAACAAGATAATTCATGTGAGATGTTTTTAAAAAATAAAGAAGTGTAGTAAGAATATGAGGCATTGTCCCCTGCCGTACAACCTGAATCATGCTTGAAAGAATGGATATTTGGTTGTTTTGAAATAAAATTTAAAATAAGATAAAATGACATTAAGTCAAGTAGAAATGAAATTAAATAGAAATTAAGAACAACAAAACCCTATTTTGCTGCTCTATATAGAAAAAAGATACTTTACTAGAGAGAAAATTCATTCCATTTGTTCAACATTTGGTTCAACAAAACAAAACACGGAGCTTAAATTTCACTTTATACTTCCCCATTTAGGAGGAAGAAGGAGAAATTTAGTCCATTGCTGAAAAACAAAACTTTAATAATTTTTTGTCTTCAGTTGCAAAGCTGAACGCAACGATGGCCCTTGATACAGAAAGATATTCCTGGAAACACTCTGCCACCTAGTGTACAAAAGTCAAAGTCGTTCTAGGGATGCTTGCATGCTTACATTTAGTCATCCGAGAATTATCTGTGCGTCTGTCCAGGGCAGACTTGAAGTTATCATTTACAGCGGGAATAAAACACACTGCATTTTCTAGAGAGCATCTGGCCTGAGAACCACTATAGCATTTCATTTTCATTTTAGCAGCACTTTAAATTAAAGTCCCATTTATAAATGTTTTAGTATGGCAGTAAGGGACTCCTGGGTATGTTTTAGTCTTTCATTAATACACACCTCTTGTGTGTTGCAAGATACATGTGTACTGAGTAAGTTCCTTCAACCATTCAAAGTGCTAATTAATGATCCAATAAAGCAAAGCGTAGGGTATCTTAATGGCAGCCAAATACAACTCTTTAATTGGGAAAATAAAATATTAAATTTTCCCTTCCATAGCTCTTAAACATATGCATGAAATAAGTATCGAGGGATTAAAAAAATTGCAAATATTCTTTAACCGTATTTTTACATGCATGGTATCTCCCCATCTCCCACTCTAAGCTTTAGATTTAAATATTTTCAGCTCAGTTTTGCATGGAGAGTAGAACTCGGAGGTTGGCAGTGACGAGTATAAAAGCTCAATTATTAAAATATATTTAAAGTGAAATGTCCAGTATAGTATGCCATCTCTTTTAGCCCTATCATTTTTTTTTCTTTAGCCACTTAGTTCTCTACCAGTTTGCTAAGTGGTGGGGTACAGAGGGGTGGGGAGGGAGAGAAGGAAGGAGGGACAGAGAGATGGGTAAAGGCTATTCCCTGCCACGTGGTTTAGAGAAGCAATGCTTCCCCTCACCTCTGCAACAATCCGTGGTGAAACAGAACTCAGCACTGCCTGCCCACTCCACTACCTGACATCTCTGAGAGAATTCTCTGGCCTGCATTTCAACCTGGCCGGCCAGGTCTGCTACTGACATTTCACCTCCCTTCCTTCCGCTGCCTCCGCCTGAGTGAAGGTTCACGTGCACACATCCCCAGCAAAATTTCAGTCTAACAGGCAGGTCTTTCTTGCACTTTTGCTCTGCTAAAACTCCCTGTCTGAGGGATCCAAGATGGCATAATGACTTGTTACCCTAATGTGCTATGCAATTATGGAACTGTTCTCCTGAGATAATTTTAGCACCCCAAATGTCATTAAAATTAGCAGGGATTATCAGGCAAATGCAAATAAAAAGGAGAATAAGTCATCTCTGTTTTCAACTCACCAAGCTGCCTTTTTGATGGCTAACAGCAACTGGTAGCAAAGAGCATGTATCCGTTAAATAAAACATTAGCCTTAAGCCAGAGGTGTCAAGAGAGTCTTCTAAATTACTTGGCATGATAGCTGGTTGGTGAGCATGGAGATAAAAATCAATGTCATAAGTGTAAAGGATAGGCTGGCACACTGGTGTGGAAATGGGGATTACAGGAGAGAAAAAAACATAACTGAGTACAAACAATACCAGCAACAATACAGCTTCATCCTTCTAATGAAAACAAGTACACAAACATACTATTTGGAGATTAACTGGTCCATAATGCAGTAACACTTTCAATGCTGAAATCCATGGTAAGAAATAACATTTATATCACAAACTACTATATACATATATATGACCAGGAAAAGGCAAAAAATGTTTATGTGTGTGTGCACACATGTGTGTGTAAAGCCAAATGAAAAGTTTCACAAAAATAATATTTAGGGGCACCTGGGTGGCTCAGTGGGTTAAAGCCTCTGCCTTCGGCTCAGGTCATGATCTCAGTGTCCTGGGATCGAGGCCTGCATCGGGCTCCCTGCTCAGCGGAGAGCCTGTTTCCTCCTCTCTCTGCCTGCCTCTCTGCCTACTTGTGATCTCTCTCTCCCTCTGTCAAGTAAATTAAAAAAAAAAAAAAAATATATATATATATATATTTAGGTTTACTAGGAGTAGTTTAGGAATGGTATACTCTGCTTTATTCTCTTCTCTTTTTCTTAATTGGAAAAATAAAGATAAATTTTATATTGATTTTAACCACCCTCCTCTGGACTAGATTCCAAAAATATTTTAAAAACCATCTTTATTAAATGTTATGATAATGATAAATCATTTAACCTCATGTCTTAACACTTGAATTATTAAAGTGATGATGTATCAATGATAATTCTTATCAATAAAGTTTAAAGAATTGATCATTTATTTCTGGTGTCAGTGACAGTTGTCAAAAATGAAACAACCCACTGTTAAATAGTTTGAGTCACTGAATACTTTTAACAGATAATTTTAACTATTTTTAAACCATCAGCTTTGGAAGAAGAAAGCAAAGGACACGGTCATGTATACTTATTTCTTGCTACATTTCAGTTCATTTGCTCTTACTTTTGCATTAATTGGTTCACTTAATCTCCACAACAATTTGGTCACGGAAAAACATTATGACCTGTCTGTATAAATGAGGAGACAAAGGCAGCAATGCTCATCTAATCTGCCCAAATCATTCATTTATCAAGTGGAAGACAGAATAGGAGTACAGGTTGTCTGATTCTAAGTCCAGGGCTCTTTTCTTAAAATCGGGCATGTAAATACACATAGTAAATAGGTCTGTGTTTGAATGTTTATATTTTTAGTTCACAAAGTGATCTGCTTCGTCCACTCCCGCAAAGTCAAGCAGAAAATGCATCCAAGGAGAGGAATCTGGAATGCTGATGTGCTCAAGCACAGAGAACTATGGCCTTCCTGTGGCCCAGGGGTCTGCAGGAATCTGCCAGGTGGGCACTGGAGTGAGGGAAGCTGCTTGGCTTTGAATCCCAGTACAACAAAGGACTAGGTACGTGGGTTTGTACAGGTCAAGCATTCAGTAACTGTTGGTTATTAGAAGTAACTCCTTTGCTGACATGTAGTTGTGTGGCATTACAAAATTATGACGTGAAAATGTGTAACACTTTACTTCTGATTCTGTTGTCTGTAAACCATCGATTTGATTTTACGCCATTGGCTACATGGTACAACACATACTTTCAAAGATGTATTTTCTTGGGGCTGCCAGAGAATTTACTCAGAGGGGAGAAACACATATAAGGAACAGAAGGAAGAACTATGTGAGGGAAAATTGTGAAAGCTGTGTAAAATTTAATCTCATTCAAGCCAACAAACAATTCTAAGCCCATAATATGAGTGCACAATATCAAATGGCTGAGGTTTCAAAAGTAAAATCAAAGAAACAAACCAAAATACTCTCAGTTCTGAGGAAACAAAACAAAACAAAACAACGAAACAAAACAAAAACATAGGTCTAGATGTCATAGGCACTTCCTCCCACTCAACATCTGGTTTGGATTTAGAAAAACCATAAAGAATTGCTTTCTTACTATTAATGGTCCTGGCATTTGTAGTCAATGACAAGGCTATCAAAATCTTCCCACATTATTTCAACTTAAGGGAATTTCAAAGATAAGAGAAAAATGGCTGAGCTTGGCCTCTAGACTAAAACCTAACAGGTATGTAGACTGTCCCAGACTTGAATAATAAATATGTAACAATATAAAAAGCTAATGTGATTTTTTAAAAACTAAAAGGAGAAAAATGTAACATTATAGTTAAGAGCTGAAAAGTCAGTCACTTTATCTTGTAAAGACATTGTGGAAACAAATGAGGTAATAACCTTGAAATGTCTAAATTATATATATTACACATACAGATAAAAAGATTGAATAAGAGTATAGCTCTAGATTTAGATATCTAAAACTCTGTTCAACTGCATCCAGACCAATAGAAACAAACAAGATTATATTTCAAAATAGGTAGGGAAAAGAAATTTCATAATCTTTTAAAAATCCATCCTAGGGGGCACCTGTGTGCCTCAGTTGGTTAAGTGTCTGCTTTTGGTTCAGGTCATGATCCCAGGGTCCTGCGATTGAGCCCCCCATGAGGCTCCCTGCTCAGTGGGAAGCCTGCTTCTCCTTCTGCCTGCTGCTCCCCGTTTGTGCTGTCTTGCTCTGTCAAATAAATAAAATTGTTTAAATAGATTTTTTAAAATAAAAACCCATCCTAAAATAAATAAATAAATAAATAAATAAATAAATAAATAAAACCCATCCTATCTCTAAAAAGTCTCTGGGTCAGGCACCTGGGTGGCTCAGTCGTTAAGCATCTGCCTTTGGCTCAGGTCATGATCCCAGGGTCCTGGGATCAAGCTCCCTGCGGGAGCCTGCTTTCCCTCTCTCACTCCCTCTGCTTGTGTTCCCTCTCTCACTGTCTCTGTCAAATAAATAAAAATCTTGAAAAATAACAATAATAAAAATAAATAAATATTCTCTTGGCAGAATGTTTGCCCTTTGACTTCTGTTCTTATCCCTAAGTCGAGGCACAATGGTTTGATTTTTATCTTTAGTAACAAAAGATATGGAGAATAACCTGAACTCCACACAAACAGCCACATTCACGATTAAATGTTAGGAAATAAAATCAAGAAAGACATTGTGAGAGGAAACCTGACAGCTATGAGCTGAAGAGGAAGGTGGAAAGGGGATGTTGTAGAAGGCTCCTCCAAATTCCTTGCTCGCTGTCTCACTAGTGTGTCAAGAATTTGAGTGACATATGTTTACTATTTTAAACTTCTGACCCTTAAGATTTCAGTGCTTGTTTTCTTATGTGGAGAGAATACACAATGGCCAAGCAGGGTACGTGAGACATTTCAGCAGCTACTTAAATGGGCTTATCTATCATTCTCTTTTAGGTTCATAGATTAACAAATGCTATATCTTTATTTTTCTGCAAAAAATAGCTGGGTGTGTCTGTTTGAATGATTTTCTCCTTGAACCATTCTGCTTTGCTTCTGGTGGTTTTTTAAAAAAAATGTAAGTCCATGATTTTTTAATCAATATAAAAATCATCAAGTTACTAGTATTGTCTCTAAGGCATTTATAAATTATAAATGAGAGTGTCAATTTCTTTCCATTTCAACGACATAGGACTTTGTCATAAAATGGGTAAAGTTTAGAAAAGTATAAAAGGACCTTAACTATTAAGGTGTTGAAGAAATAAAAAGCTAAGTTTGGTACTTTCAGTTTATCATTAATAGAGAATGGGGGTGAAGGAGTTGTATTCCCAATATTAACATTTTCTTCTATTTCTTTTCTTTGAAGCCTTAAAAATAAACCCTTAAATGTCAATAAAAGATATCAAGCCTTTTGGTAGCAACATGTTCATTTTTTAACTTGGTATTCAATAAAAGAACTGTCTGAAACATAAAATAATTAAATTTGTTTTTAAATGGTAATTTTGTTGCTATTCTTGCAAAGAAACTATTATCTTCAGGGAATCTATTCAACAAATACTATAATATTGCATGACCTACAATATTTAAATAACTACCATAAATCCTTATGTTTTATACTGAATATAGAATGTATCATAATTAGGATCTGTGATATGATCAGGCCTCAGTGATTATAGATTCTTCCATAATACATTTTATAAGCTGCCTGGGGAAAAAAATGTGCCCTCAAAACTCAAATGCATCAAGAGGTAAATAAATTTGGAAAATTTTCAAGGAAATGCATGGGTAAGTGAAATGTTATGATATTAAAGTGGCATCTTTCCATTCCTGGGAAGATTTGTTCATTTTACTCTTCAGATTATCCTCCACTTTTGAAATGACTCTTTGCACAAAAATCCTCCCCTTGTTATTTAGAAAAGCAAGATCATCTCCCTAACACAGCCCTTCCTATTTACTCTGCACCCCACAACATGTGCTTATACTGTTCCCCAATGCCTAATGTAAATATTTGCAGAAGCTGTAGCTATGTGTCAACCAAGCTGTCAATCCAGTGACTCTCGTGGGTGCTCTTTTGATGTGAATGCAACAAAGTAACAGGACCACAGGGCCAGCTGAGGTCTCACAAGTGCCTCAGCTGTCATCAGGCCACCTGCTTTCCTTGGGGTGGCAGTTTTCCTCATGTTGTTCACTGCTCACCTGGCAGAAAATGCTGTCGGCATCAGCTGCTGATGAAGCCCATTCCCACCACTGACTCTAATTTTAGGGGCTGGTGTAGAGCACCTAATTTTGCCTTTCAAGAATTTTTCTCTTTCTTCCTTTTGGGGGGTAATTTATTTTCTAATGTATAAGTGTGATGCTGGATATCCTTCTTCTAAACACCTTGACTGGGTTGTTGTTATCTGCCTTAGGTGGGAATTAATTCCTAAAGAGCAAAATTTTGTAGATGTGACCTGAGACAATGCACATGAAGAAGAAAAATAAAAACCAAGAATGCTGCTTTTATTTGTTTACTAATAAAGGGTATGGGAGAGAGAATGTGTTCTCAATATTAATGGTTACCTAGTTTTCTTCTTTCTACTGATAAAAATAAATTATTTAATATCAATAAAAACGCTACCTTTTTATTGTATTAGGTGAGCAAAGTACTTTTACAGTATCCTAGACTCCATGGTATGGACAGAGCTGGAATATTCTTCAGTTCTTTACCTTTTACTTGCTATTGTTGAATGCAGTTTTGGTAGTAGTCATTTTGAGTAAAGTGATGGCTCCATGTTAGGCAGACTTTGGCCACCATATACAAAGAAATATCCCA
The DNA here is from genome assembly GCA_002007465.1 of Ailurus styani. NCBI lineage: Eukaryota > Metazoa > Chordata > Mammalia > Carnivora > Ailuridae > Ailurus > Ailurus styani. The sequence goes on along the minus strand of LNAC01000665.1, from coordinate 543,317 downwards.
GAGGAAATTAGGAAGGTTCATCGGTCTCTGAGTCAAAAATCCTACCTCTAAAAATGCCACCATCTTTAATAGCAGTAATGTCCATTTTAACTTTTACACAGTATTAGACCCAACACAAGACTCAGACAAAGGCCTTTCTAAATGGCAGAATACCTGAGAAAACACCAGGAAGAAGTAAGTAATCGAGAATTGAGGATTCAGGAGGTTAATTATATTTCTATATCAAAGCTGAATTTTGCAGGGGAAAGATACCTATGAATTTTTCTTTAGGCAAACATCAAAATGGTTTTTTTGAAAATTGAGGTAATTTATATGAGCCTGTGCTGTGTTTTTATAATCATCTATTATATAAAGTTAAGAAATTATAGTTACTGTTAAATAATATAACTCAACTTATTAAAGTAGAGCAATTTTATGATACATGAGATAAAACAAGTTTATTAAGCACAGGAAAATCTAATTTTTTTTATTTCATTTATTTGTTGGTCAGAGAGAGAGAGAGAGAGAGAGAGAGCACAAGCAGGGGAAGCTGCAGGTAGAGGGATAAGTAGGCTTCCCGCTGAGCAGGGAGCCCGATGCTGGATGCTGGACTCAATCCCAGGATCCTGAGATCATGACCTGAGCCCAAGGCAGACGCTTAACTGACTGAACTACCCATTTGCCCCAGTAATTTTAATTTTAAATACTAATTTAAAACTTGATATGCCATGGGAAAAACATTAACGGTTAAAGTTTCTCATCTTTAGAAGAAGATAAAAATCAAGTCGAGGTGAGCCATTGAAAAAACACAGAAGCAGTGCAGACTGAAGAACAAAACCTAAAGTAAAACCAATAAAATGTTGAACTTAAAAAAAAAAGAAATAAGAGATGCTCTGGTTTAACAGAGTCAACTAAAGAAATTTATTTCTTCTCCTTTCTGATACCTGATTATAGTGGAAATAAATATGTAATGGCTTAAGCCCACAAATACTGAAATCAGGAATGCACCAATAGCAAAGACAAAATCTCAGCACATTTCTGAAAGACAGCATGTGCGAACGTGGTGACCAGGGAAGTAGGGAGAGAAAGGTTGACCCATACAAAGAAGTGGCTGCAGTCAAGGAGAGGGTGAACACAGAGGATGGAGACCGAAGGAAAGAGGGGTCAGGGTGAGCCCCTCATTTACCAGGTATACTCACAAGATGTGGCAAGCCAGAAATGAAAGGTTTTGGCTAAATGAGCGTTTTGGCTAAAGTACCTAGGATAGCCTGGAAGAACAGAGCATGTCAGTGTAATAGAAGTACAATGATGGCAAGAGGAAGTGAGGTTAAGTGTTCTTCATGGATGTCCAGCGAAAGAGTGATCCATTCATCATGTCTGGAATAGACACACCAGGAAGTATCTATTTAGTGACAGGACGATACAACAAAAAGATCCCCAAACAGAAAGTTATAGTTTGTTGTTGGGATGAGGGTGCTGTAGTTCAGGAAAACTGCTGCCCTTCATGGGGGAAAAAAAATTTATTTATTTTTTGCTTTTTAGTGTATGGCTTCCTGAGAACAAATAAAATGATGTACATTTTAGAAAGAAATAAAATCTGTTCCATAAATCTCAAGGTGTATCAACAGTTAATGCCTGAGCCAAACTGCCAATTGCCAAGTGTTCACTGTTGTAGGAAAGTATAAAAATACATATGGTGGCAGAACCATTATAAAATCATTCTTCCTCTAACTTAATCCAAGCAGACATCTGTGGTTCATGCATAAAGAGAGTGATTTCTTCTGTCCTTCTTTCCTTCATTCATGTTTATGTGTATTCTCTGATTCATTAAATCTGCATTCCGTAGTTGCCCTCCAGATTGGATTCCAGAACACAAAGATGTACGTAATGCAAACTACTGCCCATAGTCATCTCCCTGGATAATGGCGAAATCGTGCCTCTAAACTAGTAAGTATAATAAATATGTTAAGCAGTAAAATACCATTATGTTTATGTACTGAGAGGTCTGAATAGAACAAATTTAAAAACAGAAGTGACCAACTTCTCTGTTTGGGCAGACTCAGAAATTAACCCTCCCACCCCCCAAAAAGGGAGGAATGCTTCCAGGAAAAGATACACAGAAATTTTAATGAATTGGAAGTAGTAGCTGTCCTTTGCTTTCATGTTCCTCCCATGGTATCACAACAGTAGGCCTAGAAACATGTGTTACTGTACTAGGTGGGGGACTACTAGAGTCACCGATCTGGACTAGCAAGAGATGCCCGGGGTGCTGCTACCCACTGGGGTCAAAGAACACTGTTTCTGTAACCAGGAGCTTCACTGGGGCACCTCTTACTACTTTTTTGTTCAGTAGTAATATTTAATAGAAGACTACAGTAATACCATAAAGGCAGGAACAGTGGGATTCAGAACATACAGGAACAAAGGTTTGAGTCGTTCAACCAGGCAAAACTCTTATGCTCTGAGAGCAAGAACACAAAATGAGTGAGGAAAGAAGGAAGTGATAGTTAACATGACCTTGTAACCAGTCACGGAAACAAGGACTGGAGCCGCCATGTTTGAGTTGTAAATATAGCTGCATATGCTAACCAAGTATGTATTTTTCCCTTTGACATTGGCCTAATTTATATTGAGTTTATATAAATCACCAGACAGGAGAAACCACCTCCAGACCTGAGATAACCTCTGATCTGAAGATGCTGGATTTTGTGACTTATTTGCTGACTGATGGGGCACTAAAGCCCTCCATTTATATAGGGAGAGAGAGAGAATGTTCAACTGTGCAATGGAGAGTTACCTCATAATGTTGTTGTTGGAAGGGCATTAAATAGGGGTGGAAGGATAAGGATCGAGGAGACGAAGTTACAATAGGTTTGGGTTCTACTCGTCATCTATTGCCTTGTTCCCAGATGCAATTCCCACTTTTGCACCGTGCAAACTACATGTGCCAGGTTTTCTTGCAAACTGGCTTTCCAGGCAGGTGTGACTAATGAAAGATAGTGAGAAGATACTGGAGATCTACAGCATGTGAAACAGCCAGGACACATTCTTCTTCGGCATTCCTTCCTGATTTCCACCTGGTGGCCCTCACCGTGAAACCAGCTTCCTCCAAAGGCCCTTGAGCTCTGCCTACATTACCTGTCCTGTGTTTAGGACTAGTGGCAGAGAGAAATGAAAGTGCCAGAACATAGAGAGAGCATCGTCTCTGTGAACCACATTATTCTGGTTCTTATAGCTTTTAGATTCAGTTCTCAAGTGAATACTTTCGTGTTTGATGCTCTGAAGTCCATAATAATCCACAGTCTCTTTTAAAGTCTGGTTAAAAGATCATCACCCCTTTCTAGAATTTGTCAAAGACACTTCACACAAAGTTTATGTGAGGTCATGTAAGTACCAAAACAATGGGGACAAACACTGGTACAAAGAATATAGAATTTCAAATAAAGTCTCAAATTTTGTCATTAGTACAACCATTCGTTAGAGGAAGTGGGTTCAGAAGAAATGAGCATCTACTTAGAATACATTAACATATATTTGGACATCAAGCATCCAAAAACTAGTTTGCCACCACAAAGAAGCATCAATAATGTACTGCATCCATAATATATATTAAATATTTAGAATAAAGTGAAGTAATTACAAGTTCTGCTTGTCATGCTGGGTCAGATGCTTCTCATTTGATTATTGAGGAAATACTAAGTGTTCTGAACATGTGAGAGGAAAAGTGATTCTCCCTTTTAAGTAAAAATATAATCTGTAAAAAAAATTATCTAAAATTATATGCCACTTGCATGTCACTCTTCCCCTTTTAAAGTTCTGAGTTTACATCAGAGGAATTATCACTAACATTGTATCACTAACATGAACTAGAATGTAGTTCATGAAGGTAGGAGCTTTGCTTTGTTCAAATCTCCATCCTCAGCAGCCAATAGTAGACCCAGGTACATACTAGGAACATAAATATATTTATGTGAATGGATGTCTGTAGGCAAAATTAAAAGTAAATGAATGAATCAGTTGAATATACCAGAAAAGTATCACTAACTTATATTTAAAATACTGCTCTGAGACAAAGCTTTCCTGCCCTTCCAAAATTTTCACAATGGAAAGAATGATGTTCAATGACTGTATATTTTTAGTCTGAGTTATCTGGAACAGCGGTTTTCATTTTCTGCTTCATCATGATACATCATAAGTACTTTTTAAGATCACACAGATTCAACAACCTGACCAATATTATTTTTTACAGTATTACCAAAAGAGATTTAAAGTTAAGGCATGGTTCTATTTTGATAATTTAGAAAACATCAAAATGCTCACGAACACATTAATTTTTCTTATTAACATTTTGTGAATTATCGATAAATTCAACAAAAGATTTCAATGTGTACTATATTGTAGAATAACAACTACTGAAAAGTTGTCACCCACCACCTAACAAAGTATTTCCTTTTACTTGCCCCAAATCCACTGATTTGAATATTTAAGTGTTATTTCTGCCACAGTATTCTGCAATTTAATAAGAAAAGCCATGCATTCTCTACCTATAAAATTAACAATATCTTGAACTTCAATAACATTTTCTCTGGAGTTTTGGCTTTCCAAGATATGACAAATTTGAAAACCCAAGCAGACGTCCAAAAATGACTTCTTTTTAATAATAACAAATATGCATTATTTGAACAAGTAGCACTATGGGGTAATAGAAAGTTAAAACAATTCTGGATTCCCCACCAAAGATTCTGTAGGAAGACAGTCACTAAAAATGTAGGTAAATTGGCCCAAATTCATTACATGAGAAAAAATATTTTTTTAATTTATTTATCTGAGAGAGAGAAGGAGAGGATGAGTGAGCAGGGATGCGGCAGAGAGAGAGGGACAGAGAGAATCTCAGGCAGACTCCTGCTGAGCAAGGAGCAGGACATAGGCCTGGATCTTACAACCCTGAGATCACGACCTGTGCTGAAATCCAGAGTCAGACACTTAACCCACTGAGCCACCCAGGAGTCCTGGGAAAAAATACTTTCTTTTTTTTTTTTTTTTCTATTACAAAAGATATGCATTGCCATAGACTAAATGTTTGTGTGAAGACTTGATCTGTCAAGTATGGTATTTGGAAGTATGGCCTTTGGGAGGGAATTAAGTCAGATCAGATCCTAAGGGTTGGGTACTTGCGATAGGATTAATCCCCTTTAAAAAGAGGAAGAGATGAGATCTCTCTCTCTCCCTCTTTTAGCCATGTGAGGACATGGTGAGAAGATGCTCACCTACAACCCAGGAAGGGGGCCTTTACCAGATACATTATTCTGCTGGCACATTAATCTTGGACTTCTCAGCCTCCAGAACTTTGAGAGATAAATATTTGTTATTTAAGCCACTGTTAGCATTGGACTATGGTATTTTGAAGGTTGGAATCAATGTGAAAAGATGGAGAAGGCAGAGGCTGAAGGTTTAGAAGGGAAGGGAAGTGCAGTTTTGAACATCTTAGGTTTCAGATATCTACCAACATCAAACTGAAGATGTCAAGTAGCAGCTGGATACACAAGTGAGGGATTTGTAAAAGAAGACTGGGTTAACACAACAAGAATGTTCACCAATCGCATACTGATATACTTGAAGGTGTGAGAATGTTAGCTGGAATATTCTCCCATTTTCTCAAATTCCTTTGCTCTATTGCTATCTGCCTTCCACTGGGAAATATAGCATACCGGACGACAACAGCTACAGCTAAAATTATCAACTAATTGTTTAATTATTATGTACTCATTTCTTTTTGAGGTATAAACACACAATGTATTTCAACCCAGGACCTCTAAAGAAATTTTTTTCAATTTTTCTAAATTTGACCCATACTCTTTTAAGTAAAACTCTCCTATTTATAATGTTAGCCATTATCATATATGAGAATAGTGATAAAATTATTGAAAAACTTCTTAGGAACAATGAATGATTCAGTAAATCCAGATATATTAAAATCTGTCTTTAATTTTGATCCCAAGCTGCAAATAGTGCTAAACTAATTACTACGGTTGTTAAATAAATTTTAGTGCTATGCTCCAACTAATAATTTACTAGACACATGACCAAGACACTGATTAATATTCTTGGTATGTCAGTATTCCTCACTGTTTTAATGATGTTGCTGCTTAATTAATTTTGGCATAACTTTACTCCACTAATAAATAGTGACAGGCACATAAGACAGGTAAAAATACATTTTAAAAATAACAATTAAAAGCATCTCCTGGGCATCATCTTCCTGGGAAGAGCACCTGAATACACACTTTTCCAAAGAAGACATACAGATGGCCAACAGACACATGGAAAGATGGTCAACATCACTCATGATCAGGGAAATACAAGTCAAAACCACAATGGAATAGCATCTCACACTAGTCAGAATGAGTAAGATCAAAAAGACAAGAAATAACAAGTGGTAGCAGGGATGTGAAGAAAAGGGAACCCTCACGTACTACTGGTGGGAATGCAAACTGGTGCAACCACTGTGGAAAACAGTACAGAGGTTCCTCAAAATATTAAAAGAAATACTATACAATCCAGTAATTCTACTACTAGGCATTTATTCATGGAGTACAAGAACATTAATTCAAAAAGATATGTGCACCCCAGGTTGACTGCAGCATTCTTCACAATAGACAAAATATGGAAGCAAATAGAGTCCATTAATAGATGCATGAATAAAGAAAATATGACATATATAAGCAATGGACTATTACTCAGCTGTAAAAAGGAATGAAACCTTGCTCTTCATAAGAGCATGGACAGACCATGAAATAAATGAACTGAAGGGGCGCCTGGGTGGCTCAGCCGTTAACCATCTGCCTTCGGCTCAGGTCAGATCCCAGGGTTCTGGGATCGAGCCCCGCATCGGGCTCCCTGCTCAGTGGGAAGCCTGCTTCTCCCTCTCCCACTCCCCCTGCTTGTGTTCCCTCTCTCGCTGTGTCTCTCTCTGTCAAATAAATAAAATCTTTTAAAGAAAGTCAGACTGAAAAAGAAAAATACCATAAGATTTCACTTTTATGTGGAGTCTATAAAAAACAAAACAAAAATAGAAACAGAACCATAAATACAGAGCCCTGGTGATTGCCAGAGCGGAGAAGGGTGGGGAGATGGGCAAAATGGGTGAAGGGGTGTGGGAGATACAGGCTTCCAGTTATGGTACAGATAAGTCCCAGAGACGAAAGTCACATAAGGAGTATAGTCAGTGGTATTGCTAGAGTGTATGTTAACAGATGTTAACAGATGGTAGTTACACTTGAGTTGAAACTAGCATAACTTATAGAGTTGTTGAATCACTATATGTACACTTGAAACTAATGAAACATTGTGTGCCAACCACACTTGGATTAAAAAAAGGAAAAATTAAGGGCAAAAAAAGTCATTGTTCCCGTATGTTATACAATATAAATTGACAATTCAGATGGCTCCATTGTAATATTCAGATGCCTTTTCCTGGGCAAACTCCAAGTAACTTTGTGGCATTTACAATGTACTTCCCCCTCCACATTTTTTTTCATGGTATATATTTCTCTCACCTTCAGCATCACCAACACATCTTCTCTCTACTGAGAAACATTATATTACAGTTAAAAATAATTGGGTGAAACATTGTATTGCAATGGGATAGTTATGTAATTTGAAAGTATTAGTCTACAGATTACTTCTTGGTAACAAAGAAGAAAATACCATTAAAATGTAAAGACCTAAAAGACACCAAATCTGTTTGTGTGTATCATGAATATCATACTGTGATAATGTGACAAATTGGCATGAAGGTGTATTGGAGTGATGCAATGAGCAGCACATACCATCTCTCCAGGATGCTTGTCAAGTATGTTTAACCTGAATCTGATCGTGAGGAGACAGTTGTGCAATCTACATTGGAGCATATTCTGTAAAGACAATTACACACAACTTAGAAACATCTGTGTTAAAAAAAAAGTTAATGTATGGGAGAATGTTCTATATAAAAAGAGACTAAGGCTAGATTATAACCAAAGGGAGTGCATTAATAATGACCAGACCCTAGGTATTTTTTTAAAAAAATCTATATAGGACATTTTTGATAAATGAGAAAAACTGGACTATGAACCATATATCAGATATTATTATAAGCATTACATTTATTGTATAATATTCTGGTTATGTGTTAGATTTTTCTTATTGTTCTTAGGTCATAAAATATCCAGATAAGGTATTAAAAGTTAACAACCTGCTCTCAAAGTTTTCTGCAGAAGATTAAGAGGATATGTGCATCTGTGAATATACTATTGTATACACACACACACACAGATAAGTGAGGGAAAATGTATATGTATTATATATATTGTATAGAGAAAGAGTGCAAATACAAATGTAGCAAAATGATAGAAGTTGCTTCAGCTAGACAAGGGAGATTTAGTATTTATCATACTTCTGTAAATTTGAAATTTTTAAACAAAAAAAGTTGTAAGAAAACAATCACATCATTGTTACTTAGCTTGATACAGTTTCGGAGATTAAAGAGGCAATTTTAAATGGGATCATTTTTCTCTGCCTAACCCACCCCATTTCCCAATATACAACTTGTTAAAAGAATCAGAATAAAATTATCTACCCAGAGACATACAACTTTTCCCTCAGATGAAGATTTTTTTTCTAATAATCATTTTGATATTCAATTCTCTCATCTTCAAACTAAGAAAAAAGCACCCTCAAATAAAATTTCCCCATGGTTTGAACAGATGAACAGATGAATGCTGTACTTTTCAGCTACCAGGAGTGGCCATTTTATTTCCTCTCTTTTAGTGACTTAAATAAATCCCATTTTATTTTATTGCAGGAAATGGTCTTCACCTCTATTCACAGAGTTTCTATGATATCTCCGGAAACTATTGCTTTAAAGTTCTCCCTATAAATTATATCCATGCCATGGACTACAACTTGTCTGTTTGTGAAGAAGGGATTGAAATATATTACCTTAAATTCTTTATTTGGAGTATTACACTAGTGATTGCTCCCACTGGTGAGACATCAGATTTGAGGAAAATGTAAGAAATCTAGACTTTGATTTGATACAGTAATCACTAACTATGAATTTGCTATTTATTGACCGACAGGAATTCTTTTTTTTTTTAGATTTTATTTATTTATTTGACACAGAGAGATTACAAGTAGGCCGAGAGGCAGAGAGAGAGGAGGAAGCAGGCTTCCCGCTGAGCAGGGACCCCGATGCGGGCCTCAATCCCAGGACCCTGAGATCATGACCTGAGCTGAAGGCGGACGCTTTAACCCACTGAGCCACCCAGGTGCCCCGCCGACAGGAATTCTAACACAAATACTTCATTTCTAGTTATTTTCTGAAATAAGAAATATTGGTTATAAATAAATAAATAAATAAATATATATATATATATATTTTTTTTTCTTTTCTTACTGAGAACTTGTTGTTTTTGACACTACCTAAACATCTAGGTAGATTTTTAACTTTGGTGGACTCAGTGGTGGCATGGCTAACACTGATAAGTTAGTTACATAAAATTAACATCCATCATTTGCTTTTGAACGATAAGGGAAGTATGATTGGAAAGCAGCGGGTTTTTCTTCTTTCTCTGTTACAAAACAGAAGTACGTGACTGCTGCCACTGGATGGCAACCAAAGATATAGAAACACCAGGAATGCTCCAGAAAGAGAGCCTACAGAGCCTCAGCATTTCAAAAGGAATAGAGAATCTTAATAAAAAATTTCACTCAGCAGTACACATATAAAACAGATTTTATGATTACATGACCTAAAATATATCCTTTCAATAAATCATATTTAATATGGTTTGAATAAAACTAATGAAGTTAGTGACGGTCTCATTCTTATTCAGCTGGACTATCTCAGAGTACAATAAATGTTTAAAAGTTTAGCTTCCAAAGCGCTCCTTCCATGGTACCTTCGTTTAAGAGGAAGAGAAATGAAGAGCAGTAAACACGTGTTGTTTACCGGAGATAATTGAAGGTGAGGTTGTCAAGGTGAGAAATCACAAGCTTTGGAAATTAGCAGAGTAGCTTTTAACTCACAGTCCTGAAACTCAATAATTACGTGAAATGAAGAGGATTCTTCTTCCTGTCTGTGCTACGGTTTCCTCGTATATAGAATGAGGAAGATATACCTATTTCATAGGGTCGGTAAAAGGGAAAAAAACGAACTAATTTAGGCGAAAGTGTCAATTACTGTGGCTGGCACACAGCAGACACAAAACAAGTGAGAGCCATGACTTATTCTACAATAAAAATGGATGAGCTTTGTTTATATTTAACTCCATCACAAACATATTGATCCACATAATACCTTTCACTCATTCTGTGTCATGCTTTCCTAAAGAATTCCTTAAAATAAGAAGCTGGACTTGTTTAGTGAGTATGAAACTGAACCAGTGCTCTGTCTTTTCTACAGAATGGCTACAGCACCAAAACATCCTCCGTATAGCAAGCGCGTGGGCATATGCACAGCCTGTGGCTTTGCTGACTTCTTTAGGTACAGTTCCTTTGAACTAGAAGACAGAGTTGGATGAGCAAACCCAGCTTCAAAGTGACAAGAGCCAGGCTGTTGTGACAAGCATACTTTCTTATGAGGGCCAGTGACAAATCAGCCTGAACAACAACCAAGGTCATGCCAACAAATGACTATGGAAATGGAACCACCACTCCACCTTCATTAAATGTGGGCGCAGGCACCCCAATGATAGGCCGTAACAAAACGACGGGAAGAACAAAAGTAAAATGATTTTATACCCTCGAGTATTACAGAAAGTTCTCTCCCCCCTCAAAGTAAAACCATACTTTAATTTATTCTCTATAGTCTTCACTTCCAATATAAAGAAACAGTACGTTTTTCTTGCTCTTCAACCTAGGACTGATAGGAGATTATGAGGGTGAGGTGAGGAGAGAACTATATGTGGACCAAGAATAAGAAGGCTTGTATGTTTCTATCATCCAAAACAAAGCAAAACAAAAAGGATCTAATTTTCCTAGCATTCATTCTATTTGTGGCATTGACCTGGGAAAAAGAACGATGTTTAATTATAAACATATTAAAATAGAAAGATAAACAATGAAATTATTTGTAGTTGATTAAGTCAAAATTTCCCTAGAAAAAATACAATTTGATCTACTTACTGCTGTTCAACTCCAGAGCTCAATTTTACTACAAACACCCCTGCATAGTAATTTTGATATTTTAGCAAATCTCTCCAACATGCACTGACTTCAAGTCCCCATACTAGCACTGGGTAAAGAATGATGTATCCTAGTTTCTGAAACAAGAAGCTTACAAAAAAAGAGAGATAAGAAAAATGTAAAAAGAAAAAAAGAAAAGTAACAAATTTCAAAATACAATGAAAAGTGCAAAAATAGAATGTACAAGATACAGAATCAATACAAGCCAGAAGAAAGATCTAGGAAAGATTCACTGACAAATCCTCTTTTAAGGCAGGTGCTGAAGGAGAAATAAGATATTTTTAAGGTAGGCAAGGGGACAGAGGAGGAGTGTGCTCAAAGTCATGAGGCATGAAACCAAATGGTGTATATGGGAAATTATAATTAGCTATGCAGTGATTGAATATAAAGTACATGTGGTAGATGAAAAGGGAAGGAAGTGAGGTTTGAGGCAAATAGTGTAGATATACTATTTACTGTATGTAGATACACACTAGATCTTTGAGTGTCTTTTGGTTATCCCAATTCCTGGAGATTTTGCTCTGTTTTGCCCTCTAAGATGTTGTAAAAAGAACAAATGTACTAATTTGGTCACTTAGTAAAGCTTTTCATAGCCAAGGCACATTTTGGTTTTTGAGAAACCTAAAAATCGTCCAAGAAAATCTTGTTCGGGACTATGATTGAATGAGGTGGGTATTTGAGATGATGATCTTAGTGGTCTTCATAATCTGAAGAACACCTGAATCATCTTTATGAGGTGAGCTTCCTGATGCTCTTTTGGGGCAGACTTTCTGAGGAGCTCTGAGAAGGTGGCCCCCTGTGGTGTGGACAGAGGCAGAGTCCCTGAACACCTAATAATTGAATATGGACCACTGCAAGATGTGATTTTGAAGAGACAGTTATCTGACCTATTTTGAAAATGTCTTGAAGGAAACGGAATTTTAGGAAGTGCTTTTAAGTTAAGTGAAGCAGAATGAGGACAACTGAGGAAAACAAAAGAACAAGAAGTATAAAGTATAGTTCCAGGAATAGAATAACAAGCAAATAGAATTTGCAGGTTTCTAAGATCTAAATGTACTCAAAATCCAGATCCATCAAAGTAATTTCTAGTTAAGTATAAAATAAATTCTGTATAAAGCCTGAAATTTAAGAAATAGACCAACAATTTTATCAAGTCACCATAGAACATAACTTAAGATTTTGCTTTCTTTATCTGAGAGAGCGAGAGGGAGAGTGGGGGAAGGGCAGAGGGGGCGGGAGAGAAAATGTCAAACAGACTCCACATTGAGCACAGAGCCCAACTTGGGGCTCAATCCCGGGATCAGAGATCATGACTCAAGCCGAAACCAAGAGCCTGACATCCAACTGATTGAGACGCCCACGCACCCCATCCCTACACACATAGGTAGTGAGTTAAGAGAATTAGAATTAGCTCTGGGATTGGCTGCTGAAATTTTACGATCTTCTGTCACTTCCACATAGTATGGATTTACATTTCTATGTGACTTCATGTTAAATAGCTCTGCTCTACCCATATACCAAGATGAAAGATTTAACTATATTTTGCTTCAGATCACAACATCCCCCAAACATAATAGCATAACTAAGAACAGAAGCAGCAAATATCTTTTTCTTACAATGGACACTAATTCAAAGAGGGAGAAATCAACAAAGGGTACAAGAAGAAAAAAAATACAAGAAACGATTTTGTTGTAGATGATAACATACTCTCATTAAATGCTAATTAAGAACAGGGAGCACACCTCTTAAATGAAAATGACAAATAATAAAAATGTCTTGATTCAATATTATCCAGTAAAGACACAATGTTGGTGGAGGAGGAAGAAAGGAAATCCCCCAAAAATGAGAAAGGAAAAGGTGTGATTGTTTATAGGATAATAAATTATGCATAGTTCTCAAGGTTAAAGGTTAGCAGGAAGGTCTTTAAAAGCAATTTTATTGGGCAGTTACACATTATAACGTTAAAGTAGGTGTGTGTTGGCAGGAACTAAAGAGAGCTTTGAAGGATTATTAAGAGAGATTTAATTATTTTCTGATGGTTGCATGAGTGGTATTTTTTGGACACTGCACTGAGATTTGACCAGTAAACTAGACTTGAACACTGCCTTATTACTCATTATCTTATTACCCACAAGCACTTGAAAAATATTCAGACTTGCAGTGTAGACAACTACTGTGCTGTTCTTTGCATGAAAAAATACACAGGTATTCTTGCATCTATGCATTCAGCTGCTCATCACGGACACATGCAATTTATGAAGAATTGGCACTAGAGCGTAACAGTGGAAAACACAGGAGATCTGGCATCACTTCGGGCTTTAGCTCTGCGGCTTTACTGCTGATACGATCTTGTGTCTCTGCCTCTGTCTCCAATCCTTACTTGGTCCTGGTGAAAACAGAGATATCCCCTCAATAGGTATTAACAGGAGATAATACAAAGTGCTTAGTTGTAGCCTGGCTTCAAGTACGTAGTAATGTTCTCTATTCTAATTAACTGGACGTAATTCTAATGTCAATGTGTAAGCTGTCTCCTCAGACCCTACAAGACTGTACAAACAAACAGGGTCACAGGAATTTAATTTCCATCCTAGTGATCATTGCCTGCAGAAAGCAAAATCTGAGCTTCCTAAAAAGCTCTTGAAATCAGATGTTTCTGAGAATCCCCAAAAGGTGTCCCAGAAGATTGCCCCTGTTCTCACAGTCATGAAACACCAGAGCTTGTTTTCAGAGCATGAAACACTCAGCATCTTGATCGCTGCCAGGAAACATACTCTCCACTTCCTCGGGCCCACCACTGATCTCCGAGGCGCTATCACGGATCTACGGACGCTCAGCAGTCCAAAACTGTCTGGTGGTCTGCGGCAGTGTGTGGAAGTGTCCCTCACTCCCACGTTTCCATACCCAATGGGGAATAAGCTGGGAAATAAATTCGAGGGGGCAGACACAAGGGTGCCCTTGAAATTGAACGACTTCTCTATCCACAGAGCTCATTGTGCATGTTCCTTCTTAGATCTAGATGATTCTCCCTGTCCATAAAGTCCTAGCCACCCATGCTCCAGTTCCACTTTGCCAGACATTCCTGAATCTCACGTAGCTGAAGCCTGGGACTCTCACCCACGGAACGGTCTAGTGAAAAAGGCAGACATCTAAGCAAGTGATTAATGCATGTCTCAGCCAAATGCTATCACAGGGACATTTTGCAAGTATAAGGAACCCCAGAGAAGAAAATGCGCAGTTGGTCAAACCTTATAAAAACATAATATTGCCTCTTTATTGTGAAGGGTTGGGAAAACTCTAGGAAGAATGAAAGGCTTGCCCCAAACCGCACTGATGTGAAAGAATATTTGATACGCCTGGATTGGGAGATGTGGTGGAGAGAGTAAAAAGCAGTAAATCTGGAGGCGCAGAGAAAATTCACACTGTGAAGGGGGTTTTAGGCAAGGAATTGCATTGCTGATTTATGAATTCATAAGGGAGCTGGCAGGTGGATGGATTAGGAGTCTCTTACACAAATCTGACGGGGGATGGTGGTCCAAGTGCAATAGGAATGCTGGTAGAATGGAGATACCCATCCAAGAATTATAGGAGGAACACAAGAGCGAGTTAAACCTCCACTCAGTACTATACTTCTGCATATATTCTCAGATTAGCCTATCTATGGAAAGTTACACATTATGACAACTTAAAGTCCAAACAAAGAGAAATGTAACATTACTTACAACTCAAATGCTAGAGAAGTGTTCAGTTTAAGAAAATAACCCTTAATTTAGTTCCCTGTCTGGCAGTAAGAAGTAATGTAGAAGTAATTTTTTTATCTTTTAAATAGATTTTTAAAATTTGCTTCACTGGAACAGTAATATATACCCATACTAGGTTATATACACAGTAATGAAGCCCAAAGCTTTTGAAGAATCACCTTTGGAGGTTACTGCCTGGTTACAGAATGTATCAAAATAAATATATTTAAAACTTGGGTTACAATAAGATCTATTATGGAAAATTTTACACTGAATACATGTTTTCCATCTGATAAACTATTGGGACTACATCAACATAAAAAGCTTTTGCACAGCAAAGGAAACCATCAATGAAACAAAAAGACAATCGACTGAATGGGAGAAGATATCTGCAAAGGCTACAGCCAATAAGGGGTTAACACATAAAATTTATAAAAAACTCATACAACTTAGCACCAAAACAACAAGCAATCTAATTTTACAATGGGAAGAGGACCTGAATAGACATTGTTCTAAAGAAGACACAGAAATGGCCAACAGACACACTAAAAGATGCTCAACATCATTAATCAATAAGGAAATGCAAATCAAAACCACAATGAGATATCACCTCACACCTGACAGAATGGCTAAAATGAAGACAAGAAACAAGTGTTGATGAGGATGTGGGGAGAAAGGAACCCTCCTGTACTGTTGGTGGGAATGTTAACTGGTGTAGCCACTATGGAAAACAGTATAGAGGGTTCTCGGTAAATTAAAAACAGAAATACTATATGATCCAATAATTCCACTGTTGGAGTTATTACTAGAGAAAATGAAAACACTAACTCAAAAAGGTATATGTGCCCCTGTATTTACTGTACCGTTAGGCATAACAGCCAAGACACAGTAGCAGCTGTAAAGTGTCCATCAAAAGATGACTGGATAAGGAAATTTTGTGAGAGATATATGCAATGGAATATTACGCAGCCATAAAAAGGATGAGATCATGCCATTTGAAACAACATGGATGGACCCAGAGTATTATGCTAAGTGAAATAAGGCAGACTGATAAAGACAAATACCATATGATTCTACTCATAATTGGAATCTAAAAAAGAAAAAGAATAAAAAAACAGAATCAGAACTATCAATATAGAGAATACATTAATGGTTGCCAGAGGGGACAGGCGTGGAGGGTTGGGAAAAATGATGAAGGGGAGACAGAGATACATGCCTCTAGTTGTGGAATGAGTAAGTTATGGGAATAAAAACAAAGCATAAGGAATATAGTCAATGATATTGTCTTAGCCATGTAATGGGGCAGACCATAGCTAGACTTGTGGTAAACACAGCACAGTGTATAAACTTGTCAAATCACTAAGTTAGACACCTGAAACTAATGTAACAGTGTGCGTTAACTATACTCAAATTAAACAAAAAGAATGGGCAATGAAAGAAAATTATGCTTTATAGATTTAGAGCATGTTCTTCACACTGCATTTTTAAATATTAAGTATTTAATTTATTGAATATCATCATCATATCACTATAATCTGGACTTTTTTTCTGACATTTTATTTTACCCTCTGGCACCAAGAAATTATGGAACATATGAGGCTTTACTTACAATCTTCACATACTTTGTTTTGCTATGATTTCGTTTTCTGAGAGCCACAGAGAAGTAACTTGTCAAGGTTTATAAACTATTTTGTAATATATTGGATTTTACGAGATACCCACAGTAGGCTGAAAAACTGCACCTTGTAAAACATCCACATCCTAATCCCCAGTGCTCATCCCAACAGGCGCCCTCCTTAATACCCGTCACCAGCTCACCCCATCCCCTGCTCCCTTCCCTTCAGGAACCCTCAGTTTGTAGTGCATTTTAAAGAACTTCCTTTGGAAAGGAGAGTAAGTGAGAATTTCGGCAGCTTGGCAACACTGCCTTCTGTCTGCTTGCTACATCCTTATAATTTGGGCTGGGATGGGGGTTGAACACGAAGTTTAGGTGTAGTTCATGATAGCAGCCCTTTTTACCTGCAGTATAGTCAAAGGAATTAATCTTAGAATACTATTTTAGGGGCTCCTGGGTGGCTCAGTGGGTTAAAGCCTCTGCCTTCAGCTCAGGTCATGATCTCAGGGTCCTGGGATCGAGGCCCACATCGGGCTCTCTGCTCAGCAGGGAGCCTGCTTCCTCCTCTCTCTCTCTGCCTGCCTCTCTGCCTACTTGTAATCTCTTTCTGTCAAATAAATAAATAAAATATTTTTAAAAAATACTATTTTAAAGTATCTCCCATAAATTACTTCAAATTATCACATGTGCTATGTAGACTAAAATAGAGGTGATAATCTGGTTTTTTCACAGTTTTTGGCATTAATTAGGTATCGACGTAATGTGGCTTACGAAGATGCTTAACTCTTCAGCTTCATCTCTCATTATCAACCCCTTTCTCCCATCTCCTTCCCATCCTTTAATGCTTGTCCCATACTCACCACTCCGCTCTTTAGCTAGAACTCCTTTTCCCCATGTGACTTCACAGTTGGGGTTTTCTCTGCATGAAATTCTCTCCTCTTAACCTTTTCATCTAGCCGGCTCCTACTTACTCTGCAGGTCTCTGTGAAAATCACTCTGTTAAGTCGGGTTCCTCAGGAGCAGGTTCAAGAGATTTACTGGAGATGGTGCTGTCAGGTAGAGGAGAGTGAGGGCTGCAGGGTAGAGCCAAGATAAAACCTCAGTAAGAATGGGGACGGGGAGGGGGGGGTGGTTAACTTCCTCTGCATCCAGCGGGAAGAACTGAAGCACAAATTGTGGCAGGAAGTTGATTCCACCTGGAGGCAATGATGCTCCTCTGTGGACCTGTCATTACCTCAAGACGGGGGCCTGAGGGGGTTTGAGGAGCAACGCCTGGACTCTGAGCCCAGGGGCAATTCTGTGGAGAAGGTGCCCGCTGGGACTTGTTGTTGACCAACACTTCCACGGGTAGAGGAATGTAAGGTGCTGAAGGTCAAGAAGAGAGTGGGGTATGAAGGAACCAGCAGAATCCTCCAGGTCCCTTCTGCCTGACTTCCGGGGCTTCGTCAGCATCCTCCCAAAGCAGCCGGCGCCTCACACCCAGCATGTACTAAGGCTACCCCAGGTGCTGTCATTTCTGAGAAGGCAAGGATCGCTGCTATGCATTTTTAATGGGCACACTGTAGACACTACATAAATATTTGTTAAACATCTTTCAACAGAGCCTCCCACATAGTAGGCACCACATAAATATTTGTCAAACAAGATTTTCAGCAGAGTGAAAACCAAAATCCCATAAGAGAAATTTTTAAATAGGGAATTTCTTTTGAAGCAGTTTACGCTGCTCAAGATGTCAAGTTACTTATGCTCATTTGTATGCAGTTAGAAATCATCTGCCTCATCAAGACAGACAAGAGACAGAAAGACGCTTGGCTTCTACATCCTTTGAGAAGCCTCTGGACAGGTGGAATTTCTCTCCATACTGTACCACCCATAAGCTGCTGTGGAGTTTCTTTCGAATTAAAGCTAAACAGTTTGTTTAGTTGGTGAAATCTTTATGAAGCTGAAACAATTTGTCATCTGGGCTGTTACAAAACTTCTAGAGAGGAAAGCAATACATTTGCAAGTAAAATGAACAGGAAACTGCTAATTAGGCATCCCAAAACAATCATGTGTTTTCCCAGGAACGGCATTAAAATTTTTTTTAAAGATAAGTAAATAATAAAAATACTAATAAAGTTTGTTGGTGAATAGTTCCCAAAGGACACACATTAAAAAGTGTGATAAATTATGTAGATAGACACACTAATGGATCAGGTTTGTGTATGCCTCTTGAGGTTTGCGATGTTGATTTGGAGAGAGTCCCGAAGAGAAACTGACTTGCATCTTGCATGAATAAATTCCTAATTAGCTGCCCAGTCCTGAAGCTTTTACAACCTAGAGATTGTTTAATCTGAGGGTCTGGGCCAGGCATAGAACTTTTGGCCAGAGAATATTTAAAAACTGTAGAACCAGATGATACTGAAAACACCACCTTCCAAAGAGAAATCTTCATCCAAAATACATACACTAAGAATTATAAATAAATATTCAGCCTTGTGTGGAGATGATCTGTTTTATTCCTAACATTTCTTTTAAATTAAATAACACTATCATTAATAACTCATAAGTTTCCCTTCCATTTTTTTTTTCTGAAGATATTATACTAAGAACAAGTATGATTGATATCAACCTTACATTTATTTGCAGTTATTCAGCAGTCTATTATGGTCAGTATTTAGAAATCCCAAAATATCCATTATTATGCAAAACTCTATATATTGTATTTTGTATATTTGCATGAAAGAGCAGTGATTTTCAAACGACTTACCTCCAGAGCACTGCTACAGATCTAAATGTGGCCTAAATAATTAATTTCCATCGGTGATACTAAATATCTAAGAAGGATTCGATCAATGCTTTTCTTCCAGAATATGCAATACTTAAAATTCTGGCTGGGTAAAGGCTTCAGCCATCTGATATGCAAAATTCATTATGTAGAAGGTGCTCTGTATATCAAAATGGAATTCTATCAGATATCAAGTCTGCTCTAAAATCTTTATCCAAACAAGGATCACATCATTTCTACAATAAGATTTATCACATCATGAAATCTAAACTTCTTTAGGAGGGAAAGGGGTTCTTCCCTATTTTAAAAGTCTAAAATCATAGAAAAAATGATAATTATTTTTTAAAAATATGATGATGCCCTAAGGCAACAATTCTCACACTTGACTGGTCATCAGAAGCATCTAGAGAGCTCAGATTCCTGACCCCACCCCAGAGTTTCCGATTCAGTAAAGGTCTGGGGTGGGGACCTAAAAATTGGGGAACTAAAGTTACTATGTATTCAGAACATAAAAATATATATATATATAAACAACATAAGTTTGTCTATTGTTTCCTTCAGGGACAGTCACATTGCATTTCTTTTTAACTCTGTTTCATCTTCAAGGTGAAGTCTTCATATAATATAATTAGTACATCTCTTAAATAAACATCTTCTTTCCTTACTAATGAGCTAGCTGACATGAAAAAAAAAACCCAGCTTTTTTCTTGAGTAATTAATTAGATGAAATTTTTTAAAAACCCACTTTTTTAGGGGTAAGTATAGTGCTTGAATAAAATAATAAGGCAGATCAATATATAAATTTCAGAAAATAAAAGGAAGTGCATGGTCAATGATGTATTGGAAAATAGCATTCCGGAATGGATGGTTTTGTATAAAGAAACTTAGATTAAAATTTATAATACTATCCAATTGCCAAATATCATCCCATGACTTTTCCATATCCAGGATTAACTTAATTTTTTATCATACCACTCACATGCTCCCTCTACATGAACTTCCAGTGTGAATATTACACCGGATCTTTCTTCCATTTTACTTTAAAATATAATAAACCATCCACTTGATAAGTTGATTTGCTCTGGTATGATACTGCAGGAACTATAATAAAATCACCAAAGAGGCAAGAAATGCCCTTATCCAATCACCAAGTTCTCTTCTTATCTCCATCCAACCTATCTTACTCCAGTGGGGCTGCTTAACAGAAATAGTATTGACGGGGGACTTATAAATAACACACATTTATTTCTCACAGCTCTGTTGGCTGGGAAGTCCAAGATCAAGGTGTCAGCAAATGCAGTGTCTGCTGAGAAGTCAAGTCCTGGTTCTAGACAGTCATCTTTTCACTGTGTCCCCATATGGGGGAAGGGGTGAGGGACCTCTCCGGGGTCTCTTTTATCAAAGCAATAATCCCATTCTTGAGGGCAGAGCCTCATCATCTCCCAAAAGCCCTACTCCTAAAACCATCACATTGGAGGTTAGGTTTCAACATGAATTTGGGGGAAGGGGGCACATTCAGTCCCTGGCACACCTCTTTATATGGGGCATGAGATGTGAGAACCAGGTTGGGTTTGGGATCTATTCAGTTAGTCAGGAGAGCAGTGCTCAGGCAGTCCTAGTCTGCCCCCAACACTTTTTAATCTCTAAACCACTGGTTTGATCTTCAGTGCTCAAGTTAGCATTTTCTCCCTGTTTCATGCAATTTGTTTCTCAAATAATTCCAAGCCTTACATTGAAACAATATTTAGGAAACTTTTATTTGCTTTTACTTTATTCACCAATTTACTTTTATTTTATTTGATCCATGGGCTTTTCAAGATACTGTTCTTAAGCAAGACATCTTTCTGAATTTCAGAAAGACATAATTTTTCTTTAACATTTACATGGGTAATTTTATTTTTAATTGGTTTTTTGGGAACAGGACTGAAAGCACGTGGTAAGTAAAGTAGAAAAGCACGTGGAAATATAAGCAATCATTTTTTTATCCCTCTACGTATCCTCTACTCCTCTTCTCTAGATATTTCCATATCACTACTGATATGGCTACCTCTTCTACCTTATATTCTGTTTTTGAATATACCATACCCATTAATTATTTCCCTATTAACAGGCATTTTGGTCATCCATATGCTACCATAAACTATGCTACCATAAACTATGTGCTGCCACAAACTATGTGCAATGTATGCTTTTTTGTTTATGTATATTACTAAAACTGAAGATAAATTCCTAAATGTTAAACAGCTGATTCAAAGGTCATGTGCTTTGAAATATTGACAGATGTCCAACTGACCTTCAAAGATGTAGAAATAATTGCCTTTCCTATTAAGGGATTGAAATATCTTTTTCTCCACACCTTGGTCATTAGAGTGAATTATCAAATTTAATTATTTTTATTAGCATAAGTGAAAAAAATTTTAAATTTAATTTGCTTTTATTTAATTTGTGTTGGAAATTCTTTAATTTGTTTGACTGAGGATAATTTTTCATATGTTTAAGAGGCCCTGATAAGTTTCTATGATCTATCTATTCATGCACTTTGTCTACTCTTCTATTAGATTTTAGTGTTTTTGCTCATTCGTTTGAGGAAGACTTCATTGGAGGGGGTAGTAGGAGTCCCTCTGCAATGTATGTTGTGCCTGTTCTGTCCTGCATGTGGTTACATACTCGTAGTTTCCTTGTGGTAGGTGTTGCTCTGCAAACAAGATTTCTGTTTCCCGGATAACACAAACATGAGAGATTTTCATTCACTATGGATAACTTTTTATTCGTTAGAGGTGTATGTGCTGTTTCTCTCTCTTTTCAGTTTTCTTCTCTCACACATTCCATGTACATATTGGCCAATACAAACCAGTATGATTGGGTTGGTTTTCTCTCAACTCTATATTCAAAATTACTCTCCACGAAGCATCCAGTTATATTAGTCTTGGCTTGATACCTGCAATGACTTCTCAAAGCACCTAGAGTAAGATCCAAACTTCTCCCCTGGCCTCTGTGATTAGACACTTGCCCCATCTACAATCTCATGATAGAAAATCCCTCCATATCCTTCCTATCTCTCTGTTCCAAGCATGCTGGTTTTCCTTCTGTTCCTTAGATACACGAGACATGATATTCTCTCTACTTAGAAAAACAACATCTTACTATATTTTCAGCTTAAATATGATTCTTCCAGAGTTTTCTCTGGAGACCTAATGGAACACAGCCTCCTCCACACACATCTCCAGGACATCAGCTCCAAAACACCACTAACTTATCCTCTCATTCCTCGCCTAGACTATTACTTGTGATGGTTAATTTTATGTGTCAACTTGGTTAAATTATGTTACCCAACAGTTTCCTCAAACACTAGTTTAGATGTTGCTGTGAAGGTATTTTTTAGATGTCATTAACATTTATTTAATTCAATTATTTAATTAATTAATTTATTTTAACAGAGAGAGCAAGTGGGGGGGGGAGGGGGGAGAGGCAGAGGGAGAGGGAGAATCCCAAGCAGGCTCCACACCCAGCACAGGGCCCAACACCAGGCTCAATCTCAAGACCCTGAGATCATGACCTGTGCTGAAATCAAGAGTTGGATGCTTAACCAACTGAGCCACCAAGGTTCCCCCAGGTGTGATTAACATTTAAAACAGACTTTAAGTTGAGCAGATTACCTCCATGGTGTGGGTGGGCCCTGTCCAATCAGATGAAGACCTTAAGAGAAAAACCGAGGTCTCCAGGAGAGGAAGGAATTCTACTTCTAGATGGCTTTTGGACTCAAGACTAAGATATCAACTTCTTCCAGAATCTACTGCCAGTCAGCCTGCCTTTCAAATCTAAGACTTGCCAGCCTCCAAGACTACACAAGCCAATTCCTTAAAATTTCTTTCTCTATACATATGAGAGAAGATAGATAGATGGATAGATGGATAGATAGATAGATACTATTGATACCATTCGTTATATTTCTCTGGAGAATCCTAACTAATACAACTAATATGTTACTCTCTGCCCATCACATAAAAATCCCACTCACTGCAGATTTCATTGACACTGTGGCTCTTGTCACAAGAACATCAAATCTTGCCTCTGAAGAACCATGTATCCCAATTGAGAAGACTGACTTCAAATTAGATGGCAGTGGCTCATTTCTGAACCAATAGCACCAAGTATTTTTTACTGCTTTGCTACTCCTTATATTTAAATATTCCATACTAACTAAAAAAAGATATTGATTTTGCTTGATACAAAACAATTTAAATATATTATCCAAAATACTGTTCATTTAATGATCCAATATACCTAAAAATGCCTACATTCTATCTAGAGTAATCCAAAAAGGGACCAATATTTCATCTAATACACAACTGCCATTTCATATCTACTTCATATAAAATTTATATGAATATGTTTACATCATCACACATCATGTATTACCAACATGTATTACCTTACTGACAGCAGAGTTTTCAATTTACAGGAAAGGAAGGCTTTCTTGCCGTCAGAACTATATAGAAGGGGGAAAGAAATGTGTAGCAATTTATCAGTTCAGGTTAAAGACTGACTGATACTGATAGAGGAAATTTAAAAATTATATTGTATTTCTTAAGATGGAAATACCATTTTTTCTGATTATAATAACATGGGCACGTTATAAAAAAATGTAAGCACTACTTTGAAGTGTGTAGAGTGCAAAACGCTCTTATTGCATTTCCCCCTTTCCCAGCCATTCTTCAGGGTTTTATACCATATAGGATGGACTGACTTTTTTTTTTTTTTTTTTAAAGATTTTATTTATTTATTTGACACAGAGAGAGAGATTACAAGTAGGCAGAGAGGCAGGCAGAGAGACAAGGAGAGGAGGAAGCAGGCTCCCCGCTGAGCAGAGAGCCCGATGCGGGCCTCGATCCCAGGACGCTGAGATCATGACCTGAGCCGAAAGCAGAGGCTTTAACCCACTGAGCCACCCAGGCGCCCAGGATGGACTGACTTTTAAGCTACTTTCCAAACTTGAGATTCATTTCCTTCATGATTGTAAGACTCCTGGATTTCTTATTCAATATCAAAAAGATTTATATCTTAGAACTCATTGTGACTGCCATTACATACAAAACTGATTAGAGACAGAACTTTGTAAGTAGGTTATACAAATACTCGAAAAAATCTGCAATCATCTGTTTCCCCAGGAAAACAAAATGGCAACAACAGTCTTTAAACATTTCCTGATTTCAGTATAGTTATGAGAAATGAAATCTTCAGAACAATGAAATAAATAATTATATTAATCAGGCACGACAACACATAAAGGTCAATATTCTTCAAATGTTACATTCATTAATATGCACGTAGGTTCAAATCGGATTTTGGAAACCCATTTCAACTATATCTAACAAAGCTTATATATTTGCCTTGAAGAACACATCAGAAAATAAGGATTCTGTTGGTTGGGCAATAAAATGTGCTGATAACTGATGAGATGTTCTAATAAAATTTATGAGACCACACCGGAGTCTATTTCCTCCGAAGAGGAAAGTATTATGAATAAGTGGCAGTTCTCTTTCATCTCTCTTCTGGCATTTTATTTTAAAATATAATAAATCATTCACTGATGAATTTGTATGCTGTGCTGTGGACATACAGGACGAGACTAAGAACTATGTGTCCTCTTTATAGATTAGCAAACTTACACCTATTTTACTGAAAAGGGAAGAGTTTCTCGCATGTGAGCTCAATATGAAAATGAAGGATAAATAAGGAACTTCTCTGGCTAAAATAGGTATAGACATCCTGGAGGCCTTTTAGACGGCTGCTGTTTTGCAATAACACAATCTGGAAGTCACACGTCTATGGAACTCTGATGAAATCCATAACCCCAAAGAGATAACAACTTCTGTGCCAAACAGATGGGAAAAGGTCCTTTAGGTTTCCACTTCAGTAAACTTTTATCTTTCTTTATTTTTTTTAACCTTCCTCTACACACAATCCTTGATGAAAACAAGTTAACAAGTTAAATATAGTTTGTGTGTCCTGTGTAGGTCTGGCAAGAAACTGGGTAGAGATGCGGTGATGGCTGACATTCAATCTCATTTTGTTCTAGGGATTCTTCACAGGATGTATTTCCTTTGGGAATTTAATGGATGCAAAGAAATGGCCAGAAGTGGAACAGCCTTAAAACTTTCATGTCACTAAAACAATCTGGTGGGTGACATACTGAAATTTAGTATGGCCTCAGAGATTTATTTCCAGTCAACTAATAGTTCATTAACGATCAACCCTAAGATGCTACAGCTAGTGACCAAATATTCCCAAAATACTGCTTAGGAGTAAAATATTTTTACCTTCAAAGTGTTTTTTCTTTGTACCTTAACTTTTAATGATCCCTTAAGAAAACGGATTTTTTAAAAATATTTTATTTATTTTTTTATTTGCTAGAGAGAGAGAGAGAACACGGGCAGGGAGAGCTGCAGAGGAAGAAGCGGACTCCCCACTGAGCAGGGAGCCCGATGTGAGGTTCAGTCTCAGGACCCTGGGATCATGAGCTGAGCCAAAGGCAGTCGCTTAACTGACTGAGCACCCAGGTGTCCCAGAAAACTGATGTGTTGTGTGGGTACAAGTCAGACAAAAATTCTTTGCACTTAGAGTATTTGATTAACTTCCTATTAAGATATATATTCTTTACTTACAACCTCAATGAAATTATCATATAAAATATTAAGTAATATCATTAAAATATTAACAAGGGACTATCTCCTACTCCCAAACCAAGATCTCTAATATTAATTTTTACTGACTCATAAACTAACCCCCATACTTATCTTTGTTTTCCAAATGAAAGTCTTCTGATTCATGGTAGAACTCATTTAATGAAGAGAGAAGTTCAATCCAATAGGGTTTCATTCGCACCGATGTAAATGAGTATAGAGTGCTTAAAAGAAGATTTAATAGTTGTCGAATAGTTATTATGTGATAGCTAGGACTCTAAACTGTTTCTGTGAATAACATTTAATTCTCAAATATGAGAGAGGTATTATTGTCAGCCTTATTTTAAAAATAGCATAACTGATACAATTAGTGGTTAATGAATGTGCCTGAATTCACTTTACTAGTAAGTGGCTAATCTTTACCTTGGTAGCCTGACTCCTGAGCATAACATTTGTAGCCCCTCTTAAGGACTTTCTGAATGAATGGCTGGTATAATGAACAAAAGGAAGGCTTAATACTAAATAGTCAGGACATGCCCACGAAGCTCAAATGAAAGAGTGCTGAGAAGGAGAAAAGATAATCTGAAAGGTTACCCACAAATGGAAATAATGCAATTAATAGGCCACCAAACTTGAGGCATTTCTTTCGAGACTGCATTTGCTCCCACTCTTTTCTTACTTCCACGTCTGATTAAAATTCCATCCAACCTTAAAGATTCTGCAAACTACTCACACTTGTAATTATTTGTTCCGTGTTCATCGCCTCTATATTCTAATCTAATGAGAGATGGCTCATGTCTGTCTTGTCTATCACTGTGTCCCCTGTGTCTAGGACCATGTGACAGAGTAGCTACTTGACAATGTAATTTTTTATGTCTTCTCATTTTTGTACCTCTATGTTTTATTACAGAATTTTAAAACTTACACAAATACATAGAATAAGCAACCCTGTACCCATAATAAAGCTCCTATGATTATCCACACAGAGAAAACCTTGTTTTATGTATAGTAGGACCCTCTTTCTTCCTATTCACTGAATTATTTTAAAAGAAAATCCCAGACATCATCTAATCTCATCCATAAATATTTTAGAGAAGTTCTTCTAAATGAATAAATGGAAAAAATGAATGAATGAAGACCCATATCACATATTAACTCTTTTATTAAATACTTTTTGAATTCCCTCAATCAAATGAGTCTTCCACACCTTATTTGAAAGCCTGTAGGGTTTTTTGGTCTCCCTTAGTTCACATCATCTGTTCTGCTGTGTACATAGTGTGAACATGTCCTCTACTTGTTTTTAGACTCTTAAGCCCCTCAGAGGTGGGGACAATTTCTTACTTTTTCACATTGTTCAAGGTCTTTTGCAGTGTTTTGAAGATAGAATCTAGTTTTCTGTCTCCTACAAACCAGTTCCAAATGCATGCAAAAGGATGTTAAAATAGCCCTCTTTCTGTTTCCATTTCAGCCAAGAACAAGACAATAGATGAGATTCCAAACTCAGGTCCTAAATAAGAAAAGCAGATGATTAGAAACGGTTTTCAGTTCCTCATCTTCATATCCACCTTAATTGTATAAAAGGATTGAGCTTGAAGAGACCCAAGGAAAGAATTTTTTGAAGAAACTTTGAAGAAATTTCTTTGAAGAAATTTCTTTGAGCATTCTCCCATTCATTCATCTTAAGTGAGAGAGGCTTTAGGGATTCTTGGAGTTTGAAAAGATTAAAAGGACTGGTAGTAGATCTATGTCTAAGAATGGCACCTTGGGCCTGTGGAGGAAGTTCCCTGCCTAGCAGCAGAGTAACAAGAGGCAGCTACACAGGGCATAGGCGATACTCCCACCAACATCTAGAGAGAGAAACAAAGTTTCTATGATCTAGAGAAAATCATGTTGGAGAAAAAGACCCCATCAGAAGCTCTCAGCAGTGAGAAGCCAGAGGTTTGCCATCAAAGGAAGAAAAATGGGGAGGAGGCATTGTCTTGAGCCCACAAAGCCTCAGAACATCAGCTCTTCACACCGGCCAAGCGAGGACTCAATAATGAGAAAAACAAAATTGTCAGTCAAAAAAACCATTCCCTTCTTTTACCTCTATTCTCTCACTTCTGTCCCATCATCCCTCAAGTTCCAGACATGGGGGAGTCGGAAACATTGCCTGAGGTCAAGGAGAACATGAGGTTGGTATGTGGATGAGGAGAACACGAGGTTGGTATGTGGATGAGGAGAACACGAGGTTGGTATGTGGATGAGGAGAACACGAGGCTGCCCTCTCCCCACCACAGTCAAGGCACCTCCTTGACTGGCTCACTACCTAACTGAGGAATGGGGAGAAATGACCACTTTGGAGTTTTGATTATTAAGTTGGACTAGACCTTTTTGTTATGGAAGTTAGACTTTTTATGCGACTGAATTTAATTGCTAAATTTACACTGGTTATGGGACTAATGACAATAAAACGTCCTTTAGACACTAATAGTGACCAAAGGCTTTTGAGAATTGGTCATGATTTCATTCTAGTCACAAAGTAGAAAGGAGCCTTCTGAGTGGGTTTAATGAAGCAGTTCCCACTCTCACCTGAGTCCAACTCCCTGAACATAATGATTACACGGTTAACAGGAGACATGAGGCTACTACGCCAGTGAAGAGGGATTCAGAAGAAACATCTCAGTTCACAAGATGGGATAAATTGCAATTATTATCAAATGAATGGAGCATTTTTAGAAAAGACCAAAATGTGTATAATGACCTGAGAAAAAATGGATATCTTCCTAGATTTTAACACTAGTTAAGAATGTCAGGAGTTGGAGCAAAATGATAAAAAGTACATCCCCTTGCTACCATCTATGTCATTTTCTATAGAACCAAACTACTTCAGGCACCATTTAAAGAAAAATTACTTGCCAAGCGAGTGTACTAGAGTAAAGCAGACAGAGGTCGTACACAACCAAGACTTCTGCAAAGCCGACCCATCAGCCATTCCTGCATTTGTCCTGTTGGACCTGAAATGTGTATTCCACAATGGGATTTACTGGACAGTCCCTCATATCTAAAGCCAAACTTTTTAAAAATTTCTCTCACAAAAGAGCGAAAGTATTTGTTTGTCCCTTACTGTGGATTATGAACTCAGGCTTTTGACCTTGGGCCGGCCTTGGCACTTTTTCCACCCCCAACCCAGATGCCTCATCTGTGATAAAGACAATCACACCTAATATGTCTCTAACCCAGAACACATGAGCTTCTTAGAGTTCTTTAGGCTCTGGTTTCTCAAAAATAACTATGGAAATGCACACAAAGAGATATGCATGATTTTAAGATTAAGTCAGAAAACAAGCCAACATCTAGAGTCAGCCATAGGCTGAAACTCTTATGACTCATTTTTCTTCTCATCTTTCACTGCTCAGTTTTACATCCACATATTACCCACCGAAGTCTTATCACCAAGCCACCTCCCCAGTCCCCAAATCTCTCAGTTCTCAAAAACACTTATAAAACTTCCTGTTCCTCAGAGTTCCTTTATCTTTAAAAAATTACTGACAGATGTTCAATGATAGTAATCATTCTTAACCTGTCAGGTAATACAAGAGTTCTGTTATGAAAGAAATCACAGTAGATAAGAAGAGAGAAGATATATGAACTATAAAGGCAAAAAGTATGAGAGGTGTCACGGTGGAGTTAGAGGTTATGAACAAACATAAATGAGGGGGACTCGTTCCGTGAGGACTCAAGATTAAAGTGGGAGTTTGGCAAAACTGTACATACAGTTGCATGGAGAAAATGAAGTAGTTGAAAATCATTCCATTAATTGTGGCAAACTCAGAGCCCACAGTAGACAGCAGTGATGGGGTCAGGGTGGAGACAACTCCTAACCACATCTCTTAAGCCCCTTTGAACTCTGAACCCACATCAGATGGGCCACAGATATGATAATAATGATGATGATTATGAGGGTATACTTCAACAATATTAGAAACCTGATTGAATAGATCAAAATTTCAAGGGGGAAAAAAAAGAAATGCAAAACATTGTTGTTTAAGTCATGAAGAACATACTGCCTTTGCACAGGCAAATAGGAAAAGCAACTAGTAGTTACAGTAATGAAAATCAGAACAATCCTGAGACCTGACTGCTTTGTAGTCCCCAACATTTGGAAACTATGCCACGTTTTCAAAAGAAAAATAAATAAATAAAATATAGTTGAATGCAGCAAGGTCAGGAAGAAGAAGAAAGATTGAAGATGAGTAGCTTTTCAGATAGATAATGTAAAGGGAAAAAATGAGGTTACAAGATATTATATTTACACTTCAATTAAAAATAAAAAAGAAATTTCAAGTTTTTAAAGAACCATATGAACCAAGGAGGTGTATACAGGCATCAGCTAATAGCTTTGTATCACAAAATAAATACACAGATATATTGGGAGATGTATATGCATGTGTGTGTGTGTGTGTGTGTGTGTGTGTATATCTCCAGGAAAAAATTGTATTGTCTGAAAATCTGATAATAGATAAGTATAAAGCCTCAGAGACTTCTAAGGTTTTATACTTTTATCTGATTTCTTAAAATTCAATTATATTCTGTTGGAAGGGGCACCTTATCATAAGAGTTTGAAAGGAAAACACTGACTTATGAAAGAAGCATTAAAGAACAATAACTCAAGACGAAGTAGAAATCATGTGGATTATTAATTGTACGAGGACACCTCACAGCTACTGGCTAGTTTGAGAGCTGTTGGGCAGGTCATAAATTCCCAGAGACTGAGGGAGAGTAACTGAATTAACCGTCTATTAATCAGAAAGGAAAAGGAAGCCCCGGTAATTAAGTTGCTGTCACCTGCACATCAATACTCGGAAAGCCCAAGTGCAAACCATCAAACAATCAATTTGTAATCACACAGAACTGAGAACAGAGCTTTGAGCACAGAAAGACTGACACAACACGCCTTTCAGAGAACAATTTTGTTTCATGATGAAGCGATAGGAGAGAGATAGAGAGATAGAGACTGCGTGGAATTGGGTAATACATTTTCTTCATCTTAAACCAGAAATTCTTTGAACTGTTCACCCCAATGTGGCAATATAGGGCAACCATGCAGTCTTTAAAATCATTTGAATTAAAACAAATTTTTTGTTTCACAAATTAAACACTCGTTACATACTACAGATACTTGATATAGTTTCAGCTACAATCACAAAGGAATTTCACCTCTTCTGATGAGCACAAAGGTGATTTTGCCCAATTTTAAAGAACTGTCATA
The DNA here is from genome assembly GCA_002007465.1 of Ailurus styani. Taxonomy (NCBI): domain Eukaryota; kingdom Metazoa; phylum Chordata; class Mammalia; order Carnivora; family Ailuridae; genus Ailurus; species Ailurus styani. The sequence continues at coordinate 512,059 of LNAC01000665.1, read as the reverse complement.
ATATTGAAACAGTGAGTATGACTCTCCTATTCTTTGAGACAGCACGTCGGTGCAGATAAATAATCTTATCAATCATCTCCTAAGAAATGACTTCAGGAGAAGAAGTCTTGCCAAAATAATCACTTTGCTCATATAATGAATGGTAGACTCAGTCCTGGCTACCAATTTATCCTATTGATGTATGTGGCATAATTTCTCTAGGATGAATCCGATGAGTATTATTACCCACCATAAATAAGGAAAAACCACTATCATCCTCAAATGTAGTATACATTCACTTGCTACTCATTTCTTCAAAATTTGATGACATTATTTATCTCAACTAAGTGCAGATCTCTGAAATGAGTGTTTTATTTGAGGATCTTAGTACTTTCACACAGTGATCACTGCTATGCTTCCTTTTTTCTTCAGGAGAAAGTAGCTAATAATTCAAGATTGCAACATTCATCAGGACTTGACTTTAGGTCGAAGACTTCTTAGACAGATTCACTAGTTCAGTATTTAACCATATCCCTTACTGCTTTGACAAAGCTATATCACAAAATTACTATGAAAATCCAAGTTAGCTAGAAATTGTATGTAAAAATAGCACTTTCACTTCAAAAAAGAATTATAAAAGAAGAAAATAGTGGCCCATAATTCTAACATCACTGCAACATCTGTTCTCCTTAAACATAAATTTGCAAATAAAAAAGCCCTTCTTAAGTATATTAGCAGTTTCCATGTAACTGTCCAGAAATATTCTATGCAGAACCAATATGGCTATTTTCTATTTATTTAGATCTGCTGGTAATATATGTAATAACTTAGCTTTAACTATTTCTAATTTAATAATTATTTTAAATTATTCCATATTAGCAGATAAAAATATGCAGTTTTTGAGTAACACATAATATTCCATGGTAAAGATACCATAATTAACCAGATGTGATAGATATTTCGATTTTAGCATTAACTTCGCTTTGAAGGAAAAAAATCCTGTTGCATAATGACGTCAAGAATTGGCTGAGCCACAAATAAAAATACAATTTAAATGCTATTTTTTAAAAAGTCAAGCACACATGAGTTTTTCTCAAGCTCAAACAGAAATGAGGTACCACCCAATAAGCTTGCTGTGGAGCATTAGGGAGTCAAGTTTTGGGAGAACTCAATGAGATAATGCTTGCAAATCTTGGCTGACTGCCAGAAAATAATCAGGACTGAAAAATGTTCGTTTTGGAAGCCACCTGCAGATGGCGCTACAGAGCCAGAATGTGAGGCTTGTCTGCCCCCAAGTGAGCCAAGAGGAGAGGACATGGGTCGTGGACCCATGAGATTGGAATGGACCAGAAAAAATATTCTCAAAGGCAGGAAAATGGCAGTAAAGGTGATAAGGCAGAGGGGTTCTTGAGAGAAAATTAAGACAAAGCATAAGCTCTTCTCAGGAGAGTGGAGTCGACAGTGCACTTGGAAGTGGCCGACAGGAGGCTGGGTGGTACAGTGAAAGGGGAGAACAAGCTGGATGCAAATGAGAATAATGAGAATCACTCATTTTCTTTATCAGAAATGTTGTTACTTTGTACAGAGAATTCTTGCTAAAGATGAGCTTTTTTTTTATTTCTAAACCATGAATGAGGTCTTAAGAAATACACGATATAGAATATATTCTTTGAGTTGAAAATAGTATCCCGCTAAATAGTTTCCCCAAATCACTGATTTCCCCAACAACATTTTCTGTTATACAAACTCCAGACCAAACAGTAGAGAGGAGTAGGACAAGTTGACACTAAGGTTCTTGAAGCTCTAGAATGAGATGATATAATGTAATGCAATATATCACATGTTTTTATAAAATATACTAGACCTTCCATCGATCACCATGGGATTCTCATTAGCCCTTGTAGAAAAATCATTAATACACAAAAAAGTTCAATTCCAGCTTGAACAAGGTGAGAGGAGAAAGTAGAAGTCAAAGTAGAATTTTTTTTTTAAAGATTTTATTTATTTATTTGACACAGAGAGAGAAATTACAAGTAGGCAGAGAAGCAGGCAGAGAGACAGGGAGAGGAGGAAGCAGGCTCCCTGCTGAGCAGAGAGCCCGATGTGGGCCTCGATCCCAGGACGCTGAGATCATGACCTGAGCCGAAGGCAGAGGCTTTAACCNGAGATTACAAGTAGGCAGAGAGGCAGGCAGAGAGACAGGGAGAGGAGGAAGCAGGCTCCCTGCTGAGCAGAGAGCCCGATGTGGGCCTCGATCCCAGGACGCTGAGATCATGACCTGAGCCGAAGGCAGAGGCTTTAACCCGCTGAGCCACCCAGGCGCCCTCAAAGTAGAATTTAATTATTAGATAAAAGTGGCAGAACTTTCGGTGACATGAAGACCAAAAGAACTCAAAGTTTCAGGCATACTATGAGTGCTCTCAATGAAGGCAAGAAAGGTAAATTTAGAAAATACATTCTAACATTCAAAACACATAATGAAAAAAGAACACTAGCCATGTCAGCCGAACATTTTATTTAAATTTAACTATGTTCCTGTAGTTGTTAATTTTTTCTGCAAAATCTAAGAATAGGAGATATTCAGAATATAAACTACAAAATAATCATTTACTATATCAGGAAATAAGCTTTAACTATAATAATATGATGACACAGAAATAAAGTTTTTATTACTTAAATTTATTTAATTGGAGTATATGTTTGTCATGGTAAGTTTAATTTGCTAATGATTTCTTTTTGTTGTTGTTGTTGTTAATAATATTTAAATGAACTTGACATTCTTGTGGAAACGAAACCACCTATCTTCATGTGGAGTAGGAGAAAGCTTAACGCCCTATCTCTCTTTTTGCAGATTTTTAAAAATAAAATACACGAAAACATTCAAGTCCAAATGCAACCCACGCCTACATTCTATAACAATCACCAGCACTGGAAAATCAAAAGAGCAATTCCCAGCCAGTTATTACTGACCACTGTTATAGATTACAGAGGGAGAATTTAGGACTTTCTCAAGCTCAGGAGATTACTTCAGAGTACAATAATAGGAATCATAGAAGTACAATTATAGGAAGCAAAGGAAAAGAAAATGTCAAGGAAATTCTAGACAATGAGAAAAAAATGGTAAAAAATTTCACTTCTGAACTTGAGAACAATTGATAACATACAAATAAATACTGCTTCAAACAGACACACAGGGACATAACCCCACTCTAACAAAAATACGCACACACACACAGAGACATCTGTAGGATAGACATATTAACACTGCTAAGATTCATACTCATATATCCATGAATCTTGGCACAGGTATTCACATCTCACTGAATTTCTTCACTTTCTAAAATTCACAAAGCTAAACAACAAAAAAGATACTTGATAAACAAGACAGATTGGACAGAAGGTAAATAATACTTATCAAAAAAAGTGGATGGTTGGTAGGTCTGAAATAGGTAGAAAGGAAGAGAGAATGTTCAAACATCACAGAAATGCTATCAGATCTCTAAAACATCAAAAAGGATCAAATCTATTTCTAACAAACTAAAGAGACAAAATTGACATATAGTCTAACTTGTGGGGTAAAATTAAAACTGAAGCGGACCATTCAAGACCTGGGAAAAGAAAGCAAGGATGAAAGAAGCCATGACGTTTTCCTAGACCACTACCCATAAAATACCTTTTTACTATGTCTTCCCCATTCCAGCACGGCAGCCCATCAGCAGCGGCTAATTCGTTAACACAAAGCTCATCGGCCAAGCCTCCATAGAACGTCCTGTACAGTCGAAGGCTGTTGATAAATTCTCTGAATGGGAAAACAAAGGAAACAATTAAAACCAAAAATCCATAATAAATGCCAATATAAATGGCATAATTTGTTATGCATGACATATAGGATGCAACTATTTTTATTTTTACTGTTTATTTTTTAGATATTCTCACTATTTTTCTAACAATGAAGAAAATTCTGTACTTTTAAAAGAAAGAATGCCAGTCCTCAAAATTACTCTTTTGAGTCCAAGTTTTCACAGGGTATGAATTTTATATAACTCAGGTCCAAGAAGTTGTGAAGAGTACATACACACACACACACACACACACACACACACACAAACACACACACCACTTTATGTAGTATCTGTAGTATCCCTAAAAGCCTTTGCTAGCTGTGCCATCTAAATCACAGTAATACTAACTACTCACTTTTCTGGACAGAAATGTCAGAGCCTTTTAACAAGCTAATCGATTGCTTACTGATTAAAAGTTTATTAAACTTGGGTGGTTTTCCTATTTGGATCTTCTCTTTGGTGTACAACAACATAAAATAAAATGTCACCACTGATGTGGGAAGCAGAGGCAGAAGAAAAATTATTAAATTTCCTCACTACCTACAGTCCATTGACAAGTCCTTGAAACAGACAGAGTGACATTCCTCTAGGGACTCAACTGCCTCCATGTTAATACTTCACTAAGGGCAACAGGCTATCTTGACCCAACCCCAAGAATCCTTCAAGTCTACTCGAACATATAAGAATTCCTTTGGAAACTTCCTTTATCTCTACCCCCCAAGATACATGTTCACAATCATCCACCAAGCATATGATATATATCTGAAGGGTCTCATGACTCAGATTTTATTAGACAGTAATAAATGGCACTTTCCCAACAATAGCTAGTCCCTGAAAGGTCCTGCAAACCTTGCTTCCAAAATACCTGGGAGACTTACACGCTATTCCTAACTCCCTCCCAACCTGAAAGTACATAATGGGCCACTCCTCATGAGCCCAGTGTGCCTCTTTCTGCTCAAGGGTCCTGTCCCCATGCTTTAATAGAACCAACTTTGGGGCGCCTAGGTGGCTCAGTGGGTTGAGCCTCTGCCTTCGGCTCAGGTCATGATCTCAGGGTCCTGGGATCGAGCCCCACATCAGGCTCTCTGCTCTGCGGGGAGCCTGCTTCCTCCTCTCTCTCTGCCTGCCTCTCTGCCTACTTGTGATCTCTCTCTCTCTCTCTCTGTCAAATAAATAAAAATAAAAGTAAAAAAAATCTTTAATAGAACCACCTTTTTGCACCAAACACATCTCAAGAATTTTTTCTTGGCCATCAACTTCAAACCTTAACATCTTTCCTACATCATTCACTAAATATGAAAAAACTCAAATATGTAACATGTTTCAAAAGCATGAAAATAAAAGTTGTTGGAAGGAATATTATTTAATACATTGACTTTTTTTCCTCCCCTCTCATACTACATCTCTTTCCTCCATTAATTATGGGAAGGGAAAGTTCAACAAAAAAAGTAGTTTGCTTTTTACTTTAAAAAGCGAAAACTTTAGGGCGCCTGGGTGGCTCAGTGGGTTAAAGCCTCTGCTTTCGGCTCAGGTCATGATCTCAGCGTCCTGGCATCGAGGCCTGCATCGGGCTCTCTGCTCGGCAGGGAGCCTGCTTCCTCCTCTCCCTGTCTCTCTGCCTGCCTCTCTGCCTACTTGTAATCTCTCTCTCTGTGTCAAATAAATAAATAAAAATAATCTTTAAAAAAAAAAAAGCGAAAACTTTAAAGTTTTAAAATCAAAGCTTTGAGGTCCTAAGAACCTGAATTTTAGCATTTCAAAAATCCAAGTCCTAAAAACCATTACTTCTGAACTTTTTAAACATAAACCAATGTTTTGGACAATGAAATGAAAAGCCACTACCTTAATGTAGAAGAGATAGCCTCTGGATTAGAATACAGGGACAGAAGAAGGAAAGCAAACCAGAAATCCATAGGTTGAAGAGCTAAAATGCAGCAATTTTAAAACTTCATCCCCCACTGATATTTTAAAAATAATTTCTTTAAAAATGAGATCAAAGAGGAGGGGTGGCTCTAAATTACAGCTGAAATGAGCAAATTTTTTAAAAATTAAATCTTATTTTGACAGCACTGATGCTCAACTTTATTAATTTTAAAATTCTCTCTCTTAGTGGTTTCCAAAGAACTTTTTGTGGAAATGGGTGGAGTTGTAAGTAACTACCAATCTATAGGAAGGATAAATGTCATTTTCAAATATGTAACATCTGAAATCAGAGAGATCAGACGCTCCCACAGCAAATGTTTGGCGACTATTTAACCAAATATACTTGATCAGATGTGTAATAACAACATGACTTCAGAAAGTATAAGTCTGACTTCTAACTAATACTCAATCTCCCCAAAAAAGTATAGTATACCCATTCATTTGTACTTATTTATACTTTTTTTTAGGAGGAGGGGCAGAGGGAGAGGGAGAGAAAGAATCTTAAGCAGGCTCCATGCCCAGCACAGCACCCAATACTGGGCTCAATCTTAAGTCCCTAAGATCATGACCTGAGCCAAAATCAAGAGTCAGATGCTTAACTGATTGGGGCACCCAGGTGCCCTTATACTTATTTACACTTTAAGTTAGTTTCCTCAACTAGAAAACAAGTCCCCTCTCCCACCCCGTGAGGGCCATATTCCTGCTAACTGGAATGCATGAACAAATACTAATTCTCATGTTGCAGCTACCAAAACATAATGGATGAAGCCAGCTGATTCTTTCCTAGAGGGGTGGGGCTTAATAAATGGAAGGATGTGTGACTTCTGTCCTGAATTCTATTTACTATAAATGATCACCTGTTTGGAATCAAAGAGTCTTCTAGAATGAAGAGGCCTGGCACAAATGACTGGAATGTTGAGATCTCCAAATTGATGGGAATTGATATTTCTTATGGACCCCAAACCTCCTCCCCTAATCTTGGTTAATGGTTAATGGTTAATGGTTAATCTTCACAACCAATAGATCATACTGGGAAAAGCTTTACATCTTTCTTGGCTAGTCCTCTTTCCCAATGCTACTCTCAACTGCCTTAGTTGAAGCCCTTAACATCTCTCTGGATTGACTACACTAGAGTGGCATACCTCTAATCTCTCCCTTAACAATCACCCTTCATCCTCCAAGAAATTCACCTCTTAAAATTCAAGTCTGATCCCCCAGACTACTTCACTCACTTGCTTAAAGCCATCAATGGCTCTCTCTGCTCTACAGCATAAAATCCAAATTTCTTGGAAAGGCATACAAGGCACCCTCTCGCCTCCATTTCAGCAGTAACCCAAACCATAGTTCAGGCTTCCACAGAAGTGAGAGACTTGCTGTTCCCCAAACAGACCTTCATGCCTTTGCATGAGTTCCCTCTGAAAGCATCATATCCTAGAAGATTTCCACTCATTCTATAAAACAACAGCTATCAGTTACTTGTCACAAACTACTAAACACTACTGAGTACCAAGATCTGTATTGGCACTATAGCTAAACAAGGCAGTCCCTACCTTCTAAGAATGCACTATCTAGTGAAAACCCACAATAATAACACAGTGTTAACAGTTGCACATTTGAAGACAGAGAAGGAATCAGGAAATATATATAAACTAGATACTACTTCAGTGTTTCATGCAAAAAAAACCAAGCAAACAACAACAAACACAAAACAACAAGTAAACATAAAAGGGAAAGAGAATATTATGTGTTCAAAGACTCATGTGCAGTTTAGTAAGTGGAGAGTGGGCTTACAGGAAATATAGTTAAAAGGTAAGAAGAGGCCAGTTTGTAATTAGCCTACTGATCATCAAAAAACTCTTTCAGTTTTATTCAGAAGGCAGTGGGAGCCATTAAAACTTTTCCAGCAAGCAAGTGATGGCCTCATGACAGCATTGTGGAAATACGTAGAAAGTCAGTGAGGTCACTTAGCGGGCTATAACCAAGACTCAGGTAGGGGAGGAAATATGAGGGTGAGAAGAAAACACCTGTCAGTGAGAATCATGAAAAGTGTTAGATTTGAAAGACATTAGGAATCTAGAATTGACAGTAAAAGTAAAAGTTTTAATGTAACTCCTAATTGTCTTTCTCAGCCCCACTGAGGTGACTGAGGGCATGATTATCTCAGTACTATTCACTGAGAGAAGAAATAAAGGAAGGGAAATACAACTCTTTCAATGTCCCACACTATACTTAGGATTGCTCTTCTCCTGCTCAATATTTTCCTCTTTCTATGGCAAATACCACTGTCTATTCTAGCATGTCATATACTCACTTATTATGTTTTATTATTTCTTATCTTCTGTCTCCCACTCTAAAATAAAAGATTCAGGCAGGCAGGGACTTTTTTTTTTTTTTTTTGGTTTTGCTCACGAATATAGATCTTAAAACAGCTGTGAAGGCATATAGTAAGCTCAATAATTAGTAATTAAATTAATGAATGAGTTAACACTAGTTAGTAATTAAGTCTATTCTCAACATGTTCGGTTTGTGACTTCTTTGGAATGTACAGAAAGAGAAATCAAATACAATGTTACTTTCAGACCTACTATGTGTAACATCATCTGGGGATCTTGCCAAAATGCAGATTCAATTCAATAGTTCTGGGGTAAAACCTAAGATTCTACATTTCAATGAAGCACTCATACGATGTTGAAGCTACTGGTATAAGAACCATGAATGCCATGGACATTTGCTGTTGGATACGTAGCCTTGGAATCGGGACTGGGTGTGTGATGTGAGAGTTTATCTCCAGAAGGGGTGACCGAAGTCATGAAGGTAGATGAAATCTCAGGCAAATAACAGGTAATAAGAGAAAGTCAAAGGAACTCAGAAATACATTGAGCAAAGGAAGAAAATCTAAATCGTCAATGATAAGAGCTGTGAACACTAAAGAATAAGGGAATTTGAATGTACAGAGATTCCCCGTTGTGTAAAATGCCATTATGAAAGGTTACCGAAAATAATGAAAATGTCCTTTATATGTGGTCCCTTAAAAATGTGTATGTTGAGACAAGGCCTTTAAAAGGTAAATAAGTTCAAATGAGGTCATGTGGATAGATCCTAATTCAATAGGACTGGCATCCTAATAACAAGAAGAGATGGTAGGGGTGCGTGGACACAGAGGAGGGGCCATCTGAGGACATACTGTGGGGAGGCAACCATCTGCAAGCCAAAGAGAGAAACCTCAGCAGAAACCAAACCTGCCAACATCTTGATCTTGGACTTCCAGCTTCCAAACTGTGAGAAAATTGATGTCTGTTGTTTAAGCCACCTGGTCTGTGGTATTTTGTTATGGCAGCCCTACCAAACTAACACAGTAATGAAAGCATTTGAAACAGAGTAATGGCCTTAAGATTTGCAGTATGATGAATCTTAAAGAGAGAGTGAGAAACTTAGAGTCCCAAAGAGAAACATTAAGGGAGATTTGTTTGTGTCTGTCTGTCTGTCTGAATATGCAAGAGACTTGAAAATATTTCTGTGTCAAAGGGAAGGACAAAGCAAGGGTTTGCCAAAGTTCATTAACTTGTTCCTAAATATCCCAGTTCACTACATTTCAGGCACAAAGCTACTCTGAAGCTAGCTTTACCATATGAGTTGCTCTGGTTTCTAGTAAATGTATGCAGAGTGAGGTATGTTCCCTTCAAGCCTAAGCTTTAAGAACCAATGTGGTTTTTCCAGTTTCTGTTTCCCTCTTCCCTGAGGACTGGCAATGTGTCACAAGGAGGCTGCTTAGTCACTCTGAGGCTTAAACCCAGGGCCACTTGAGCAGTGCCCCTGCTGCTCTAAAATGTGAACGGTCTAAAATGTGAACAGGCTAAAATGTGAAGGAAAATGCTTTTGAACCAATGTTACGTTGGGGTTGTTTGCTACCATATCATACTTTAGTCTTTCTTAATTGATAAAAAGATAGAAAATTAAAAATTGACAGATCACAAATTCTTTTTTTTTTAAAGATTTTATTTATTTATTTGAGAGAGAGAGATTACAAGCAGGCAGAGAGGCAGGCAGAGAGAGAGAGATAGGAGGAAGCAGGCTCCCTGCTGAGCAGGGAGCCCAATGCTGGACTCGATCCCAGGACCCTAAGATCATGACCTGAGCCGAAGGCAGAGGCTTTAACCCACTGAGCCACCCAGGTGCCCCAGATCACAAATTCTGAAGAGAGGAAGAATTACTGAAAAGAGAGTGATTAGCTTTGGAGCAAATTCTCTGAGACTAAAATGACTGAAGAAAGTCTTCTTCTGAAGGTTAAGATAAAGTTTTGGTGTGTGAAGACAGAAATATGAGGGGAGATCCTGCTTCAGAACTTTATATTCCGTGTTTGGAGGCTTTTAGGTCATAGGAATTAAGTGTAGTGTTTGTTGCAAGAAGTGGTTGCCCTGGAGGGCCAAGGGATCTACACTGGAAATAGAAAAACTTGAATTGGGAAAAGAAGAGGATAAAGCAAACGAGTAGCTATCATGAGGTAAAAAAGATTTATCTACTGCCACAGAGCCAATTAATGTTGGTCGTATCACAGGAATCCATACTTCAGTGCCCAGGTCAATGTGTGGCTTACTACACATCATCATGCTTCCTTTCCGAGGTTTGCATGAAGAGTCTCATTGAATGAAATATACTATTCTTTGGATGATTCAAAATTTAACTTGCTGGAAGGGTAACTACATCCATGCAATTATTTTTCTACAGTTATGACAGTCTTTCCAGTTAAAACTAGGAGCCTAATAAATGTAGGGAGATGCTAAGTTCCAGCTAATTATCCTTGAGGGGCTATGTTACATATGTCGGTTGTTCACCTTAGTCTTCAGATATCTTACTTAGTCTTGACAGGAACAGAAAATATTTTTTAAATATTTACAATATTTTTTAAAAACCAGAAAAACATTCTTTGTCAGAATGCTTATTCAAAGCCTATATGTCAAGGCCATACACAAATTAATATTTTCTCATCTGGGCCTGCAAAAGTTTAACAAATGACATCCCTGTCGAGTTTTGCCCTCCTGCCTTCCTTTTACTTCCTGTTCCATGTTGTAACCAGGATTGGCTTTAGAAATCAGCCCAACACTAATTAAAAAAACCCTAAGGATTCAGATAAAACGTCTTACGGTGGCACACAGTCTCTCCACTCTCCACCCCTTCGCCGCCCATGCAGCCCCCTATCCTCCACTCGCGCATGCCCCCCAAAACCGCATACTTACCAGAAGGTATTTCTTGTCCCCATATTTAAGGGGCAAGCTTCCGAGTTTAGCACATGCAATCTCCTCTAACCCTAGACAGCCTTTTCCTCCCTCATTCTCCCAAACTTCTGCCCGTCCTTCAAGATCCCGCTTAAAGCTCATCTGCCCTCTGCGTCCTTGTCTGACCAGCGTGTGCAGTTCTGTTTGCCCAACCTTGTTTCCTACACAGCACGCGCCCTCTCTTTTGCAGGCCTGGCTCTCTGATATGATACTCCCTGTGTCTGCATGTCTGCCTCCCTGGTTAGAGGGCCCGTTCAATAAAGGCAAGAGCCATGTCTTCTTTATATCCCCAGGCTTTGGGTCACAGTTTGGTACCCAACAGGCTCTTGACAAATTCTCCCTGAATTAGTCCCAGATGCGGTCTTAGTTTTTCATCGTGCCAGAATTAGAAGTTTTTAAAGAAATGCATTTTTAAAATGGTAACAATAATTGAAAGTCCTTAAAAGATACAGTTGACTTGGGAAATTAGAGGACTCACTCCTAGACTGTGAGAAGTAGACATTCCTCATGTGCTGCGTTAGATGAAGAACTCGAAAGAGCAGGACCACAAGCTATGTGACACTAAACAGGCTCAAGTCGGACTCCACATATATGTGCTGCTGAAATTAACGTGTGGGTTCACAGACCTGTACCCCTGGGGCCAATAATAAAAAATTAAATTAAATTAAATTAAATTAAATTAACGTGTGGGGACACAGTAATATTCAGTCACACTGCTCTGGAGGATGGCTATCATAATACCTCATAGATAGACTGCGTTACAAAAAACAGAAAGAGCCTGAGACCACCTGTTCCAGTGGCTCTCTGTCCTAAATGCATGTTATCATCACCAAGGAAATATTTAAACTGTACACCTAGAATTCTCCCTCATTCAGATGTATTGGCCTGGAGTGGGACCTGGGCACCCGAGTGCTTCTGAAAGCTTCCTGTAAGATCCACAGGTGTGGCCAGGGTTGAGGACCCATGATTTAGCTCAATTCTCTTATTCTGAAGCGAAGGAAAAACAAAAGTCAGAGAAGGTAATAAAAACACGTGAAAAACAAGGAAGTTATTTACTCGGGAATTCATTTGTAGCAGACCTTGACATCTTTGTTTCACTGATTAATTAACTAAATAATTCATTAATAAATATGCCATCCCTTAGCCATGGTAGGCTGATATTGAATATCTGAGAAATCAAAGCTGAATGAATCTTTACACAGGAGAATATTTCCATCCGTTTTAAAAATCTTACAGAAATTATCACCCAGTTCACAAAACACGATTAGTAGATTGTTAGACAAGAACACATAGATCACTTCTTTCTGCCAAAACCCACACTTCGAAGGCACTATGTTCAAACAGGATTTATCAGTATATTTCTACCAGTCTGAAAGGTCTGGTGCAGGATGCAGGGAGTGGGGCAAATTCTTCTCCCTGGCTAATGAGCAGCTTTGTCCACTGTGCTAGCACCCTAAAGAGGAAAAAGCCTGGAGCACAATTGATCATTCATAGCTTGCAGCCTTGTTTGCCCTGAGCTTCCTAAAGGCAAGGGAGAAACATGGACCAGCATAGTTACTGCTTCATTCCTTCCCATGCCCTTGAGGCCAGCAGTGCCAGAAAGGGCTCCTGATGCATCACGTGGTAAAAAAATGTATGAAAGGAAATGCAACTCACCCTGAAGTGTCATTTATAGTCCGACTGACATAGGAAGCCCAGGTTACTACTATCAAACCGAGAAACCCTTCTGATCGGCTGGACCATTATAATTGACTTTAGTCATTTTTAATGATAAAAGTAACATAGCTTTTCAAAAACAGTGCAATAAATAAAAGGCACATGACGAACAAGTTAGTATCTGTGGCTCCAGAGTGTGTCCATCCCTCCCTCCTGAGGTAACCCATATTAGCAGCCTGGTACGCTTTCTTCAGTTCCCCGATGTGCACAAGTAACCAAAGTAACCAAAAGCAGACAGACAAATAGACGGAGATAAAGAGAAACAAAGTAACAGTTTGGTTTAACAAAACTGGGACCAAGCTATGCACAGGTACACCCAATTAGCTTTTCTCACTTCACAATATAACATGAACCCACTTCAGATGAATAAATCTTGGTCTTAATTTTCTTGATATAGCTGTATAATATTCCATAATTTGAATATGGCAACTCTATCATAATCTATCAAAATATTCCACTAAACTCATTTACATTTTAATTAATGAGGCTGATACATTCCTCATACGTTTGGCTTAAAGAGTGGCAACCACATGTTTCAAACGTTGCTGATCTCCTAGAGAGCTGTTTTCACTTAAGCATATGGCCCCGATTTTACATTTGATTTTGCAATTCATTTCATTAGATGTTGCTGAACGCGGAGTTATATTCAAAAGACACACCTCTAGATCTTATACTTTTATCTAGCAGGATTTTGTTTCAATTTTAAAACATTCATAAACTGTCACTCACTCTCCTTTTTTTCCCATTGAAACCAAAGTAAAAGAGACGATTTCTAATTTTGACCAAAACTAGTTATCTGGAAAAGTATTGGAGAAGAATCTTATTTTCAAATGGAACTTTTCTCTGCAGAAAGTTTCAGACTACACGTTCTTTTATTTAATGACACGTATCGATTTTTTTTTTACCCCCTAAAGTTAGTTCACAAATAATACAGAACCCAAATTAAAAGCAGTGCCTCCCATACTGTTTGAAAATATCTGTCGAACAAAGGTCAAATGTGCAGTTTGCTAGTTAATGGCCTGAGGCAAAGTTAAGGTTAATGTGGCACTAATGAGCAGGCTCAACCCTGTAGAGATGTCTGACCACAGTTGTCAAACAGTAGACATTTAAAATGTCAGTCTCCTGCTCAGCAGAGGAAATCTATAATTACACGTTTCCAGATAAGAACTATTTTCTCTTGCATTTCTGAATCTATGTTTAATAAGTTTATCTTATTCTCAACTAAGTCATTCTATTTGGCAAAATAGTTTTATAATCTTCAAAATAGAAAAATATTTAGATTACTGTTCTACAGCAATAACGGTTCACACTGTAAATGCTTGAAAGTAATTAAATTTATACAGTCAGATTGGCTAGAGGGAGAACTGAAATCTAGTTTCCTGGCCCCTTTCCATAGACTTTGTAACACATGGAGAGATGGGTGGAAAGGGTGAATGTGACACAGAGAAAGCAATGCAATGTGTGGCACCATTTATCACAAATGTAAATGTGTTACAAGCACATTGCACTTGTGTTTGCTGAAAAAATAAAAGACTATCTTTCCTAAAAGAGGAACTCATACAGTTTGCTCTCTGAACCCCCTTTGAACCCTCTGTTGGTTATGGAAGCTATGACCAAAGGATCCACACCATTCTCAAAGAGAAGGATTTTTTTTTTTTTCTGATTAAACGATTCCAGTTTTTTTCCTCCTCTTAGGAAGTCTTCTTGTTCACGCGCCATGATTTCCCTTCCTGAGATGATTTACTGTGCTTTCTCAGCAAAGCTGAAGGGGTTAAGATGGGCAGGAGGCTGGGGGGCACAAGGGAAGGAATGGGAAGAAGAACTGGAAAGGAGCCCAGGAGATATGCTAATAGCCTCAGCTACTCCTTGCAGAGGATTCTTTTTGAGATGGGTTCTATGTTTCACACTCCGTGGTGGTGATTTTACACTAGTTCTGAGCAGGACATTCACAGCCATCTATACAATTAATAGAGACACCTCGATTCCTCACTTTTCGGTAATGCTCCAAACCCAGCACATTGCCATTTAATGTCCCAGTAAAAAGCACCCTTTCTGAAAGCATCCTCCTTTAAAAAGGGTGATTTAAACCTGATGTCAAAGCTAGGTCTTCAAAACTCTCGTCTCGTTTTCCCATATTGTAAAAATGTACCTCAAAAAGCACTGGCTGTTCTGCGTTAAAAAGGATTTTAAACAAAGATCTTAACTCATTTATAAAAATAAACACAAGACCACATGTTCAATACTTAAACAAATGTGAGCATCCAGCCCACAAGAGGTGAGACATAATTTCTCCTGCCTCATGATTTTTGTTCATTTTAACAAAAATATGCAATTATTTGTTCAGTTCTACTGGTTTTAGGAAGCCTACTATTGCTCTTTCAACAGAAAAAAAAACCTGTCTAGGACATGATTGGGTCAAGACCGATAAGAAGATTAAATCAAAAGATATTTGCAAATCTAACAATTTTAGTATACTTCCTTAATCCTAGAAATCGTTATTGAGTACGTATATCTTGAGATTCAGCTTTTCAGGTCATATCTTGACTGTTACTCTCTTTTGCAGTAAAATATTTTCTATGGTTACTAACATTTTAACTATAAACTCCATAACTTAGAGGATATGAGAACATATTCTGTACAATATTTTCCTCTCTCAGCATGAAGAGAAAAGTAATAAAGAGCCTTTCCCTTTAATAGTCTGCCAATAAATGGGCTTCTTCCCCATTCTTTCTTGTGTTTTTTTTTTAATTTTTTTTTTTCGTTTTGTGATTTCAATCCTCTATTCCTGATCACTGCCATCCACCAACTTATCTGACTGATGGACACTATAAGTCTGGTATAAATTTGTCTTGCTTGCATCCCCAGCTACTGTATCTCTCAGTGCAGATACCTGTGTTCCTGAACTCTGGAATAAATATGGGCTTTAGGGTCAGAAAATCTATAATTAAAGTGGTTCAGAGAAAATGAATTATTTTCATCTTCAATTTTATTCCTGTTATTCTGATAATTTGCATTTTAGAAAGAAACTGCTCTTGAATGTTACATGTAACCCAGGTGCTGGGGTGGCACAGAATATTACTGGTCAAAGCAGAGTAATGTATAATTATCTTTGCTCAAGTACGACACTTAAAATATTGTCCACGTGATGGGAATTATAGTGATACTGCCTTCCATCATAATCATTCGTAGATCTGTTTGTTTATATAAGGCTTAGCTGACAGTGGAAAAAAGTAGAAAAAATCAAATACAATGAAGACTATAGATCCTTTGAGTTTACTCAATCTGTGGGACCCCCAAAGTCTCAGTGCACATATCTAACAGGATTCTTGCTGAAGAGAGTGAAACCAACACAGCCAAAGGAGCACCTTCGACCTGCTCATCTTCAAAGTCATCAAACAGAATGAAGCATATTTTTGAGAAGAAACCTTGATCTGAAAGTCTATAATATGGGCCTAAATAAAAAAGAATCCTCCCGAAACTACCTTTGGACTTTCATCCAGTTGCACTTCCAAGTAAAAGTTTCCACGTACGATTCTGGAGATCATGATGTGCCCTGGAAATGGTTGATATACATTTGTGTCTGGGAGTGAAGATGGAAAACAAAACAAAAACAAAACAAAAGAAAAATAGTGTCTCCATCAAATGATATAATCCACCAGAGAAACACATTTCTCCTATTTTGAGGACAATTGTGGAGGAATTGGCAGCTCTGTCACTTTCCTTAAACATGTAATGGGATAAAAATAAAAATATCCTGTTTCCTGTTTTACCGTATTATTATATGCATCATTTAGACACTTCCGATGCCATTAACAGATTTAAACTGATGGAAATGGTTTTTTTCCTATGCAAAACCAAGTGGAAGAAAGTGCTTAGTACTCTTGCTATAGACTGAGCACCCATGATGCTTCTGCATACAATTAATTGTGCTACTTTAGTAAAAGAAATAAGCATCACCCATCATCCTGATTCAGGCCCCATAGATTCTGCTAAAAGTTTTGAAATAGTTTTTATACATTCCTACAAAAATCATCAATTTCAGTATGACAGGACTTTAAATCTTCCTTACCTCTCCAAAAATTGAGTGGAAAAAAAAAATAGGAGCTGATTTTGAAGTTTGTTTTCAACACTGTGTGTTTACTGAGTTTTCCAAATGAAAAAGGATGGAAGATTCACTTTTTGTAAGGAGGAAAAAAGAAAGAAAACATAGTCTCAGGTATATTAGGCAGGGAGATTTTCACTCAGTTAATTTTTTTGGTTGGGAGACATTTTGAGCCATATAAATTGGATAACCCTACAGTCACAATTATAAACACTACTGAAAACCTTTGAGCTCATTTGGCAAAGCTGCTACTGAGAAATAGGTTTTTGGAGAATCTGTTTGAAAAAACTGTTGAATTTAAAGGTTACTCTTCCTATGGCTGAGAAAAAATGTTTTTTTTTAATTCTTTTTGTAGTGAGAAATTTGAGGAGGACTTATTTCTACGCGCACTGTCTTAAAATTGAGAGCATCAATATTACAGATGTTGCAAATTAACTTGAGGACCAGAAGATTATGGACCATCAACGAAATTTAAAGAGTTAAGAATAAACCTCCCACTCCCTGATATAAAACTACCTTCATCTAAGCAAACAACTTGTAAGAGTTCTAACTGCAACCAGTGATAGCTATACAAATGTGCTTTCTATAATTTTCAATAACTGCTATCATCAGAAAAAAAAAGAGTATCTTTTAGATACCAAACATGTACACACAGCCACGACTTCTAGTCCATACCTTTCAGTACAAATACTGCTCAGTGTAAGTTTTAATTTAAGTTCATTGTCTGGATTCAATTTCGGATATGTCATGTAATGGTCACCAATTTTTCCATGAACATCTAGAAAGTAAGAGCAAACCTCATTTTTAAAAGATTTTTATTATTAGTTTTAGCTGGAGCAAATTGCTTTTCAATACAACAAAATTTTGCATGTATTTGTTTATGAACTTTCTTTTTCTGGGAAGTTTTTATCAGATTCTCCGTGGGATACATGACCCACAAAGGTTAAGCACCACTAGCCTAAACTTTTACCATCTGTTTGTTCTGCCTTCTGGCATTCCTTCTTCCTGTGTGCCTGGTTTTTGACCCCCTAGGGTCCTGCTTTTCATTATTCATGTAGGTCTTGACACTGTCCTGGTTGGGAGCTCCTGTTTCCTCAGCCATGCTCTGGCCTGGCCCCTTGCCCCCTACTCAAAGCCTCACCTTGGCCTGCCCTGCCCTGGGGGGGTGCCCTCCTACCACTCAACAAGCACTGTTTGAAATTAACCAGAAATGTTCTCATTGAAGGGAACATGACTTTCATTTTAGTAAATTAAACTTACAGGTAATAAATAATAATGGCACCTCAAAGAAGCACTAACTTCCTTTTAGGAAATAGATTGGAAATTGCTTTCTCCAGTCCTATAAGTAATATTAAATTTTTCTCTGTGTTGACTTTTTCCTGACCTATGGATATTTTCATCCACCGAGTTTGTATACACACAATTCATCATTAAGCCTGGTATGTCAATACTGATTTAACCATATAAACAAATACAGCCAAATACATACATCAAGAGTTTTACACATTAATTTTGGTTTCACTAATAAAGCATTATGCTAAATAAGGTTTGACTATGTAGATAGAAATTTATGTATTGTAAGCCCACTGATCCTATGTAATATGAACCTATTCCAGCTATCTGGGCAATTATCCTAAATAATATTAAGTGTCCTTCATTCAGATTATGTTAAAAAGTTTTTCCTATGCTTAATTATTTTAGTCACTCCGCTGTGTTCTTTTGCAATGAACAGGGTAAAATTAATTTGCTTTCATGGATAGACACATCCTGAAACAGAACATGCCCTGACTCATTCCTCTTTCAACTAACCAGTTTCAAGTGTCCTTTTTAGTTCCCATTCTCAATAAGTAAAATTGTTAATGTTCAAGTTGTAAAATTCCTACTCAAATCAAGATTTAATAAACATATGAGAATAAAATGGAACTACCTGATGATACAATATTCTATTAAGTTCTAAAGAGACAATTTCGAAAAGCAAAAACTCATAAAACAATTTAAATTCTATTTTGTCTCAAACATTAAAAATCCAGTGTTTCTAAAAGTTCTCTTTTCCCCACCATCACATCAAAATCCTCTCCTAGGTCAAAAATATTTTTACTAAGCATCTAGGACAGTCTCTATTACCCCAATGCACAGCCATGCATACAGCCAATCCCCTTAATTGGCGCATTCTTAAATGAGAGGTTTGGCTAATTGGAATGCTTGCTGGAGAACAGATGGGGCACTGGTGTTGAGACTCTGTCTTAATTTATTGTCCTGGGGTTTTCCTAATTACCCACTTAATTGGCACAGCCACACCACTTTGAAATAATAATGTACCGCTAATTATCACCGATTTAAGCTTGCTAATAGCTTATTCTTACCAGCTAACTTCAGGAAATCAAGCAAAGAGCAGGAACCGCCACAGGGAAATCACTCTGCCTGGGCTGGTTTAGACAGCACGTAAGTGCAGTGTCCGCTACAGCTGTGCAGATTTGGTTTCTGCCCCAAAGGAAGACACAGTGATGCTTTTCAGAATGTTTAAAGGAACAGTAGCTCTTCCTTGACTTTTTCCACTTTTGGAGACCTCTGTAACTGGTATGTATCAATAACTCAGAGTCTCAAATTAGCTCATTATCGGCATTCTACAAAAACAGAAAAAACAGGGGGAGATTGAACAAGTACCATCATGTGTCCAAAATATCACCAAAAGAACCCAGTGCTATGGTTCGGCTTCCCTCCTTCCACGCCAAAAGACACATACTCTAGACGTTGGGCTTCGCAGATTCAAGGACAGATCTGGATGTTCTTCTTCAAATGTTAGAAATAGAGCAAGGAAAAGACAAGGTATTCTCCGAAAGGGTTCTCTCTTGAAATGAACAGAAAGGAGGAAGGGAGAGAAAGAAAACCAAAGGGCGGCGAACTTCAGAATTTATAGAGAAATATCTGTATTTAGGATAAGATAGTTCTGCCTTCTGCCTTAGTTTACACTTATTCTGCATCTGTTTTAAGTACTTTTTCAGACATCTCAGCTCGGGCTCCCTAGACGCCATTCCTGAGACAGGAATCGGGCTGCAGATGATTGATCAAGGTAGTGCTCCTCAGAGAAAGGCAGTGAGGGAAGGAGGATCGAGTGGGCAGGAAGAAGGTGCGTCGGGATGTGGCCTCAGCTGCAGCCAGGCTGTATACATGGACCCCATCACCCATCTGTACTCATCACACTGAGTAAGGGCAAGCCTTTGAGCCCCTGGTGTCCCTTGGGCATGGGTTATGAGCCTCTGCCAAGGGGTTGAAGCAGGTGCGACGTTAATCCCCTCCTTCAGGTGGATGAGATGGTGTGTGGTCCTCCTCCACATGGAAGACAACTGACCCGTTTAACCTACAGGATATTGCAGAAGTGACAGTGGGGACTTCAAGGTTAGACCATGAAAACACTTCAGCTTCTGCCTTTCTTTCTTGGATTATCTGCCCTGAGGAAAGCCAACTACAGAGTCGTGAGAAAATTCAAGGAGAATTCGTTGTGATGAGAACGTGAGGCCTCCTGCCAACAGCCCTGTGAGTGTGCCATCTTGGAAGATGATACCTGGTCCCTCTTGAGCCTTCAGAGGATTGCAGCCCTCCCCTGACCTTGACAGCAATCACCTTAAGAGACCATAGCCAAAAAGAAACCCTGAGCCAAAACCCCACAGCCAAGCAGCTCCAAATTTCCAGCCCACAGAAAAGTGTGTAATAAATGGTTGTTGTTGCTTTAAGCTACTACGTTTAAGAATGACGACTTGTTAAGTAGCAATAGATAATGAATATAGATGGCTCCAATTTGTTGAGTGCATCTCCCCAGAGAGTAGGGCAACTGTGCATTATCAGCAACCAGGAGACAGCAGCCAGGAGGCAGAGAAAATGGCCAGGTAAAGGGATGTGAGCAGGACACCAGCAGCTTCCACCACTGTAGTTACCTCTCCTCTGAAATGCTTCCATTAAACTTCCCATACGATGGACAGTGTCATGTCATGAGCTTAATTATGGCCATATATATTTTTAAAAATGGTAGCTGGGAACAATCTAGAAGTCTGGACCTAGCAACAATATTCTTCAAAAACGAAGATGTGTTCAAACAAAAGCTGAGAGAATTCATCATCAGTAATAAGCAATGATAAATACACTAAGGCTAAATAAAGCAAAATGATTCTAGATGGACACATGGAACTAAAAGAAAAGCACCAGAAAGAACGAAATATGAGTTATTATAAGTAAATATTGACTATTTAAAAACAACGATAACAATAATATCGCAGAAGTTGTTAAAATGTTGTTAGAAGTAATATATGGGTTAGGAATAGGGTAACGGAAAATAGGAAAAAGGTAATGGACTGAAACTTTTAAGGTTCTTATATTGTTCAACGAAGTGGTAAAGGTTCTAATTTAAAGTAGATAGTAAAAATTAAAAAGGCACATTGTGATCTCTATGGTAACCATTAGAATAATAAAGAAATGCAAATAAAAAAAGCTGTGAGGGGGTCCCTGGGTGGTTCAGGTGGTTAAGCATCTGACTTAGGCTCAGATCATGATCCCAGGGTCCAGAGCAGTGGGAGTTGGCATGACCCCCGCCCCTCCCCCAACTTCTGTGTGAGCACACATGATCCCTCCCTCTCTCAAATGAATAAAATCTTAAAAAAAAAAAAGCCGTGAAGGGGCACCTGGGTGGCTCAGTGGGTTAAAGCCTCTGCCTTCGGCTCAGGTCATGATCTCAGGGTCCTGGGATCGAGCCCCGCATCAGGCTCCCTGCCGAGCAGAGCAGGGAGCCTGCTTCCTCCTCTCTCTCTGCCTGCCTCTCTGCCTACTTGTGATCTCTTTCTCTCTCTGTTAAATAAGTAAATAAAATCTTAAAAAAAAAGCCATGAAGATTTTTTTAAAAATTAAATACCTTTTAAAGTCAAATGAAGGCAAGAAAAGAGAAATAAAGAATAAAGAATATGGGGTCCCTGGGGGCTCAGTTGATTAAGCCTCTGACTCTTGATTTCCACTGCGGTC
The DNA here is from genome assembly GCA_002007465.1 of Ailurus styani. Lineage (NCBI taxonomy): Eukaryota > Metazoa > Chordata > Mammalia > Carnivora > Ailuridae > Ailurus > Ailurus styani. The sequence continues at coordinate 490,217 of LNAC01000665.1, read as the reverse complement.
ATGATCTCATGGTAGTGAGATCGAGCTCCACGTCAGGCTTCGACTCAGCACAGAGTCCACTTGAGATTTTATCCAACTCCCTCGGCCCCTCCCCCTGCTTCCACATAGTGCTCTCTCTTTCTCTCTAAGTAAATAAATCTTAAAAAAAAAAAAAGAATAAGGAACATGGAGTAAAGAGAAAATAAAAAACAAGATGGTAGCTTTAAACTACTTCAGGATACTATATATCACAGGGACATCTGACTGGCTCAGTGGCTAGAGGGTGAGGCTCTTGATCTTGGGGTTATAATTTTGAGCACCACGTTGGGTGTAGAGATTTTTAAATCTTTATTTTTAAAAAATACAATCTTTATTTTTTAAAAAAAGGACACTATATATCACTGTAAGAAACTGACTGGGTCAGCTGAGTGGCTCAGTTGAGCATCCGACTCTTGATTTCAGTCCAGCTCATGATCTCTTGGGTCATGGGACTGAGCCCGTTGTCAGGCTCCATGCTCAGTGGGAAGTCTGCTTGAGATTCTCTCTCTTCCACTCCCTCTGCCCCTCCTCCAATTGATATGTGCAAGTGTGGGCTCTCTCTAAAATAAATAAATCTTTAAAAAATTGACTAGATATCCCAATTGAAAAACAAAAAAGTAATTAATCACCACTTAATAAATACAATTGGGTAACTTAAAAAAAAGTTAATTGGTCAAATTATTTATAAGTCAACAATAGTTATATTAACACAGCCTCAAAGGAATTGCTTGACTAATAGAAAACTATATGACTTAAACTGTTATAAAACTGGAAAATTTTTTTAGGTCAGGGTGCCATAAATCAAACATAATTTTAAACAACAAATCTGTATATTTAAACAACAAATTTTGGGGCACCTGGCTGGGTCAGTCAGAAAAAGGCATGCGACTCTTGATCTTGGTATTGTGAGTTTGAGCCCCACATTGGGTGTAGAGATTACTAAAATAAAAAAATAAATAAATAAACCGTAAATAACTTTTTTTATAAGATATACCACTGAAGAAATGAAGTCTAGAGATTTATTTTTAGAAGCAGAGAGAGAAAGCATGAGTGGGAGGGACAGAGGGAGAGGGAGAGCGAATCCCAAGCAGACTCCCCACTCAGCATGGAGCCCAACATGGGGCTTGAACTTATAACCCTGAGATCATGACCTGAGCCAAACTCAAGAATCATAGAACAGTGTTTATCTCCAGTTACATTGGCAAAACAACTGACGGATTTTACAATTTCTATTTCAGCTACTAGAGCAATTATATTTATAGAAATTGGTGGGGATTTTTTTGTTGTTGTTGTTCCAAAGCTTTTTAAAATAGTTTTAAATTGGTTTAAATTTATAAATAGTACTTTCTATTATAGATATTCTCATGGAAATTGCCCAAAGTAAATACAGAAAACCCAAAAAAAACCTACCACGGATACAAAGCTAATTTATAAAAAACTAACCCAAGAAGATGTTAAATTTCTTAGCTTTACTTTTTTATGAACTGCACAAAATAGTGGTCAATGATTTTGTCAATGATTTGGATGGCTTGACTGGAAATTCATTTTTTCCTTATCTATTTTTTTTTTTACAATGAACTTTCATTTTGTTCTAATTAATGAGTTACAGCAGGAAGTCCCAAGTCAAAAACTCTTCAGCAAATTACATTTCATTTCTATCTGGATAATCACTGTATCTACTACACATCATAATGAAAAATTATGCATATGAAATGGCAAAAAAAAGATTATTTAAAAATTGAGTATCATCAGCTCTCATGAAAATTTTGACTAAAGGAGTTTTAACTATGTTTTTATTAGGAAAATGGGATTAAAAAAATACTTTTCATTTAAAGTTTAAAATAACAAATAACAGTATATATATGTGTTTTTTTATATGTATGCACAGACAAACATACACATATTTTCTGAGATACAGAGAGCTAAGCATACTCCTCAACCCCTGCCAAGCTATCATAACTTATTACTTGAATTAGAATTTTTTTATAAATACCGATTCTTATATATTTAATATAAGTACTTTGCCATATCCTTTTCTTGAAAAATATATACTAATATTTATGTATTTGTTTTTAATTTATAAAAATGGCACTATTTTCATTCTGTTTAATACTTTTTTCTCTTTAATCATTTTTTTTTTGATGCATGAAAATACATTCTTTACTTCTGGCTCTTAATATTCCAAAATAATATATTTTATTTTCCCATTTTTCTTGTTATGGGCATATAACTTGCCTCTAACACTCAGCCACCACAGATACTCTCTGAGAAACAAACTGACGGTTTTGGAAGGGACAGGGGGATGGAGGGATGGATGAGCCTGGTGGTGGGTATTAAGGAGGGCACATATTGCATGGAACACTGGGTGTGGTGCATAAACAATGAATCTTGGAACGCTGAAACAATAAAATAAAATAAATTTTAAAAAATTTTAAGAAAAGAATTCTCCTTGTGGATATGAGCAAGAGTTTCTGGGGATACATCCTAAGAAAGTAGACTATAAGAATTTTACAAGGTACAGCAAGCTTCTTGCAAGAAGGGCTCTACCAGTGAACAACATGATTGTGCACATAGAAAATCCATTCCTATCAATAGACAAACCATTAGAATGGAGTTCAGAAAACTAGCCAGATATAATATTATAAACATATTTTTGTCTCAGTCTGTCCATTCAATATTCACCCCATTTGCTTGGCTGGTCTATGCACACGGAAGAGGGCTTGGAGAACGTTTGGACTATAATTACCTGAATTAGAGGGTGACTCCAATTATATCCTCCTTTGTATGTAGTATCTAATAGAGCAAATCAAAACATGTACTGCCACCTGCTATCTAGCTAGCAATTTGGCAAATGCTTTTATCTCTTTACCAATTAGTAAAGATAATTAGGAATATTTCACTTTCAGCTGGTAAGAATGTCTTCACTGTTAGACCTCAGGGCAATTCTCCCACTCCATGACAGACAGGAACCATGATCATTTGGACTTCCTACAGGACACCATGCTGATAATAAAATATTGATCACATCATCCTAGTTGCCTTAGTAGACATGAGCATGCCTCTGGTGGGAAAAAATACTGACATTTCAAGGGCTTGACAATTCAGCAGGGTTTCTACATGTCCAGGGGTCTGGGATCTTATTGGGATATTCTAATGTAAAAGGCCAATTTCTGCTTTTATGATGACCTAGGACTCAGAAGAGGCACAACACTTTTTGGGTCCTTTTGCACATTAGAGAAAACTTGACACACACTTGAGTGTGTTGTTACAACCCATTTATAATGTAGCCCCAAGGAGTTTTTGCATGAGAAAGAAAAGTCTGTAGGTTGGTGTTTTGCAAACTGTTCTTTCAGTCCAGATGACCCAGCTCATCCACTCAATGGTGCCTGAAGTACCACTGGCAAATGAAGATGCTCTACAGAGATTCTGGAAAGTCCCATTAGAAGAATAATACTATAGACAGCAAAGGTTTTGGACTAAACGTATTCCTGCTTTAGCTAAACTCTGTTTTTGTTTGTTTGGTTGGTTGGTTGGTTGGTTGGTAGGGTTTTGGTTGGTTGGTTGGTTTCCAGCTGGGCTCTAATAGAAACTACACACTTGACCATGAGTTAGCAAGTGACACGGGAACCTGAGACACCCATGATCTAACTGCTCTCTGATGTGCCATGCTATGAGATCAGACCTATATAGAAGCAATATATCATCAAGTGGAAGTGATCTATTGAAAATCAGGCTCAAGTGGGTAGAAAAAGCACAAGTAAGATGCACAGAAAGCATCTCAAACTCATCCAGCATCTACTCTGCTACATCTCCCCAGCTATTTCATTTGAAATTTCTGACCTTATGGGGAATTACCAGTGATGAAGAATAAATAAAATTCAGGCCTAGTTTATGGATATGGAAAAATAAATAAAATTCAGGAGTAGCTTATAGATAGGTCTGTACAATATATAAATATTAAGCAGAAGTCTACTGCCATTGCAATTAAGTTCCATTTAAGAGTGGCAATAAAAAATGTGTAGAAATAAATAGCATAAGTGGGCTCATGTGTAATACCTCTGGTTGTACACTTTGTGTGGTATAAGACTGGTCTATGATGGATCTACTCTGGTTCGTGGGCAATGGCTAATGGTGACTGGCTGGTTAGGGACATAGAAATACAGGAGTTTGCAAGATTGGTGACAATGAGGTCTATTTAGTGGCTGGATAGAACTTATAAAACTAGCTATTCATATGAGGTCCTCATTATTCCTTGGACGTTTCACTTGTGTTGGGTTTTATTTTGTCTTTCCAACCACTGAGTCGTTCTGATGGTGAAATAAACATGACCTTTAAGAACTTAAGATCTTCCTCAGCTAGATTTTATTATAAGGACCACTCTACACTATACCTAGCCACTATATGTGATACACTATAATTTCTCAAATACAAGAAAAGACTGCTGATCACTATAGATGTTTAGAGGGAAAAAGAACAGCTACTTTGCATGCAAACAAAGTGCTAATTCTTTTGAGCTGCAGCAAATAACCAGCAATAGCCCCGATCTTTATTCCAAATTATAGTCCATCTGAGAAGAGAATGAGGCAATTAGGAACACTATCCCAAAAGGAAAGACAGATTCTACATTATAGAGAATAAAGCTATGTAACATACTGAGTTTGCAGTAAGGTATTATTAGAAATAACTATTAGAATTAATAAATTAGTATAGAATTCTGATTTTCAATTCAATTCAAAAACACCCACTGAGAATCTAGTATTTGCCAAGACATACACTGGTTGACAGAAAGCAAAAATAAATAAAATAATAGTTTCCTTCAGTTTTTTTTTAAAGATTTTATTTATTTATTTGGCAGAGAGAGATCACAAGTAGGCAGAGAGGCAGGCAGAGAGAGGAAGAAGCAGGCTCCCCATTGAGCAGACAGCCTGATGCGGGCCTCGATCCCAGGACCCTGAGATCATGACCTGAGCTGAAGGCAGAAGCTTTAACCCACTGAGCCACCCAGGCGCTCCTAGTTTCCTTCAGTTCTAAGAGTTTTTCAGTTTGACTGCCAATTATCAAGTGGAGATATTAATGAAGGCTTATTTAACATGTGAAATGATGATGGGAATAGCAGCAGAAATGTGATTTAGAGAAGCAAGCCAGCCACTCAATGCTTATCATTTTTAATCAACAGAAAGCCGTTTTCAGCTTTCCAGATAAAAGTTAAGAAAATTCTTATCCAACCATTTTCTAATAGATGCTTAGTACACAGTAATACTGATTTCATTCTATATGTGAATACTCTGTGTTCATCGTCCAATACAGTAGTTATATGTAGAATTAAGACTAAAATCAATTAAAATTAAAAATTCAATCCTCAGTCACACTAGCCATATTTTAAACTTACTTTTTTTAAAATTTATTGTGGTAAGATCTACCCTCTTAAAATTTGAAGGGTACAATACAGTATTGTTGGTCACAGGGAGAAGAAAAGTTTATTAATTAATGGACATAAAGTTTCAGTTAGGCCAGATGAGTAAGTCCTAGAGATCTGTTGTACAACATTGTACACTAGCCATATTTTAAGTGCATAATGACCACGTGTGCCTATTGCCTGCCACACTGTATTATAGCAAGTGTCCCTTACCACAGAAAGTTTTATTGGTCTCACAAGTTGCACTTATTTTCCTGATTAATTGAATAGGTGCAACCGCTGAGTTTTAAAAGTAATTAATGGTGATTTTTTTTCTTCAACAGTGTATTTTGTTCTACTTAATTGAAGACATTCTATTCTGTTGAAAATGAATGGCTTACTTTCTCTTTTCTTTCTGGTTGTAAAACAAATGTCTTACTTTCTTCTGCTGGCAAGTGTCCCCTCATCGTTTCTGGGAGAGATCTTCATCCCATGCCTCTCTCTGCTTCCGTCAAAAGAACAGCTGGGGCTTTGTGTAGGTGTTCTGACTGGACGGCCACAAATCTTACTGACCTTTCAAAGAGAAAACAGAGAAAGATAGTCAGAAACCATCCTCCGTCCTACCTGAGAATGTAATGTTTGCTAGAGTCCAAAACAATGGCATGTTCTTACTTATACCTCAAAAGTAACTTTTAAGACATAAAATGTTAAAAAAAAAAAGACATAAAATTTTCATAAATTTTCCAGAAGGGGGATTAAATTATCTGTATAAAATGGCAACCATGATAAATTGATGCTGTGCATATTGATATACTTTGGATGAATACATGTATAAAATCCATGAAGAAATATATATGCAGAATGAGTCAGAGAACTATATAAACTTGCCTGCTTACATAAATAAGACTACTTAACCAAAGTAGATATTATTTATGTTTTATAAGCAATTTATGACAATCACATAATTGTACTGATATTTTAAATGAAATAATTTGTTATTGAAAATGCAGTCTGTTTCTAAATGAGTTCTAAGAGTGGTTTTCTTCTTAAGATCCTTCCCTAGAAATAATAATGAATATGTTTGTGTAAAGATCTCATTTTGTAATAGTTCTATATACTCTTCCTGTATTATGAGTGTTAGTATAGTTGTTTTTTAAATAATTATTCAAATGAAAAATTCATTAAAAAACTTACCTAGTAATATATAATTTATATAATTATCATTGAGAAGTTAAGTAATGAACTGGACATATTACCACGTAAAGCATAATAGAGACTCACATGACACCTTATATACTTAAAAAGGTAGAGTAGTATAATTGCAAATATATAAAAACATTGCCAAGGAATCAGGAGACTTTGGTTCTTGTCCTAATTTTTTCCCATCTTAAGCACTGAGACCTTGATGACTGTAGCAGAACTTCTTTGAACTTGCCTCCCTTAGATGTAAGACGAAGACATTAGAGTAAATTATTCCAAAGTTCCCTTAAAGTAATCAATTTCTTTGATTTTCCATGCAGTGAGCATTAAAGGAATTATGTACTAATTTGTTTATTTAACCCATGTTTGTTTTGCTTCTAATATTTGCAAAGAACATGTATTAAATTTTAGAAGAAATAAAAGATGAGAAACTGAATTTTCTCCTTAAAGGGCTGACAATTTAGGAAGAAAGAAAAAAAATTCTTCTCAGACTTCAAAATGTAAGATGTGTGTGTAAAAGGAGAGGGACTAACACCTGAAGGAGGGTGAAGCGTGACACCAGGAAAGACCACCATGGGGATGAAAGACCACTCCACTGGGATAAAGCCTAGAGTATGTGCCAGGCCTGAATATGTCGAGGCTGATTTTAACCCAGCCAAATTGTAAATATACAAATATTTACTGCACCCCCATTCTTTTCAATGCTAGAGATACAAACATGAATCAGGTGTGGCCCTTGCACACTGTTAAGATAAAAGTCAGACATGTAAAATGGTAATTGTACTAGAACAAGACACCAGCAACCACAGAAATACTAGAAGTAATACTGAAATATTGAGAAAATGGACAGCTTTGCTCTGCTTGAGGTATTCAGGGAAAGCTTCAGGAGGTCATGTCTAAACAATAAGGTAAAGCATTAACTAAGAGTCTGTTAGGTGGACAAAGCAGGGAAAAATTTTTGGAGAGAGTAGAAGAGCAAAGAGATGTACAACCTAACATGTTGACATATAACAAAATGTGCATAATGAAAGAAAGTGGTAGAGCAAGAGGTGAGATGTAAAAGTGCCATGATTTCACCTGAAAAACAAGCCCAAAAACTTGCTCCAGGAAATGGAGAGAAGGAAAAGCTTCCAAGCAGGAAAATGGTAGCTTAAAATTTCCACAAGAGAAAAATCACCATGACAGCAATGTGGAGAGAGGGAGACCAAAGAAGGTCCTTTAGTAGAACAGTGGAGAAAAGTTAGAGCTTGGGTGGTTCAGTCAAGTAAGAATCTGACTCTGTTTCGGCTCCGGTCGTGATCTCAGGGTTGTGGAATCGAGCCCCACATCGGGCACCACGCTCAGTGGGGAGTCTGCCAGCAATTCTCACTCCCTCTTCCTCTGCCCCTCCCCACTTGCTGAAATAAATAAATAAATAAATCTTAAAAAAAATAAAAAGAAATGAGCTATGACATTCTGCAAAGATGTGGAGGGAACTTGAATGCATTTTACTAAGTAAAAGAAGCCAGTCTGAAAAGGCTACAAGCTGTATGATTCCAACTATATGACATTCTAGAAAAGGCAAAACTATGGATGTAGGAAAATGACTCGTGGTTGTCAGAGATCCTGATGTTAGCTCTAGACTCTAGCTGATAATGATGCGATAGCCAAGGTTCATCAATTCCAACAAATGTCTGACTCTGATAAGGGATGTTGAGAATGGGGTAGATTATGCATGGGTGAGGGAAGGGGATACATGGGGAAACTTGCCTTTGGCTCAGTTTCAATGTGAACCTGAAACTGCTCTAAAAACTAAAGTGTATTTAAAAAAAAAAATCAACAGGGCTTGGCAAATGACTAGAAGTGAGAAGTTAAAGAAGTGTAAGGCCAAGGTGTTAAAAGGCTCAAAGCGAATTTCTGAGAAGCTGAAAAAGAGTGATAGTGGAATGTAAGTAATCATTAGCACAAAGTGCTAAAATATATTTTAATGGCAAAAAAAGTGTCTTCATTGTCAATGACTCCTAGTAACAAAAATCAAGGGGGGGCGCCTGGGGTGGCTCAGTGAGTTAAAGCCTCTGCCTTCAGCTCGGTCATGATCTCAGGGTCCTGGGATCAAGGCCCGCATCAGTCTCCCTGCCTGGCAGGGAGCCTGCTTCCTCCTCTCTTTCTCTGCCTGCCTCTCAGCCTACTTGTGATCTCTCTCTCTCTCTGTGTCAAATAAATAAAATCTTTAAGAAAAAAAAATCAGGGCGCCTGGGTGGCTCAGTGGGTTAAAGCCTCTGCTTTCGGCTCAGGTCATGATCTCAGGGTCCAGGGATCGAGGCCCGCATCGGGCTCCCTGCTCAGCGGGGAGCCTGCTTCCCCCTCTCTCTCTCTGCCTGCCTCTCTGCCTCCTTGTGATCTCTCTCCCTCTGCGAAATAAATAAATAAATAAAATCTTTAAAAAAAAAAAAAAAAGAAAAGAAAAAAAGAAAAAAAAATCAAGGGAAGATGATATAAGTTGGTGGCAGAAATATTGACTAAGAATTTTTAGTGATACTGCAGAATATTTTAAATAAAGGAGCATAGTAAGAGATAAACAGACTGCTGTCATAGCTGGAGAGTTCTAGAAAAGTCATAAAAGTTCTAGGAATCTTGGTTATCTTGTCCTTGAAACTTGAGAAAATCAAACCACTTTGTAGTTCTAAGTTAAGGGACATCTTATTTCACCCCGCCTCTCCCATGTCGGACTTAAGACCATATCTGCTCTTGAATACATTTCCTAGACAGGCAGATGGAGAGCTGAAAATACCAGCCTCACAAGATCCTGATTCCCATTATCATCTTTGTAATTATGTTTTTTACAAATACAAAAGAAAATGTACAAGCCATAGACTTACATGTCACCTTTGATGGTATCTAAAGGTACAGGAATATATAGAGAAAATTCCAACAAATACAAATAAATTTCAAAACCCTTCTATTTATTTATTCGCTATCCGGGAAGCTCGACTTCACACCTTATTGAAAGGAATGGAAAGCGACCTGTCACTATCACATTAGTCTGTCACATTACCTGCCCCTGGGGCTGAACTGATTTGGGTGGCCCATTTCAATACCTTCTTGGTATTGGAAAGACCTTCACACTTACTCTGTTTTTCATCTTTGACTTACACTGCCATCTCCTCCTGATTCTCTCCTCCCTGCTCTCTACCATCCTCCCCTGCAATCAGTCTGAAGTGTCTCAGAAAAAAATGTTTTCCTCTTTAAGGCTGACCTACGCTTGCTTTTAAGCTCCTTCTCTGGCTTCCCCATGGATCTCCAAGTTCCCATCTCACCTTGAAAAATGCCTCTCTTAGTTGCTCCTAACCCATGTCACTTCTCCCACCAAGAGCCAGTACTTGTTTCAGCAACTCCTTGTTACCAGCCAACCCTCCCCTTCCCGCTGCAATCTTGACCCTGCATGCGAAGCACAAACTTCTAGAGCTTCCTTCTGTTCACTCAGGCTTCCCCAAATCATCAAATTGCCAAAACTTTTAGTTAATAATCTCAAAAAGTTTATTTATTTTTATTTATTTTTAAGATTTTATTTATTTATTTGAAAGAGAGAGTGAGAGAGAGAGCAGACGGAGGAGCAGAGGGAGAGGGAGAAGCAGAGTCCCCACTGAGCACGGAGCCCGATGCTGGACTCGATCCCAGGACCCTGAGATCATGACCAAAGGCAGACGCTTAACCCACTGAGCCACCCAGGTGTCCTCAAAAAGTTTTTGAAAGAACTTACATTGTTCATTTTCATTTGATTCCCATAAGGAGAGCCTCCATTTCTTTTGCAATGGTCTTTTAAAATGTTATGAAAATAATAATAATGATAATAATTGAAGAGAAAAAGTGTTTAGAATATTACCAATTGAAAAGCAACTGGTAATTGTGGAGGCCCTGTGAGTGTTTACTAAGCAATCCGCTTCAGAGAATGAAGAGAGAGATGGATGCTCCATCACTAAGAGACAACAAAGAAGGAGAATTAAAGCTGTCAGCAGTTTTGAATCTGTGAATCAGGGTGAAAAAAGAAAAGCCAATCACCAACGTGTAGAAGTTAGAAGGTAGAATAAGGCTATCGTTTTGGTTTATCTGTTCCTTAGAGCAGGAGGTAAATTCTCATTTGAAACTCTGAATTGGAGGTAATTCTAAAAGGTAGTTTCTAAATGATGGTTTGGAGAGAAAAAGAAAGTTAATGAGTAGAATCACCTGAATAGGCCCAAGAGTTAAAACCATGAAAATGGTGAAATGACAAAATGGATATAGAATCCAAGGAGGACAGGAAGAAAATCTTTTAACAGAAGAAAAACTACTCCGATAATATACTGAGGGGGTGGAGAGGAGGAGAAGGCAGAGGGACTGGAAAGGAGGAAGAGGAGAAGGAAGGGATAAAGGGATGAAAAGGAGGAGAAGCAGGCGGGAGGGAGGGCTGGACAAGAACAGACCTGGCTGTCACTTAGAAGGCATCCAACCTTGATCCAGAGGTGAGTGAACTGAAGCCCAAAGCAGGAATATAACTTTGCTGAGACGGCATCTAGTTAGCGGATGAGTCTATCTACTGCTATTCAATCAATAGTCCCAACTTTATTCTAACTAGCGGTCTTGTTATCCACATCTTCTTACCTACTGTGAGGAATTCACATTCTCTAAGACCTGATTCCTCAGGGTCCTGTGTGAATACAATAATGAGGACTGAAAATGATCTATGTCCACAAATAGATCAGAGAGGCCTGTTTTTCCCCTTGCATGTGGAAATGGATGAGGGAAACATGGCTGTTATTCCCTTTAAGAGTCCAGCAAACTAATGGAGGTGGGGAGAAAGAATTTCAAGGATATTAGACTATTTTATTTCTGACCTGATTTTAGAATAATTGAATTTATGAACAAGAAGGCCTCCCTTGATGCAACGCCCAAGTTCCAACTTTACGATATAGTTATGTAAGATTTTTCCTCTCGTGCAAAAGTCTAGATGACATTGTAAAGAACAGTCGGTAGCTTTTTTGAGCTAATCATTACACAGCAAAATAATTTTGGTTTGATCAAATATGTGATTAACAGAATTAGAAAAGCTGAGTTCTGTCAGATTTCATTATAAATGTCACAACTGACAATATATTAAATATTCTTGGGTTTATGAACACTCAACATTTTCTCTCAAAAGAGATTTGTTTTCAATATAAAAAGGCTTTTCATATTGCTAGTGATCTGTGGTCTCACTTAAAATCCATGGTTGATATCAAAAACTTTCTAATCCACATACTTTTAAATTGCATATTAAAATACTTTAGTGAATAAATGTTACTTTGGAACTGCAAATAACTTTTTAAAAGTTATCAAAAATTTAATATCACCTTCTGTGCTTTCCGTGTTGGATATAATTGATCAAGATTGCTTTTAATCATGGTATGATAACCGCATATTGAAGGCCTGTGATGAGTAATTGTGTGTGTCACCTCGACTGTCCACAGGGTGCCAAGATTCAACATTATTTCTGGGTGTGTCTATGACTGTATTTCCAGATGAGATTAGCATCTGAGTCAGTGGACTCAGTAAAGAGGACTGCCTTCCCCAATGTGTGTGGGCATAATACAATCTACTGAGGGCCTGGATAGAACAAAAGACAGAGGAAGGAGGAATTCATCTCTTTTTCCCTGCCTCATTGAGTGAACTGGGACAAGTCATCTGTTCTCCTGCCCTCAGACTGGGATTCATACCATCAGATTCCCTGGTTCTCAGGCCTTCAGACTTGGGCTGAATTAAAATACACTAGCCTTCCTTAGTCTCCACATTGCAGACAGCAGATCGTGAGATTTCTTCGCCTCCATAATCACATGAGCAATTCCTCATAATAAATCTCTCCATATAAATATTTCTCTGGAGAACAATACAAAGCCAAAATCAGGCTTGACTAAATAACATATCTTTTAACGATGGCACAAATTGTTGTGAATGTCATAGTCTTTATTGTTGCTTACATCTGCTTTGATGCCTGTAATGAAATGATTATAATTACATGTAAGTAATAAAAGGAGGACGCAAACAGGTAAAACTCTTAAAACATAAAAATCTTATTTAATATTCCTTATCAATGAATCTCCTTCACGTGTCATGTTTTGACAAAGGTATATATCTTTTCATTCTATAGATACATATGATAGTGTCTCCCTACATTATAACATAATTGGTGAACTCAATCTCTGAATTAGGTAGATTCCACCCAAAATGTTCCTAGTATATTCTTCAATGTAGTGCAATGTATATTTCAATGAACATATAAAAACATGCTGAATTGATGTTGATAAACTTTTAAATAAATTGAATGAAACAAATAAGAATTAAACCATGTTAATTAAGCAAGAGTAATAATATAGTCAAATCATATGATCAGAAATGAATTTCAGGAAAATTGAACTTAAAGGGGTCATTTATAAAAGATATTCTCTTGTTCTGACAATTTCTGTAAGTACGTTAGATGTTTTCTCATTCAAAGTCACTTTAGGTGAGAAATATCAATATCATGAGGATTAGAATTATGGCATGGTGATAGTATATTATTATAAAAGATTTTCCTAAGTTTGTATTAATGGAAGTGAAAAAATAAGTGATTATATAATCGTACCCTATAACTATGGGACAATCACCATCTAAATAATATGCATGCTACTTTGAAGTTCAAAGCATAAATAATTCCAGCAGTCAGATGTGGAAAAGATATAAAACTTAAGCCATAGTGCCACTTTTAAAACACTAGTACATTCTAGTATTGCAACAAGGAATACATATAGGAAGTTATAAATTATTAAGACTCTATAAAGCAGTACTTTGAAATATGTTATCTATAAGGAGAACTCTAAGTCTGCACCAGGTGCCCAGTTCCTGGGAAAAAGCAAATAAAACAATGTTAAAGTTAAATAACGAAGAAAACACCTACCGTCTCCACTTTGTAAGAAGGGAGGTATGTTGACTCTACAGCCAGTGAAGAGTGAAGAAGGCCCTTTGCCCAAAGAACGCTTGGCCTTGAGTGGTCGGTTTCTCCTGCCTTTCCTTCTAATTTTCTAGAATCTGCCTCCCCATATAGATTTCAGTAGATATCGCAAATGTTGCCACTCTGACTCATTTTATATTTAAAATTAAAAGAGAAGAAGAAGGAAGAGGAGGGGGAGGAGGAGCAGGACAGGGTGAAGCAGAGTAACACTCCTATGCTCCTGGAAGTGTGATCTTTTTTCTGAATGTATTTGAATTCAATCAGCCAACATATAGTACGTCGTTAGTTTCCGATGTCATGCTCAACGAGTCACCAGTTGTGTGTAACACCCAGTGCTCATCACGTCATGTGCCCTCCTTCATGGCCATCACCCAGTCACCCCATCCTCCACCCACTTCCCCTTCTGCAACCCCCAGTTTGTTTAAGTGGGATCTTAAATCTGCATTGTTATTTTTGAACACCTGTAAATTAGACCACCAGAGGGAGCATCTGCATTTCAGTCTGAGTCATAATCACTAATTAAATTTACTGAATGCATCCATTTAAAATCATTTAGCTCAGGACTCTTAGGGAAAAAAATCCAACTTGGGCCCAAGTGACAAATATTTAGATACATGACATCTGCATAAAAAGCCAGTCTTCCATGTAAAACCACCGGAATGATGTGGAAGTGCAAACATGACCAAATGAGAAAAGGAAAACCAATCAGAATTGTGGACTAATACCTCCACACTGAGCTGTCTTGTAGTCAAAAATGGAGAGAGACTGAAGATTGACCAAGACAACCAATCGTTTCCCCTTTTTACACTTCCCTCCTTTCCTCTCTCCCTTTCTTCTTTCTTTCCTTCTTTTTCTTGTTCCCTCCCTTCCTCTCTTTTAGTTTCCCTCCTTCCTTCCATTCTCTCTTCTTTTTTTTCATTCTTTCCTATCTTTCTTGCTCCTTTCCAGTTATAGGAACAAATTAGTTAAGAAAGTTCCCAGGACTGGAAGTCAAACTGAAGCTCTTTATTTTTTGAAGATTTTATTTATTTAACTGAAAGAGAGAGAGAGAGCATGAGCAGGGGTCGGGGCAGAGGGAGAAGCAGGCTCCCTGCTGACCAGGGAGCCTAATGTGGGACTCAATCCCAGGACCCTAGGATCATGACCTGAGCCAAAGGCAGAAGTTTAACTGAATGAGCCACCCAGGCACCCCAAACATATACACTTTAGTCTTTGTTTAGCTACAGATCACAGTATTGATCAATACAATGAACATGTATTATTTGTAGGGTGTTATTTTAAGAGACAGGAATGATTCTAAGAGATGAACTTCTTTCAAAATTCTTACATCCTAGCAGGGGAAACTAAAAATAGAACATTAAATATATTATTGTTATGCCTTCGTGAATGTTATTCAGCCAAAAATGAGTAAGTGATAGACTGATAAGCCATAGACTGAAGAGACGATGGAGTGCTGAATGGATAAAGATGTGATATATAAACACGATGGAATATTACTCAGCCATAAAAAAGAATGAAATCTCACCATTTGCAATGACACAGATGGAGCTAGAGAGAATTATGCTAAGTGAAATAAGACAATCAGAGAAAGAGAAATACCATGTGATCCCACCCATATGTGGAATTTAAGAAACAAAACAAGTGAACAAAGGGGAAACAAGAGAGAGAGAGAGACAAACCAAGAAACAGACTCTCAACTACAGAGAAGAGATTGATGGTTATCAGAGGGAAGGTGGATGGGGGGATGGGTTAAATAGGTGGTGGGGAGTGAGGAGGGCACTTGTAAAGAGCAGAGGGTGTTCTATAGAAAGGTGGGATCACTATATCGGACACCTGAAACTAATACCACACTGTATATTAACTAACTGAAATTTAAATTAAAAACTTCAAAAAAATTTTTTTAAATGGGGAAGTGATAGAATGATGATCTGGAGAGAGAATGGGACTGCTTCAAAGAGGTGGCCAAGAGAGACTTCTTTTAAAGTAGCATTCACGTTATGTTCTGAATGAAGTACAGAGGCAGCCATGGGAAGATCACAGGGAAGTGCCTTCTCGGCAGAGAGAACAGGAATTAAAATAGCCCTGGGAAGAAGAAAACAAAGCAGTTGGTGCTACTGGAAAACACCACATAGACCGGGGGTGGGGGGGGTGGGGGGGGTGGAGATCATATGGTATTTCGCTTTCTCTGGGGTGGCTGAGGTAGTTGAGCATAAAACTCTTGGTTTCAGCTCAGGTCACGATCTGAGCGTCTTGGGATCCAGCCCCATGTCACTGGGCTTTGCACTCAGCAGGGAGTCTGCCTGGGACTCTCTCTCCCCCTCCCTCTGCCCTGTCTCTGCTCTCACTCCCTCTCATTCGCACACACTCTCTAAAATAAATAAATAAATAAATATTTCAAAAAAATAGAGGAAATGATCAAATTGTGTGCATGACTGACAGCTTATGTAAAATGAGGATGAAAAGTGACCATATAGCTTCAGAGAAAAAGACCACGGGTCACTTGTGAAAAGTGTAGTTTCTGGGAAGTGTGACAGAAAGCATAGTAATTGGGATACGGGAGGTGAAAGGAAATAAAGAAGAGACTGTCAAAAGCTCTAAGTGTCCAGTTATAAGTGAGTCATGGGGATGTAATGTACAGTCTGGTGACTATAGTTAATAATACTGTATTGCATACTTGAAAGTTATTGAGAGAGTAGATCTTAAAAGGTTCTCACTCCAAGAAAAAAAAAGTTTGTAATGATGTGTGGTGACAGATGTTCATTAGAATTGTGGTGATCATTTCACAACATACATAAATATCAAATTATTACATTGTATACCTGAGATTAATATAATGTTATATGCCAATTAGTCAATAATACCCCAATTTAAAAAAGGAAAGCAGAGACTGAAAATACACAAATATTTTATGGAATTTTATAGTCAAGGAGAGCAGATTTATGGAGCAGAGCCTTAAAAAGACATGGAATCAAGTCAGTTTCTGCTTTTGTTTTTGTTTTGTTTTATTTTATTTTAGGACAGTAGCTATTACAACATGACTGCATGTTTAATGGTAGAGACCCTGATTCAGACAACTTGATCCAAGATACTTTAATTAAAAAACAAGTGAGACATTTTTCAAAGTGTGTGAGTACCAGGGAAACATGTAGTATAAACAAATAACCTGAATTCAGAATACCTTTACTTCTCCACTCTTGATTATCTGTGGCTTATTATAATTGTGTTCACATGCATTGGAAATGCTAGATCATGGTATAGATTGTGTAAGGAGAGAAATAAGGGCCAAGAACAACAACAACAACAAAATGGTGCAGATATTGCACCACTGATGAGTTTGGGAAAGTAGAGTGATTAGAAGTAAAGCTGGCTTAACAATCTTGGAAAATCAGGTTTTGGACTCCTGGTGGTCATTGATGTCAATAGGGAAGCAAAGCATAATGAGACTGATCCAGGCAATCAGAACACCTATTTGATGACACAGGAGTATATGGAGTATTGTGGTAGCTGAGAGCATCTTGGGGAGGCTGACCACATCACTGTTGGCAGTTGGCAGGATGCTGATTTATCAGAGCAACAGGCAATTGCGGGTTTTAGAAGAAAATGTATAATCTGACTTTAAGCAAATCACTTACTTATAAGCTCTGTCCATATTGTGACATTGGCCAAATGGACACACTTAATTCAGCTAAACTGACTTTTTACAAAAAAAAAAATCTCTAAATGTTAGGTATCTTTCTCTTAACTCTGAAGGATCATTAAGGAAAACAAAAACTGGAACTAGGATTAGAACAGAGTTTGCCAAACCTCTAAACTCTTACTTGTAGGAGTTCATAATCTCGTTAGGAAGGTAGAATTTCCCATGATGAAACAAACTGATAAATATATAAAATTAACTTCAATACAAGATAAACAATGTCTCAAAAGGATGTAGTTATGTGTCAAAAGAATGTTATAAACAATAAGTTGTATAAGAGCCCAGAGAAAAATCACTGGGATGCAGGGGCCCCAAGGAAGCTTTCAGACAGACTTTGAATCGTTGGTGGAGAGAAAAAATGAGAGGAATCCTACCTTGAGGGTATAGGGATGGGATAGAATTCTACATGGGATATTAAATTGGTTTTACTAAACAAAATGTGATTCAGTTACCTTTTGCAATATGGTCTCTGGAAAAAAATTTTTTTTTTCCTTTTATGATCATTGGGCTGTGTGACATTTTAAATTCCTTGAGTCAGACAGTCTGCTGGTCTACAAACTACTGGGCTCTGCCACAAAAGAGAAGAGGGCCAGCCAGCCAGTGCAACCTCCATATTGGGAGGTTCAAAAACCACAAGGAAGGACAGAAAAGCAACTCGAAATCACATTTAATAAGAGGTGACATTGAAAGTCCAAATCCTATCTCCAGACCCATAAAATCAAAACCTGATTATTCTCTTTATCAAAGGGGTAGTAAGAATCTACTAGTATATCATCAAAGTAAATATTTTAAATGTAATGATTATGTAAAAATAGAAAGAAGCATAAAGCAATATGACCATATATTCCTTCACTTTTTGAAAGTTGAAAATGTTTGAAGATGCTTTAGAAATGGCATCAGCTAGAGGTTTAACACATTCAAATAAGATCTGTCCTGCTTTCATAGGCTTCCTATGCTTCATCTCTTCCTCAGCACTGGGATTTCCATCACCCACAATGGGCTTTCAGTTACCTTTTCCTTGGATAGATGCAGAGCATCTTGCTGACTTTCTTTCCAGCATCCTCCCATATTTAACCCTGCCCTCCTGCTTCCAGATTAATCTTCCTAAAGCACAGTTCCAATCAGACTCCTTCTCCAATACAAAACCTTCTGTGCTTCCTCCCATTTCCTCCTGAAAACAAACGAAAGCATACCATGTGAATTTACAGTACGAACCTCAACATTTCCGGGCACCTCAATTTAAACACTATGTGCTTCAGCTGAACAGTATTACTCATAGTCCCCAGGTTACCCTGTACTTTTCCATCTGTACTTTCCTTCATTTCAGCCTTTCTAAATGTTACCATCTTTCAAGGTTCACTGAAAATATCACCTGTGAAATTAAATCACCCTTGATCTCTCAATTTGAGGTTATTTGCCAACCTGGCAAACATTTGGTCTGTACATCTCAATAAGATTGGTCCTGCAGCAGTTTAGAGTAGAGCAGAGGAAGTGTTTTTGCTTTGTTGTGTTTTCTGTTGTTCCTAATAGAGGTCAACGCCTCTCTCTGCCCCAAGAACAAAGCTAGTATACATTTATGTAAATGAATTAATATGTTTCTTCTCAGCTATCTCAATTGTTGAAAACACTCACATGACAATCCCAGGGACAATTTAAATACCCCCTTTAGGGGCACCTGGGTGGCTCAGTGGGTTAAGCTTCTGCCTTCGGCTCAGGTCATGATCTCAGGGTCCTGGGATCGAGCCCCACATCGGGCTCTCTACTCAGCGGGGAGCCTGCTTCCTCCTCTCTCTCTGCCTGCCTCCCTGCCTACTTGTGATCTCTCTCTGTCAAATAAGTAAATAAGATCTTTAAAAAATAAAAATAAAAATAAATACCCCCTTTCACGAAGTACTCAGAGTATATCAATGTGTCTTCCTGTATATTGCCCTAAGACGTTGTGACCTATCATGAACATTCCATGGAACATTCATGCGTCAGAAAACTCCATTGTTAGGACACTGTTAGAAAGACACTTGAAGGCATCTGGGTGGCTCAGTCAGTTAAGCAGCAACCTTCATTCCAGGTCATGATCCCAGGGTCCTGGGATTGAACCCCATGTCAGACCCCCTGCTCCGCAGGAAGCCTGCTTCTCCCTCTCCCACTCACCCTGCTTGTGTTCCCTTTCTCGCTGTGTCTCTGTCAAACAAATAAATAAAATCTTTAAAAAAAAAAAAAGAAAAAAGAAAGGTACTTAAAAGAAGCACTGATAACTGGGAACATAATCTCAACACATTTAATAGACAAATTCTTATTCAGAATACCTGAAAAACACAAACACCCCAACCAAAAAATTTGAATGGAAGAAGGATAAGAATATGTAAGTCACACACACACACACACACACACACACACACACACACACACACACAGAGATACAAATGGCAAAAAACATGGAAACCCATCAAACTGAGTATTTACCTGTGAAATTATAAATATGATTTTCATCCACCCAACTAGATGACATTTCAAAGACTGAAGGTCTCAAATACTGGCAAAGGTCTGGGAAAGAAGATGATCTCTTCATCGCTAGCATGAGTGTAAACGCGTATATCTGCTATTGGCTAGGGGCGGTCTGGCTGTTTTAATTAAGTTTTGAGGTGTCTACTCTCTACCCGCCGGCAACTCTACATAACTATATCTCACCCAAAGAAACAATTACGTACTGAAGAAGAAGGGGCATGCACAAAGATGCTCAAAGGATCCTTTATTTTTAATAAAGAAAAATTAGAAATTAAGGTCCATCATTTTTTATGACTGTATAATCCTAGTATATTATAACTTGAAATACTATGTAATAGTTAAGAGGAAAAATCCAGACATATTATGAGTCCAAAAAAAATTGAAAAATGACAGAGTAAAATGGCATTTATAGTATTCAAATTAAAATGCCACGTATTTCTAGGGGCATCTGGGTGGCGAGTTTGGTTAAGTGTCTGGCTCTTAATTTCGGCTCAGGTTGTGATCTCGGGGTCATGAGATTGAGCCCCACTTTGGGCTCTGCACTCAGTGGGGAGTCCTGCTTGAGATTCTCTTCCTCTGCCCCTCCCCTGCTCATGCATGCTCTCACTCTTTCCCTCTCTCCCTAAAATAAAAAAATAAATCTTAAAATAAAATACTACATATTTCCACTGCCACATTTATTTATGCATATAAATGAATTTTAAAGGTCTGGAAGAACACATACCAGTTCCTAATGGTAGGCACCTCCAGAGAAGGGAAGGCAAACTGACTGAGGCCTAACGTTCTATAACATTATTCTCAATTTTAGGGGCACCTGGGTGTCTCAGCAGGTTAAAGCCTGTGCCCTCGGCTCAGGTCATGATCTCAGGGTCCTGGGATCGAGCCCCACATCAGGCTCTCTGCTCAGCAGGGAGCCTGGTTCCCTCTCTCTCTGCCTGCCTCTCTGCCTACTTGTTATCTCTCTCTATACATAATAAATAAAAATCTTAAAAAAAACCTATTCTTCTCAATTTTACAAACATATACAATCAGATATACACACATTTCATTCTCTTTTTTTGTCTGATTTTACTAAGTTAGAACTATACTGTATACAACTCTGTAAACTTTCTGTCACTGGAATGTCACCTATTTAATGAACATACCCAGAAGTCACTATCTATGTATAAATGCCAGTTTTATGCTTTCTCATTTATGCATGTGTACATAGAGATACACACACATACATACATACTTATATAATATGTCACAAATGGGATTATATCATAATACTGGGTTCTATTTTTCTTTTTAATGCTATAGTTTTTCTCCTATTACTTCTCTTACTTCTCTAACTCCCACTCTCCCTAGCATGGCTGCTCACATCTTTCCCTTCCTAGATAATCAAATGCAGCAAATCATTATGCATCTATCTGTATTTTTTCTCCATGTTCCTGTACCCATGTACTTTGCACAGAAATGCATTTATATATATGTATGTATGTATATATGTATATATATATGTATGTATATATATATGTATTTATTTATAAACATAAAGAGAGCTCCCATAAAAACGACATGCTTTATAAAAATAGAATCATGTTATATATGCTTCTATTCATTTCACTTTCTCCATTCCATAATATCACATGAAAATCCTTTCAGATCAACTGATATAACTCAAATTCATTATCTATGATGCTTGCATAATCCTTCTTGGTGCATCTGTGTTCTAATTTATTCAACATTCCCTCATTGTTGGATTTATGTTTCCAGGGCTATGGTTAAAAGGCTGGTGCACATATGAACACTTTTGTACAATATCTTTGAATACTACTATGGATTTTATTTCAATTCAACACAATCTCAAGAAATTGGACTATCAGTCAACATCTACAAAAGAACTTCAGGGTAGCTGAGGATGGAGGGAAATTGCCTGTGGGGGAATGGAACTGAAAGATGTTTGGCAGTCAGACACACAGAATATAGTCTTGACAGTCATATTAAAGAAACTCATCAAGTCTCCCAGTGAAGGGTTTTAAATCCTAAAAAAATGAGGTTGCAACTGAATTTTTCAAATGCTATTCTGGTGGCCCTATAGATGGGATGGGCAATGGGGGGCAAGTGAGTAAGATCAGATTAATGACACACCTGTGTGCGATCATTCAAGCAAGATAATGGCTGGCACTACAAACGAGATTCAGACACATCTGAAGTACAATTAGGATGTACAACATCTGAAGTACAATTAGGAATCAGGACCGGAAATTGGGGGGCAAAGAAGATGTCAAAGATGTTTCCTAGGTATCTAGGTGAATGTACTGAGCCAGAGGATACCTAAGAGTCATCAGCTTTGGGCAACAACATAAGTTCAATTCTGGATTTGTGGGTTATGAACAGTCTTTGAGACATTCTGAGAAAAAGCACAAGTAGGAAACTGTATATATATATGTCTGGCTGGTGCTCAGAGATTGTCTTGGATATATATAAATAAAGTGGTAATTTAATCTGAGAAATCAATTTCTAGCCAGCTAATGTGACAAGCATCCCCCAAAGTAACTCTAGGAAAGCACTTTTTATTTTCTCAGAAAACTGAACTCATCAGTGGTAGAGAAGGTGAGATTAAAGGAAAGGATAAAAGACATTACTGCTACCCACACTCATTTTTATCTAAGATCTGTGGAAAATATGGAAAGAGGGAAAGCTGAGGAGAAGATACAGGTATTACCATCACTGGGCCACTTCCGGTTATCCAGGTGTTAAAGGATAGAATGCTCCCTTCCTTATTTCAAGTTTCATAAATGTAGAGCTACTTTCAGTTATTTTACTTCGAAAATGCCTTTTGCTTGTAGATTAAAGTAAATGCATGTGTTTTATTTGCTTGCATCTTTCCAGCTCTGAATCTTAATTCAATCTCTTCCTTTCACCAATCTTAATATTCCCAAGGTGGCAGTTTAGTAAAGTTGAAAAAGAGAGTGTTCTTTGCTATCTCTGAACAGGGAAAGGCTTGTTCTGTGTAAAATCCATTAGGAGCGGTGCCAGGGTGGCTCGGTCAGTTAAGCGTCTGACTCCTGGTTTCAGCTCAGGTCATGATCTCAGGGCCATGATCTCAAGGTTGTGAGATTGAGCCCTGCAACAGGCTCTGTGCTCAGAGTGCAGTCTGCTTGAGATTCTTTCCCCCTCCTTATCCCTCCCCACTCTGCTCCTCCCTCTGCTCTCTCACGCACACACTCTCTCTCAAATAAATAAATAAAGTCTTAAAAAATTACGTTAGGAAATACCTGCTATCCCTTTGTTCTAAAGCTTGTTGGCTGATGGCCAGTGTGAGGAAAAACCAGCAGCAAAGTGATGTGAAAGGATTCTACATATTATCTTCTGGGCTGGGAACCAGTGGTGGAACTTCATACACCCCAGTATAGAAATAAGTGTGGAAATAAGGACCCTCCATCAAGGACACTGACGACTGTGATGTGCCTTTTAATAGATTACATTGTTCACTGATCAACAAGTGATGAAAATATCACATTCTAATCAGTGTTACATATTATGAACTTGTAATACATTTACGAAGCATTTCTATCTTCATCTGAGTTAGTGAGGGAACACCAATCTGTCCAAATAATATATATTATTAAACGGGTAATTTTACATTGCTTTTGTTGTATGATCTGATCTAGAGAATTCATCTTAACGGTCTTTGTGAATATTATAATTCTCAATTTATATAGCTAAGACATTGAATATAAATGGTTAGTGTAAAGTTAGAAGAATAACATACAGGCAGAGCTATTTGTCTCAGATATATTTACTCTCATCTCTCTCTGGGCATAGACCACTTTTAGAAGGTCAAGAGACTGTTTAGCCTTCTCTTTTCACATTGCTAAACCTGGAAAAATACAATTCAATCAAGTTCACATGGAATTTTCAAAGGAATTCAATTTCTGGGCTGTGGTCTCAGAGCCCCTGGTAAATTTTAGGGTGACTGACCCTTTCGTGATGGGAGGTGATCCCTCTGAGGATCATGGCTGCAAACAGTCCAACTCTAAACTTGAAAATTCCTGGCCAGATACCAGGCTACGCTGCCTTCAGCTTTCCCCAAAAGTAATTTGCTCATGGCTGAAGCCCCAAATAAATCATGAAACGTATCTCTGAGCACCATTTTCCAAAGTGTTTTTAGCAGGAAATCCATAACATATGCAGGCAAATATGGGGCCTTGGTTAAATATATATTGAAAATGCTTTACTTAAAATAGTTAATGGATATTTTTAAGTAGCAGGATTTATCAGAGCCTTTGACACACTAATCTGCATAGAAATAACGCAATACTCTCTAGGAGATGAATATTGTGTGTAGTTTTTCCCCAAACTTAAGATCACACAACATTTTATCAAAGAACGCCTACTACTAACATCTAAAAGAACACTAGTGAATGGCAGAAAGCAGTTTTAAAACTTCCTTAGATGAATCATGAGGATTCTGCAAACCAGAGGTAGGTGTCTAGAACCTACAGGGCATCTGGGCTGACAGTCTGCCTCAGTCCTACCCCAGACCCCAAGCAGCTCTGGCTACCCTCATACCAAACTAGTATGAGATTTAGGAAGCCCAGGTGCCTGATGTCTGCCTTCCTGGATGAGAACTGGAAGGTGGAAGGCATGGAGTAGGACCACTCCCAGAATTATATAGAGTAGATTATATGCACTTCTATCAAAATTTGTTTTAGGGGTGCCTGGCTGGTTCAGTGGGCTAAAAGCTTTGCCTTCGGCTCAGGTCATGATCTCAAGGTCCTGGGATCAAGTCCCACATGGGGCTCTCTGCTCAGCAGGGAGCCTGCTTCCTCCTCTCTCTGCCTGCCTCTCTGCCTACTTGTGATCTCTCTCTCTGTCAAATAAATAAATAAAATCTTTTAAAAATTTGTTTTAAATGTTTATTATTTTTGCTTTTTCCTTACTTCCAGTAACCTAATTTGATAAATGGGATTTTTTTGGCTGGGCTTAAGATACATTGCAGATATAATATTAATGATGCCCATCTATTTATCTACATAAAAATTTAAATGGAAGCATTTTGTGTACTCATTAAAAGAATCATAGATTATTACAATTGTCTTGCTGTGCTCTCATGGGAGGTATGAAATGCTAGTAATTTAAGATTCAATGAAAAATTGTAAATGCCTGAAGTCAAATCTAATTTGAGGCATTAATCAAGAAGTTTCTACTATGGAGCATGGAGGTCATTTCTGTTCAACAAATATTGCCAGACACTTTAATAGGCACAAGGGAGAAAGGGATGAAAAAGATCCAGGGCATTCTCTGGACAAGTTTCTGGGTTTGTCGGTAATGTGCACATAGTAGAAGAATATTCAAGTCCATGGGGTTGAGAGGCATGGGTGTCATCCTTTAATCTGGAATGTGAATATGAGAAGGGCAGATGAAGAGAAGGGAAATGAGACTGATGAGTGGAAAGGAGGGGTATCCCTACACAGAGGACCTTCTACACCATTTTAAGAAGTTTGAATTTTTTTCATGGAGACACAAAGAAGGCAAAGGTGGCTCAGAGAGATCAATATGGAAGCAATTCCAAGAGTCCAGGCAGTGCAGGAGAAAGGTGAGATCTACTGTTGACCCACAGGTATTCACCGAGGAACACACATATCCATCAAGATTTAGGCTCTAGAGATACTGTGATGAACACAACAGTCTCTGCCCTCTTGGCACTTACAATCAGTATAAAATATAAATGAAAAATTAAGTAACAGCATGTATGCAAAATGCTATAAAGGAAAAGTTATGGTGTTCCTAATATATCACAGAGTTGCCCAACCTTCTCTACAGAGGCTCGGGAAAGCTTCCCAGAGTTAGTAGCATCCAAGGTAAGACCAAAATGAGGAGCGACCTTAGCATTAGCTAGATAAAGGTGTTGGGGTGTGTGTGTGTGTTGGGGGGGCATGACTGGAAAGCAGCCTACTTTCAGAAAAACCTAACTGACAAGTGTGTCAAGAGGGTTGCATGCTACAGGAAACAAGAAAACTCTAGTCTGGCGAAAGCAAAGGATTTGTAAGAGTGGTGTGAGATGAGGGTAAAGTGACAGGGCAGATGTGCAAAGCACTAAAGATCAATATGAAACCTTTTAGTTTTATTCTAAGGTCAACAGGAAGCCACTAAAGGTTTTAAACATTATCTATTTTATATAGTCTATTGAGATTATTTTGACTTCTCTGTGGAGAATATACTAGAGTAACACTACAGTGCTCTGGAAAAGTGAGTGTCTACTGTCTCTCCAACAGCAGCTGGCTGTCCAGTTGGTCTATATAGCCCATGTCCAGCAATGCCTGGTACACTGCAAACCCTCCAAGTATATTTGTTGGAGGTTTGGATAAATGAATGAGATTATCTATCTATTCCATTTTCACTCTGACCCCAAAACATCTCCCATGATAAAAGCAGTTTTTCAAGGTCAGAAAGTTTACTATCTACAAAGAAAACATCACCTTTAATATATGGGGGAAAATTCTTCCACTGAAGGACTTTGAAGCATTAAATGATAAAATGTTTCCAAAAACATTTTTAGTGTGTCATTTGGATGACAAATGAATAGACGCATTGTCCTTCTGAGTTCCCAAAGCCTCAAGAAGCATATGCCAACAAAAAGAACAAACCTATAAATGAAAATTATTCCCTGGAATATGCTGGTTTTCTTTTTGTAAGAGTCAATTTTCAAAATTATACATTATAACTTTTTTATAACAGCTTTATTGTTATATAATTGATGTACCATAAAAGTCACCCTTTTGAAATCTGCAGTTCAGTGAATTTCACTGTGTTGACAGAGATATGAAACCATCATCATTATGTAATTTTACAGTATTTTTATCACCTCCCTGCAAAAACAGTCCTATGCACATTAGCAGTAATTCCCCATTCCTCCATCATTTAGACATTCTCCAAAGAAAGTATAGAGCTCCCCAGCTCCCAGGAACCACTAATCTACGTTCTGTCTCAATGGATTTGCTATTCTGGACATTTCATAAGATCAGAATCATGTGATTTGTGTTCTTTTGTGACTAACTTCTTTCACATAACATAATCTTTCCAAGGTTCAATCACATTGTAGCATGCAACAGTACTTCATTCTTATTGTATTGTAGAAAAATATTCCATAGTAGGGCTATACAACATTTTATTTATCCATTCAGCAATTGATGAACGTTTAGGTCATTTCTACTTTTTGGCTATTATAAACAAAGCTGCCACAGTTATCTATATATGTTTTTAGAAACACATGTATTAAGTCCTCTTGGGTACACATGTTAGCCTGGAATGGCTAGGTCGTGCGCTCACTCTATGTTTAACTATAGGAGGAGCTGCCGAACTTTTCCAAAGTTGGTGCACTAGCTTACAATCTCTCCAGCAAAGCACGACTGTCCAGATTTCTCCACAGCCTTATTAACACTCATTATTGTTTTGTTCATTTGTTTTTCACGTTTTTATTTAAATTCTAGTTAATTAACATACAGTGTAATAATAGTTTCACATGTAGTATTTAGTCACTCATCGCTTACACACAACACCCAGTGTTCATCACAAGTGCCCTCCTTAACATCCATCCCCCATTTAACCCATCCCCCTACCCACCACCCCTCAGGCAACCTTCTATCATTAAGAATCTCTTATGGTTTATTTCCCTCTCTCTTCTTATCACCCTCCCATATGTTCATCTGTTTTGTTTCTTAAATTCTACATGAGTGAAATCATATGGTATTTGTCTTTCTCTGACTGACGTATTTTGCTTATTAGCATAATATACTTCTAGCTCCATCCACGTCATTCAAATGGCAAGGCTTCTTTCTTCTTGATGGCTGAGTAATATTCCATTGCATATATACAATACATCTTCTTTATCCATTCATCAGTTGATGGACATTGGGCTCTTTCTACAGTTCGGCTATTGTTGATAATGCTGCTATAAACATCAGGGGTCATGTACCCTTTAGAATCTGTAATTTTTTTATCCTTTGAGTAAATACTTAGTAGTGTAATTGCTAGAAAATAGAGTGGTTCTATTTCTAACTTTTGGAGGAACCTCCATACTGTTCTCCAGAGTGGCTGCACCAGTCTGCATTCCCACCAACAGTGTAAGAGGGTGCTCCTTTCTCTGCATCCTCGCCACCATCTGTTGTTTCCTGTGTTGTTAATTAATACATGTTATTGCTGATTGTTTATGTTATAGCCACCCTAGGAGGGGCATGAGGTGGTATCTCATTGTCTCATTGTGATTTGATCTGAATGTTCTTAATGACTAATGATGTAAAACATATTTTACTAGCCACATTTATTTTATTAGCCACATTTATACTTTCTTTGGAGAATGTCTAAACCCTTTGCCTATTTTTATCAGGTTATTTTTTATTGATGTGTTATCTAATTATATTAATTAGTACCTTCATGTAAACATTAGCTTGGCAAGTATAATACATGATAGGGATGTCTTACTTGTGAATTTAAAGCACATGCTTCTATTAATCGCATCATGTTCTTGGAATTACATAATAATTCTAACATTTTTTCTATTTATATTATATTTTATGTTTAATTTGTATAATTATTTCTATTTTGCTCAGATCTTAATTTATTGTTAGAAGTATGTCAATGTTCTTTGGCACATTTCAAACAGTCATCATGAATTACATCCTTCATTAATATAAAGTATACTTTTTCATTTCTTGTTTGCTTGATTTTTCTTTTTTGTTTTCTGTTTTTGTTGCTATCCTGTATTCAGGCTCTGGAAATACCCTCTCCAACTCTTTCCTGACATGTTTATGTGAGCTGATCCCATTTATGGCTCCACAAGGGGAAAATGACCCAAAGGTGGCCAGTCAGGAAGCCAGTAGATGCGTCAGGGAAAGGAACAGCCCCAAAACCAGAGTGATAAGCAAGAACATAGGGAATCCTGATCGATGAGAAATAAGTTGTGTTTTTTTTCTTGCTAAACTAGGTGATGACCCTAGAAGTTTTATGGCCTACCTTGTTAGCACCTAGGGAAAGCCTGCCTGAGAAACAAACCAACACAGACAAAAGTTCCATTGAGAAGTAGACAAGAATTCTGATAATGTTTACGAGGAACTAGAACAAACCAGACCTTCAGTTATCTGTAGCATTTGACCTTTTGGTTATATGGCCCTAATATCCACCCCTTTCCTCAGGAGGTATTAAATGAATTTGAGTTTCTGGCACTTCCTACCAAAAACAATCTTACCCATTATAAGAAATAATGTTTGTAGTGCTTTTTTTCTCAATGCATTAAAGTATCATTTTCAAGAAGATAAAAAGTATGTCTCTAAAACTAATATATAAAGAGCTATTGTGAAAGGCTTGTTCAATTCCTTAATGAGGGAATAAGAAGAGCAATAAAGCTGTTCGAAAGAGATTAGCATTATAGTCAGTGAAAAAAAAACCACTGGAATATTATTCTAATGTTAGAATAATAAAAAATAAGATTAATATATTTAGGTAAATAAAACAATAACTTTGCAGGGGTTTCCTCTTCACTCAGACAAAAATTATTTGTAATTCAACAGGACAAAAATGGTTTGTAATATATTAATCATCTGCAAATTAACATGTAGCTTTACAGAGCACAGTATGGCCTTTACAGTGAGCAAAATAGCAACTAAAAATGAAAAAAAAAACATACATATACCTAGTGATAACTCAGGTACTCTGTCCTATTAAATCATCAAAAGAGTACAGGGTAATGTTTTGCCTTCTTCTCATTTTTTGGATAACTCAAAAATATTAATACTTCATTGAGGGAAATTATAACCACATAATATTTGGCAATACAAGAGATTATTATTACAGGCCTTCTCTATCTGCTTTGGATGATAAAAATTTCCTATCCCTAGATCAGACCCAGAGGTAGGTCACCTTGATGTGCATTACTCCTCGCCCAATGGTGAGATCCAGCATCAAACACCTACTGTTGACTGGTGGACTAACGTGGGTTCCTCTTCAAATCAGACTGTCCATATCATACAGACAAACACAGCTCAAAGGTCATTGAAGAATTTAGAGCACATCTTAACAGTGACCCTCTTATACCCACCATGCATCTGCCCTGGCTTTCTACATCTATCCCTTTCCCCATTTCCCTTGGGTGGTTTTGCAACAGTGGCAGCAGTAGCCACAACAGTCTCTCCTCTGCTCATTCTAGTCTCCAAATGAACACAGAGTGCCTGAAAATGGAAGAAGGAACCAGGAAGCTTCAACTTTAAAGAGTGGGAGGTTCTCCCTATCTCAAAAGACAGCTGCTGAAGGGTCATATGTCAGCCCCCAGCCCTTCTGGTCCATGGAGGCCCTAAGGGCACAGTCCGAAGAGAAGAATGGGAGTGGAGCCAAAGACCCCATGGTTAGATTGCACATTTTTGAAATGTGAAAACTTTGAAAAGTCCTCTTAGGTATTCCTTAGTTGTTAAATGTGAAAACAGAGAAGTGAGTAGAGAGCCTACCCAAGAGCCCATCAGACTGCATCTCACATCCTTCCCCACACATTCATGGCCAGTAAGAAACATACCAAGGGGAGCACTAGGAGTCAGAGTCTTCCCCGATCATCAACAGCTGGATTATGTCTTCAAAGACACAAAATGAAAACCTTACAGAAGAAGTGGCCAGTGTTGGGGACATGCAACCCTCCACTGTGGGGCTTCCTGAACAAGAATAATTACAGATGTGGAAAGACATTTCCCTGTTTAGTTCTTGGCACAGTCCAGGAAGACCCCGGGTGGCCAGAGCTGCTGAATATCTGCCTTGGCCTACAGAGCCTAGTCCATATCCCCAGGCCGTGTGTTATGACAGCTGACTTTGTGGGTGAAGAGATGGCAAAGGGTGGTAGGCACTGTTTTCTTGTCATTTCTACCACCTCCACTGAGATCTGCCCTGGTTTTTAGGCACCAGGGACATTCTGAGTAGAACTCTCAATGCAGGGCTGTGTGGTCTGTTGTGGCCACAGAGTCATGGCAATGTGAGGTGACCCATCAATGGCCTTGGGGTCCAGAGAAGTTCCACTGATGGCCATGATGCTCTGCATAATGCTGCTCCATGACCAGCAGTGGGGGCCCAACAGCCTAGGGAATACTGTGAGAAGTGGTAGTTTTTACAGTCAGAATGGGATTCTTTTGAGTCTAAAACCCTTTGTTACTATGCAAGAAGCAACAAATAACTGACCGCCAGACTGTCAGTCCCTTTAGAGTAAAAATAACAAATGGTTTGAGAATTTGTTCTACTTAGGAAGAGAGTTTGAAGACCTTGAATTAACTATACCAGAAGCAAGCTTTAAAACTTCCTGTAAGACATAATAAACATTAAGATCATGAATAAAGAGCTAGAAAGCTACCACTCCTCACTTGAGCTTAAACCAGGTACTTACAGGAAGCATGGAAAAGAGAAAAACCTAAATGTTTACAAGTTCAGATGATGGTTGACATTATAAACAAAGTTAAATCCTTAGAAGAAGCATCAAAGCAAATTCAACAAAGCTGAAACTAAAACAGCCTTGAAAAATCCAGCCAAACAATGGAGAAAAGCTTCAGACAGCACTAATGAGGATTATGGAGATAAATTTTAATCTTCAGGAAAGCTAAAGTTCTTTTCATATGAATCTCAAAAATGGAAGCATAGAATGGACAAATTTACTAAGAGAAGAAATAATCTCATAAAACTCTCCCCACGGAGTGAGTCCTTAATAAGAAAGAGTCAGATCAAGCTTCTAGGTGAACACTTGCTACAGATGAATAGTTGGGCTGCTGTTCTTGGGGAAGGCAGCAGAGACTGTGAAAACATGAAATTGGATATAAGGAAGGTATTGGAAAATGGAGGCTTCTTAATTGGTGCAGCCAAAGGATTGCTGATTTATATGACTGAGTTAAGTACCAATTTATAAAGTTTCAAAGAAGAGGAGAAAGTAAATGTACACCAAGTAAACTGCAGAAATAGAATTCTCAATGCAAAAATCATTTAAATTCATTTGAAAAATCTCCAAACGAGAAAGCTTTGTTGCATTCAGAAAACACCCAAGTAGAAAGGAAGAGACAAAAATTGCAACAGAAATATCATATCCTTCTTGAACCTGATCAAGAAAAGGAAACCAAGTTTTATGCATGCAGCATCCAATTTAGAGAGAATTTACTCCATTTAAGGTAGAGGAGAATCACTCCAAAGCAGCCAACAACATCAGTGATACATCTGAACAGACACACACTTACAAAATCCAATCAAAAACACTTCAGAAAAATTTTTAAAAATCGCTGGGTATTATCAAAACCCTCGTAGTCCCAGGAGACAAAAGCTCATGTTACTGAGATAAGAGCTCTGTTTGCTTAGAGAAACATCAATCTTAACAAAGTAAATACATACATCACACAAAAAATGAATAAGGAAGATATTAAACGTTCTGAAATCTGTCCTTCCATTGCTTATTTAAAAAAAAAATACATTTGGCAGAGGCCTGAGACCACAAGCAGGAATCTTCCAGATGGCAGATCCCTGAGGAAGGAGGAGCACTTCGCTGTGATAGGGAGGGAATGAAAAGATCCAGGCCCAGTATCCACCAGTTGACAAACCTCCAGGCTTCCTCCAGTCTGGCTAACTCCATCCTGAGTCAGCAAGTTCTCCAGAAGAGCCAGACAGAGCTGTGTAGTTAAAACAGTGATCCTAACAAGAAAGTCTGTAATGAAGAATTGAGTAAGACAGAACTGAATAGTCTGGAAAGATGTCAGGAAAGCAAGCAAAATAATAGCCTTCAAATATCTGAAGTTAAAGATGGCCAAGACTTAGTCCCTGTCTTCAGAGCATTACAATCTAGAGTACCACACATGGCAGTTGAGGACACAACTATTCATTCACCACAAGGATGAATTTTCAAGCAACTATAACTATCTACCAACATGATAGGCCATTGTTCCAGGAGATCTTTGTCCAGATTTTCCTTTGTATGTCTCCAGATCTTCACAAGACATTTAATAATCATTCCTCTTTTAGGAAATTAAGTAGAAATAAACCATCATGGTTTTCAGTACTTGTTGTCAAGTAATTCATACTATAATCTTTCTCAGAAAGGTAAAATCCCAAATTAATCATGCCACATTTTCAAAGTCTTAGGAAATATCTATCTTTAAATTATGCAAGCTTCTTATCTAATGTGTTCCTTAAAAAAAAAGGCTTACCTCATATGAGGTGCGTGGGTCATGACTGGCCCTCACTACTGAAAATTATTTCAAGCTAGGGAGACATTCTCAAAGGGCCAAATTGGACCTTCCTTTCCCCCATGATCTGCAAGCGCAGGGGGGAAATCTCCAAAAGATGAAGGATTTATATCTAATCAAGCATGTGAAGAAAATGCTTAACAACAGAGGCTGACCATGTTATAGAAATATCTCAATGTATTATATTTATTCAAGTAGAAATCACTGGACAATAGAACCTCTGACTTACCTCTAGTCAGAAAATTTTTGCCTCATTCCACAGCTGGAAAGAACTCAATGGCCCCAGCCCTGGGAGGAGAACCCACTAATTATGGCTACATACCCCTGACGCCATTCTGCAGAGGCAAGCTTCTGCTCACTACCTCGTGTGCAGAATTAAGCAGGTGACAACGTTCTGAAGTGACTTCTGTGTGAGATGATGACTTGGACTGAATGGCCTCTCATGATCTAATGAATTGTCTTTTTCTTATGAGCTTATAGATTTTTCTACTTTTGGTTGGCTTACTTAGATTGGATTCTTTCTGAGATCTCTTTTACCCTAGAAAGTTGAATCTTTCCCCTTCATTTGTGACTAGTTGAATTCTTCTGATTCCCCATTGCCTCGTGTGGAGCTCAAGCTTTACTTCTCAGAAGAACAAGTCTAGTAGAAGAAGCTACTAATCCCAAGTTAAGCATTAGCCCTCCACATAAATTAAATAAAAATTAGGCAAAGGTTAAAATTATAGCTTTAAATATATTATGAATATATTTTCAATGAAGTTTCACTCAGCTACCCAAGAAATTGGTCCATAGGTCGTTGACTTATAACCTTTGGTCATAGTCTTTTATTCTGTGGCAGCCAAATACAAAAATGTACATGAATGAAAGCTTGTTAAAAAAAAAATAGTTTGCTTCAGACACAAGGCCTTCTTGGCTTTTTGTTTCTTATGGAAATTTTGAAGGTTATCCCTGAGAGGATGTAACTGCTAGGTGACATGCGAGCTGGACCCAGGCAATTGGAGGCTCCTAAACCTCTCCCATGTCCTTGGAATGTACATTTCCCCGACCAGTCCCATACTGGAAACCATTTTCAAGGATGCATCCTTCAGAAAGCAATGTGCTGCCTCAACCTTATTTGTCCTACAATCCTTATTATACAAAATCATGTAACACAGTGATTTTTAGGAAACTGTATACCGCATTATAAAAAAATAGAACAAAATTAGTGCCTTACTAGAAATAATCCAAGCTACTATTTTAATTTTCCTTTTCAATGTATATAGAAGAATATCATTCAGGTATTTAAAAACACATGATTAATTTATTATGGTTTCATTTTTAGATGTAGATAAATGTGAATGTGTAGAGAGGAAGTGATGAGGTATAGTTATCTCAACAACAGAGTTTAATTAGAGTGCACTAGTGTGTACAATTCACCTTAAACTCAATTTTGATAGGTATTAAAATTGAAGTGAATAAGCTATTCTAAAGTAATTTGAATGCAACCAACTGAATCTCTACTAATAGTGCATAGGTAAGAGATGTGAAAAACTGATTATCTATTTAAAAATACAAATTAGGACTTTTACTGTTGGAAATTATGTTTCTAAACCCATTACAGACTTAAAAAAAAAAAAGGCTTTTCTGTGGTAGTAATTCCCAAGACAGCAACATAGGAAGCTCCTGAATTTCCCTCCTCTCACAGATGAGCCAAATGGCCAAACCGTGCAACTACCCATAGAGAAATTTCCTCTGAAAGAAACCCAGAAACTAGCTGAACACATTGGGGGATGAGAAAACACCTACCCTGAAATGGGCAGGAAGGACTGAGACACGCACTTGCCATAAATCCCACCCTCAGCAAAGCACCATTCAATCCGAAGAGAAACCCCAACTCCCAGCTGTGAAAACAAAGCATATCAAAATTTATGATATCCAGCAAAAGCAGTGCTGGCTAGGAAGTTTATAGTGATGAATATCTAAGGTAAGGGGGAAGAACTCACAAATAAACAACCTAACTTTACACTGTTAGCTAGTGGAAAAAAAGAACAAACTAAGCCCAAAGTTACCAGAAGGAAAGAGATAACAAAGATCAAAGCAGAAATAAATGAATTGAAAACTAGAAAAACAATAGAAAATATCAATGTCCCTGGGGCAAATAAAAAAAATATCAATGAAATTAAGAGCTGGTCTTTGAAAAGATAAAGTAGCTAGACTAAGAAAGAAATAGAGAAGACTCAATAAAATTGTAAGTGAAAGAGGAAACATTACAACTGACATCACAGAAATATAAAGGCTCATAAAAGACTGCTAAGAGCAACTTTATGCCAACACATTGGATAACCTAGAATAAATAGATAAATTCCTGGAAACATAGAACCTACCAAAACTAAATCATGAAAAAAAACAGAAAATCTAAACAGACCAATAATGAGCAAGAAAACTGAATCAGTAATAAAAACAAAACTAAACTAAACAAAACAAACCTCAATGCCTCTCAACAAAGAAAAGCCCAGGACCAAATTTCACTGGTGAATTCTATCAAATATTTAAAAATGTGATGTTGTCAATTGTATGCCAATAAAGCTGAAAAAAAATTTTGTTTTTCAAATTGTATAGAATCAATATTCACCTGAGTTTCTTAGTAATATCTGTTCCATTTAGAAGATGTTGAAACACTGAAATTGACTCAGGTCCTGGGTTCATTGAATAAGTTAAAATATTAAGTTATACTAATAAATAATACGCTAAATACAATGAATAGCAAAGCAACCAAGTTTTTATTTACAAAATAAATAATTTCCTAACAACAATCATTAAACGATTCCCTGTATCTATTAATTATTAATTAATAGCCATTAATATTAAAAGACATTATGGGATTGCATAATGTTTTCTGAAAATTCCAGGGTTTTTTCTCATTCAAGGAAAATCTTGACAATTATTTGCTTACATTAAATGACCATTAAAAATTTTCTAACTCTATACCACATTAGGAAGGGCATGTTTGCTTTAGAAGCATTTATAATATCAGAGAAACCCACAAAGTATCTGTAAATAATACAATGTGATGATAATTAGTAAGATTCAAACATTCACCATGTACAAGACAATCATCTAAGTGTGAAAGCTCATTTTATTCTAACAAGAACTCCATGATGTAGGTATTATTGTCCCATTTTGCCAAACCAGAGAGAGATTAGTTATCAAATGCACAAACTCACAGCTAGTAAGTGGTAGAGCAGACTGAAATCCAGTCGGACAGTAGAGCCCATGCTTTCAATATCTACACTTTGCTGACTCTCTGTTAATGTTTTATTAAACTAAGCATTTAATAAATGCCCCTTAAGCCCCAGAATAATTATAAAATGGAAATACTCTATTGTAAATTAGATTCTGTTTCTCTAATGGCTTATTAAATAGAAGATACTTACGATTTTCTCAAGACACTGAGAACATTTTTCTTTCCAGTTGAAATTCATCCAATGGAAACATGATACACCACATACCTCTATGGATTTCTTAAGGTGAAAATATGTATTTACTGAGGACTAGACTTGGAAGTCCTAGATCTCAGAGATTGCTTTGTATATGTGAGAAAGTCATTATATTCTGGCTCTCCAATAATTTATTTTGAGTTTGTTAAATTCATTGATGTGTGAACTAGTTATCGAAGCTTGATAAACAGCTTATAAATCACTTTGAAGTTGGCAGAAATAAATATTAATGAGTCAATTTTCAAGGAATTTAAAGTCAGTATCTCCTTCCTCTGTTGCCAGAAGTTTTAAAGAGAATCTTAAATGTCTTTTATACCTCATTTTCAGTTGGTTTATTATAACCCCCCCCAGGTGCTTCTCCGATCTCCAGAAAGGAATGAGGTTGCAGAAAGATTCCGACCACTGCATATGGTTGGGAATCTTGTTCACTGTCTAAGGACACCCAGCTGAATAAATTGGAAAGCAGGAGTTGAAATCCAGCTCACTCTCTACCCAGCAAGCCATATAAGGGTGTGGCATGGATCTAAAGAGGGCACCATGTCTAATCTGGCTAAGGGTATTTTCTAGGCTCACACAGGCCCTGCAAAGACCCTGAAAGTTAGAAAGAGAAGTGAGGAGATGATTGCACATAAATATTTTCAGATCCAATATCTAACAGAAATTAAAGAAACTGACCTATAAGGCTAAAGCTTAGGATGTTTATTAATTCAGTAAATTAGTACTGGGAGGGAGGGAGATGACTTTTCTCAGCACCAAGGAATATAATTTTGTCTCAGGAGAAATGGTTTAGGGTAAACATCAGCAACAGGTCCTACTTCACTATATGGGATATGAGAATCTTACTCAGGAGCCTGTGAATATGCAAGAAAATGACTCTACAGAACGTGGGAGAAACAGAAAACTTCTGCTCCCTTTTACTCGATGATTTTGTTTCAAACACGTTCTAAAGTCTTCTTGGAATAAAACACAATGATGTTGCATATGGCACACTTTGAAAAATCATTACGCCATCACTGTGACAGATTCTGAAGAGTCTCCGAAGAAACACTTTTGAACATTAAGCTGTCAAGTCTTCATTTAATGAATATATCATTGGCATTTTCTATTTTAATGCTGAACAGCTTGGAAATGCTAACAATAACGACCCATTTTTGAGTATCAGGCACCATACTAGGTAGTTTGCATACATACTGTCTATCTTCCCAAAAAAGAACACTCCAAAAGTTACGTGTTACTATTCTCTTTTTATCAATGAAGAGACAGCCTCAAAGAATCTAAGGCATCTGGGAATTCCTGGCAGAGGGCAGATACGAATCCCTGCTGGTTCCAATTGTAAACCTCAGTCCTCTCTTCTTCACTGAACTAACCCTATGAGAAGACTTCTTCTTAGAAGAGAAAGTAGGTATTTCTCCAAAGGATACAAACATAGTGACTCAAAGGGACACCTACACTCCAATGTTTATAATAGTAATGCCCACAATAGCCAAAATATGGGAAGAGCCCAGATATCCATCTACAGATGAATGGATAAAGAAGATGTGGTATGTGGTATGTATATATACACATACATTGGGTATTACCCAGCTATCAAAAAAGAAACCTTACCATTTGCAATGATGTGTATGGAACTAGAGGGTATTATTATGCTAAGTGAAATAAGTCAATCAGAGAAAGACAATTACATATGATTTCATGCATATGTGGAATTTAAGGAACAAAACAGATGATCATAGAGGAAGGGAGGGAAAAATAAGACAAAATCAGAGAGGCAGATGAACCATAGGAAATAAACTGAGGGTTGCTGGAGAGGAGGTGGGGGGGGATGGGGTAACTGGGTGATGGGCATTAAGGAGGGCACTTGATGTAATGAGCACTGGGTGTTACATGCAACTGATGAACTGCTAAACTCTACCTCTGAAACTAATAATACACTATATGTTAATTAATTGAATTTAAATAAAATGAAATTTAAAAATTAAAAAAAAAGAAGAGGAAGGGTTAAGTAGCTAACCAAACTTCTACTGTAAGATCTAGAAATTATACCTTGACTCAAATATGGCAACCCATGCATTCTCCTACTCTTTCCTGAGGTATTAACTGTTAAGCTGTCATCATTTTCAAGTTCGCAAATGGTGCGCATATAATCCAAGGAACTTTATGTACATGGCCAATGTCTGACTTCCAAGCCCTCGGTCAGGAGATGTGGTGTGGCTGCTTACCTGTTCCGATAACTTCTGTCCATCGAGGTGAGCCTGCATCACGGCGTCATTAACAAGCACATGGAAGTTCAGGAGTACGTGTTCAATGTCGTATGTTCCATGCATGGCATCTGATAGCTCCTCCAGTGACCGGATGTAGGCATGCCAGTGCGGATTCAGCTCCGCCGTGTGTGCCAAGCAGCCTCTCACAACGTTGAGACAGTACCCCATGCAAGGCTTACTGAGAGTCAGGCCCTGGCAGAGAGGACAGTACTGCATCCTCAGCAGAGCCCTGCTGCACTCTTTGGAGACGTGCAGATGGTCTGTGGTATTGATGACTTCAATGCCCAGATTCAGCGCCTGCAGAAATGTGCGGGTAGGCAGCAGCGATCTCCCCATCTGCCCCATTACTCTTTGGGGAATGTTACCAAATGGACTAACATCCCGGCGGGCCATCCGGATGCATTCCGAGTATTCCAGGGAACTGTCTGTCATGCCAGGGTTAATGAGGTGATTGTAGACCAGATGGAAAAGACTATCAAAGAATCGGTTTACGAACTCTTCAGGATTAACATCCGCACCAAATAAGTAGAGCCCCACATCAGTGAACAACTCCTGAACTGAAGCTGCAGCCTCTAGGGCCATGTTCCTGTAGGTGTCGCAGAAGAGAATGCTGGTGTAATTCTCTGCTTGTCTGATGAGAGTTTCCAGGGTTTCTGTAACGAAAGGAGAGGTAAAACAGGAAAAGGCTTAGTATTCATGTTAAAACTGTGCATCTATCTGCTCCAGACGGATAAACTTAATGCATCCTACCTAACCTATGGATCTAAATGGGAATCTTCAGCCTACTAAACCCACTTTAGCTTTCCAAGGATAATAGCTGGTCAACAGTGGTCATTACACACACCGCACACGTTTTGTAAGATCTATTTCCCAGAATCAAACATCTTTAGAAAGTATAGAAATAAAAAAGATTACAATACCATGGTTCCCTACTTATTTTCTTCCATGGTCAACCATAACCCACCAATGACAGAAGGAAAATGTCACTGAGAAGATAATTTCCAACCGTGGGTTCATTGTTGATAAAAGACTGTCATTAGATATTTGATTCAACACCTACTGTATTTTACATTTTTCTTTTTTTTTCAGAATGAAAGCTAGTAGATTATACACCAATTATTGCAGAGAGAAGCTAAATGCCCACGGGAAAGACTGATAATCCTCAGACCCCCTAGTATGTTCAAATTAAAAAAGAAAGTAAAATAGTTCATGGTTAAACAATGCCTTGCCTGGCAAACTCTGTTATGTAGTAGAAAAGTCATGAGTTGTATTAGTCAATGACAATGACTGCGTGACCATCTTCTGAACTGTATTCTGAGTTGTTCTTATTACCCTATCACCCAAAAACTACTGTGGGACATTTTATTTTCTCACTTGGGGAACTGATGCTTCCAAATCAATTTCTCCATAGAAATAACAAAGCATAATTTATCCACAAATTAAGGGAGGCTGTGGTAATCGGCAAGCAAAAGTTGTATTTCAAAATGATAGCTTTAGGCAGCAGTTGAATACCTTGGATATTCTAGTAATTACGTTTTATAATTAGCCTAATTATAATAAATAATGATGCTGGACTGTTATCAGTACGTAATTAATTGTAAAATACATTCAATAAAATTATCTCCCATAACCCCAATCTCATAGTTATTTTTAATTAGGTTGTAAAAGACCACACAATAATTCACTAATCAGACCATTGAATATATTATAAAAGGAGATGGAATGACAGTAGAATAAAATGAAATAATAAAAGGCAGAAGTGCAAGGAGAGCTACGAAGAGTGTGGAACTATGTCACGAATATGCCATAGTGTCCTAAAAACGAATAAACAGCAATA
The DNA here is from genome assembly GCA_002007465.1 of Ailurus styani. Taxonomy (NCBI): domain Eukaryota; kingdom Metazoa; phylum Chordata; class Mammalia; order Carnivora; family Ailuridae; genus Ailurus; species Ailurus styani. The sequence continues at coordinate 449,617 of LNAC01000665.1, read as the reverse complement.
ACACCAAACCAAACCAAACCCCTTTATGAAAAACACAGACAGATAAAATACAGTACCGTGTATTCTGATTCTATTCTGAGACCATTTAATGTCGGGTTTCAAGCTTTAGTGTGATATATCAAGGTGCAACTCTAGACCGAATGATTGTTTCCCCCCTAAAATTAATATGTTGAAATAAAATCTCCAACATGATGACACTTGGGAGTGAGGTCTTCGGGAGGTGACTAGGTCATGAGGGTGAAGCCCTTGCTAATGGGATTAGCACCTCCACAGAAGAGACTCTGGAGAGATCCTTTGCCCCTTATGCTATGAGGACACAGTGAGATGATCATCCAGGAACCAGGAAGGAGGCTCTCACCAGGCAATGAATCTGCCAGCACGAGGATCTTGGACTTCCCAGTCTCCAGAACTATGAGAAATAAATGTTCTGTTGTTTATATAGGGCACCCCATATTCTGCGACAGCAGTCTGAACTAGAGAAGGGCATCTACCCTATCACCAAAGGCAACAGCTTTTATNGATCCTTTGCCCCTTATGCTATGAGGACACAGTGAGATGATCATCCAGGAACCAGGAAGGAGGCTCTCACCAGGCAATGAATCTGCCAGCATGAGGATCTTGGACTTCCCAGTCTCCAGAACTATGAGAAATAAATGTCCTGTTGTTTATATAGGGCACCCCATATTCTGCAACAGCAGTCTGAACTAGAGAAGGGCATCTACCCTATCACCAAAGGCAACAACTTTTATTTTTTTAAATTGTTTTAAAACATTTTATTTATTTATTCATGATAGACAGAGAGGCAGAGGGAGAAGCAGGCACTTCACCAAGCAAGGAGCCCGATGTGGGACTCCATCCCAGGATCCCAGGATCCCGATCTAAGCCAAAGGCAGATGCTTAACCAACTGAGGCACCCAGGGGCCCCAAAGGCAATAGTTTTTTTTTTTAAAGATTTTAATTTATTTGACAGAGAGATTACAAGTAGGCAGAGAGGCAGGCAGAGAGAGAG
>LNAC01000665.1:408636-446889 GCA_002007465.1 Ailurus styani | reverse complement strand
CCCCAGAAGATCAGCAAGAACATCCAGTCAAGACCAAGTTCACTGATCAATGAGAACTGCAGAACTCCAGAGCTGGGGGAAAGCAACACATAGAATTCATGGCTTTTTTCCCATGGTCTTTTAATCTTTCAAAGTTAAATTTTTTTTAACTTTTTTTCTTATTCTTTTTTTTTTAATTTTCCTCTTTCCTATTTTAACGTTTTTTAACTATTATATCTTACCAATGTTTTTTTAAAAATCTTTAATTTTCATTGTTACAGTCATATTTTATCCCTTCATTGTATTTAACCTTATTTTCTGTATACATATAGGGTTTTTTCTTTAAAGTTTTGGGATACAATTTCTCCTAATAGATCAAAATATACCCTAAATCTAGTGCATGGCTTTGTTCTAGTCTCCAGCCTGATCACAGTCTTTCTTCTTTTTTCAACCAACTTCTTGTCAATTCCCTTTTTAGAATCCTTTTTAATTTTCATCTTCACAGTCATATTCTATCTCTTCATCGTGTTTACCCTTATTTTTGTGTATATTANAAATGAGGTTAATGAATTCAAGAGGCTCTCCCACAGAGCACGTCAGGGTAGAGTGACCATCTGTGAGCCTCTGGAGTCATAACATCTACAAATAGGTAACGATCCAATAATGCAGGCAGAAGAGCACTTTGCTCTGACTATGAAAGAGGGTAGAATTATTGCAGATTATTTTAATTTTAGTACATGTATTCATGTGAGTATTTTCAGGCCATCACTTCCTCACAAATGTTTGGACATTTGTGGGCATAAAAGAAAAAAAAAGGCACCAAATTAAGTATATGGATTAAAATAGTCGTAGTTGGTTCTGTGAATTGATATATGAACATATATTAATGCCCTCTCCATGTTCTCTCTCTCTCTACACACACACACACATATATATATGTGTGACATATATAGGATATATATATATATATATATATATATATATATATATATATATATATATAAGTTGTTCTTTCTTCAAAATTTTGGGAGGTAGTTTCTTCTAACAGACCAAAATACATCCAAAATCAAGTGTGTGGTTCTGTTCTATTCACCAGTTTAATATATATTTTTTTCTTTTTTTTTCTTTTTTCTTTTTTCCCCCCCTTACTTCTCCCCCCAGTTTCAGGTCTCTTCTAATTTGGTTAGTCTATATTTTTCTGAGGTCATTGCTACCCTTTTAGTATTTAGTTCTCTCATTCATCTATTCTTATCAGGCTAAAATGACAAGGCGGAAAAACTAACCACAGGGGANAAAACTAATCACAGAAAAAAAAAAAAGAAGAAGAACAAGAGGCAGTACCAACAGCTAGGGTCCTAATCAATATGGACATTATCAATATGTCAGAACTACAGTTCAAAATGATGATTATCAAGGTACTAGCTAGCATTTATTTCACCAAAAATGGATTCTTTATCAAAAAAGAATCCATTTTTGGTGAAATAAAATCTCTTTATGGAGAAATAAAAGAACTAAAATCTAACCAAGTTGAAATAAAAAAAAAACTATTAATGAGGTGAAATCAAAAATGGAGGCTCTTACTGCTAGGATAAATGAGGCAGAAAAGAGAATTAGTGATATAAAAGACCAAATGACGGAGAATAAAGAAGCTGAGCAAAAGAGAGACAAAGTACTACTGGACCACGAGGGGAGAATTTGAGAGAAAAGTGATACCATAAGATGAAACAAAATAAGAATAATTGGGATCCCAGAAGAAGAAGAGAGAGGGGGGCAGAAAGTATATTGGAGCAAATTAGAGTAGAGAATTTCCCTAATTTGCCGAAGGGAACGAGCATCAAAATCCAGGAGGCACAGAGAAACCCCCTCAAAATCAATAAAAATAGGTTCACATCTCATCATCTAATAGTAAAACTTACAGGTCTTAGTGACAAAGAGGGCGCCTGGGTGGCTGAGTAGGTTAAAGCCTCTCCCTTCAACTCTGGTCTTGATCTCAGGGTCCTGGGATCGAGCCCCACATCGGGCTCCCGGCTTTCTCCACTCTCTCTGCTTGCCTCTCTGCCTACTTGTGATCTTTCTCTGTGTGTCAAATAAATAAATAAAATCTTAAAAAAACAAAAAGTCTTAGTGACAAAGAGAAAATCCTGAAAGCAGTTCAGGGCAAGAGGTCTATAACATACAACAGTAGAAATATTAGATTGGCAGCAGACCTAGCCACAGAGACCTGGCAGGTCAAGAAGGACTGGCATGATATATTGAGATCACTAAACAAGAAAAATATGCAGCCAAGAGTACTATATCCAGCTAGGTTGTCATTGAAAATAGAAGGAAAGATAAAATGCTTCCAGGACAAACAAAAATTAAAAGAATTTGCAAACACCAAGCCAGCTCTACAGGAAATATGGAAAGGGATCCTCTATGCAAAGAGAGAGCCTAAAAGTAACAGACCAGAAAGAACAGAGACAATATACAGTAACAGTCACCTTAAAGGCAATACAATGGCACTAAATTCATATCTTTCAGTAGTTACCCTGAATGTAAATGGGATAAATGCCCCAAAAGACACAGGGTATCAGAATGGATAAAAAAACAAGACCCTTCAATATATTGTCTACAAGAAACTCATTTTAGACCTAAAGACACCTCCAGATTTAAAGTGAGGGGGTGGAAAACAATTTATCATGCTAATGGACATCAAAAGAAAGTTGGAGTGGTAATCCTTATATCAGATAAATTAGATTTTAAACCAAAGACTATAATAAGAGATGAGGAAGGACACTATAGCATACTTAAAGAGTCTGTTCAACAAGAAGATCTAACAAATTTTAAATATCTATGCCCCTAACATAGGAGCAGTCAATTACACAAACCAATTAATAACAAAATTAGAAATGCATTAACAATAATATAATAATAGTAGGGGACTTTAACACCCCCCTTACTGAAATGGACACATCATTTAAGCAAAGGATCAACAAGGAAATAAAGGCTTAAATGACACAGTGGACCAGATGGACATCACAGATATATTTAGAACATTCCATTCCAAAACAACAGAATACACATTCTTCTCTAGTGCACATGGAACATTCTCCAGAATAGATTACATCCTGCGTCACAAAGCAGGTCTCAACTGGTACCAAAAGATTGGGATCATTCCCTGCATATTTTCAGACCACGTGCTTTGAAACTAGAACTCAACCACAAGAGGAAAGTTGGAAAGAACTCAAATACATGGACGCTAAAGAGCATCCTATTAAAGAATGAATTGGTCAACCAGGAAATTAAAGAATTAAAAAAATTCATGGAAACAAATGAAAATGAAAACACAACTGTTCAAAATCTTTGGGACACAGCAAAGGTGGTCCTGAGTGGAAAGTATATAGCAATACAAGCCTTTTTCAAGAAACAAGAAAGGTCTCAAGTACACAACCTAACCCTACACCCAAAGGATCTGGAGAAAGAACAACAAAGAAAGCCTAAACCCAGCAGGAGAAGAAAAATAAAAAAGATCAGAGCAGAAATGAATGAAATAGAAACCAAAAAAAACAGTAGAACAAATCAATGAAACTAGGAGCTGGATAAAACAAGATGGGATTAGGAGGGAGACAAACCATAAGAGACTTTTAATCTCAAGAAACAAACTGAGGGCTGGTGGGGGGTGGAGGGTAGGGATAGGGTGGCTGGGTTACGTACATTGGGGAGGGTCTGTGCTATGGTGAGTGCTGTGAAAGGTGTAAGCCTAATGATTCACAGACCTGTACCCCTGGGGCAAATAATACATTATATGTTAATAAAAAAATAAATAAATAAATAAATAAAAGACATACTAATGTAAAGAAAAAAATTTAAAAAACTAAGATAGACTATTCTGCAGCAGTTTCTCAGTAGGCTATTAACTCATCACAACATAAAGATTTGTCTTTCAGTCTGTGTTAAATCTGATATTGACACGTTGCAGTTAGTTCAATTACCTAAACATGTTCTGGTATTTTTGAATATGTATATTTGTGGTCCTAAACATTTCTTAAATCTGATGATGAAAACAGTAAATAATTGTTCTATATACCTTTGAATCTTTAATGATTAGGGGTACACATACTTTTGTGAATTTTTCATCCTAATATAAAATGTTAATATATAAACATTTACATCAGAAACTAAACAATCTAGAAGCCAATCGACTGGATGACTTTATTTAATTTTTTTTTTAAAGAAAAGTTGGCAAAATCAAAAGTTGAATTTACTAAAATTAGTTGTTTGTATTAACTCTGAATTTGCCAACTCATCATTTTGTTCTCCTCCTGTTTTTCAGAGTTGAGTGTTTCCATTTTATGGAATTAGTATTATGATATTATTTTCTTATTTTTGTTAAAGATATTATTTATTTATTTATTTGAAAGAGAGAGAGAGATCAAAAGTAGACAGAGAGGCAGGCAGAGAGAGTGGAGGAAGCAGGCTCCCCGCTGAGCAGAAAGCCCGATGCGGGACTTAATCCCAGGACCCTGGGACCATAACCTGAGCCGAAGGCAGAGGCTTAACCCACTGAGCCATCCAGGTGCCTCAGTATTATGATTTTAACAAGAATTTAAACTTGTCTAAAGAACTGCCAAATAAACTAGCGATTTTGCTGTTGTGCAAAAGAATAATCCACGGGCGCCTGGGTGGCTCAGTGGGTTAAAGCCTCTGCTTTCAGCTCAGGTCATGATCTCAGGGTCCTGGGATCGAGCCCCACATCGGGCTCTCTGCTCAGCAGGGAGCCTGCTTCCTCCTCTCTCTCTGCCTTTCTGCCTACTTGTGATCTCTCTCTCTCTGTGTCAAATAAAGAAATAAAATCTTAAAAAAAAAAGAATAATCCACATACAAAATCAGTATTCACAAATCCAAGTAGGGTAGATGCTAAATAATTCGTCACATCTGCTTCATCATTAAAGAGAAACCATACTGTCCTTTCATTACAAAGTTTTAATAAGTAAAAAATACCCCCACCTAAGCTATACAAATAATAGTGTTCTGTTGATGTGCCAAAAATTATAATACCTACTGAAAATAAATAAACATTTGCTAGTCTTTTTAAAGAATTTAAGAAACAGACTAGGAAAAAAACATCATCTGTCTGTTGTTTTTCAGTGAGTATTTCAATAAGCTCCTCTTTCCAGTGCTCTCAGAACAAGTGTACCAAGGCAGGAAACTTCCAACTCTCCTTTTAATGCCTAAGAGTGGTAGGTTGAGTAAGAAACTGCAAACTAGTTACTGATTGAATAAAAACATAATTTCCCCCAGCTTTACAGGAGAATTAATTTATGTGTCATCTCATTAAGTAGAAAGTGAAGGCGGAATACATGAAGTTGATCTCCATCCATTTCAATTTTCAACATTAACATTCTGTGAAAATTTAATAACAAAATACCTATGACTAGAAACATATCAACTTTTTTTCAGCCCACGTTCCCTTTAGAGACATTTTAGAGTACATACAAATGACACATAAACTAAGGATTTAAACTTAATACAACTGGCAGAGATAAAACAAAGTGATAATGATTTAAAATTAAATTTGACAAATTTCAAAACCAGTGAAGGCTTACACGCAGGTAGCTTTTTACAAGGGGAGAAACCATATTTAGGGGCTTTTACTGCTTTCAAGATAAAGATGATTTCAAAATCTAATGATCATGAAATAACTGTTATAATAACCCTCCCCTACATGACAGGAACAGACATTTTATGACCCTTTTCATATTTTTATTATTTTTGATATATGAATATTTTAAGATACAAAGTTCGAAGTGTCTATTACAATTTAAAACCCCAGATAGTCTCAAACATGGCAATGAAATAGATGAAGAAAGATTAAATCCTATCAACTGTGGATAATCAGATGATTTTACAATGGATACCTGGGTTGAAGAGAAATTTTCAGAGGAAATTTACATATTTGTGCCTTATAATTCTCAAGTCACAAATTTTGTTACTACCACAGATAAGTCCTTACTACCCTGCTACTTTAGAGCTAGTCTGTGCCAGAAATTATCTTTTCCTCTGTATTGAATTATCAATACATGAGTAGATATGTAGAGACAGGCAAATCATTTTAAGAGCAATTTCTCAACCAGTTTTTATCACATACATATTACGATGAACTGTAATTCCTTCTGCCTTTCTTATTTAACAAAAATGCCTTCCAATAATTTTAATAAGGTCACATTTAATAATTACTTTAATTAGCAGAAGACCATCATAGCCACTCTGAAGATATACATATTTAAGTAAAAGAAGCAATTATCAATTTCTCTAGTCTGGAAGTTTTTATACTGAATTCATCCCTTTGACAGTTTCATATTTCTTGAACTTTTTCATAAAATAAAATATGCAATAAAATTTTCTAGAATATTAATTTAATGACATATTTTTAAATGTTATGCAGTATGATTTATAATATAATTCTTCAGAAATTAGTCATCTATACAAATACATAGTAAGTGGATATTAATCTGTATCACCAAAAATTAACATATTGGCAATTAATCTGGTCTCCTTGGACAAGCACTGCATGGAAAAATACTTTCTCAACTCCTCTCCTTCTTAATTTCCCTCCCCACTAATTTGATTGTCATAGTGTTTCACATTTATTACTAATATCATGTGATAATCATTTATGTTCTGAAAATCAATTTATGACCTTAGGAAGGATTTAAACTCATTTAATCATTTATGTAACAGATAAAATCAATGCCAAACAACTCACTGTAGATTGTTTTAAGTTATTGTGGGATGAAGATTTTAAGTCAAATCTAATAATTTTTCAAATAAACCCAGAAACAGGGGCACCTGGGTGGCTTAGTCATTAAGGATCTGACTCTTGATTTGGGCTCAGGTCATGATCTCAGGGCTGTGGGATTGAGCCCTGCATCTGGCTCCATGCTCAGCACAGAGTCTGTTTGGGATTCTCTCTCTTACTCTCTGTCCCTCCCCCACTTGCTCACACTCCTTGTCTAATAAATAAATAAAATCTTTAAAAATAAATAAATAAACCCAGAAGCACAATCTAGAAATACAGAACTGTCAAATAAAACTGTTTTTTCTTCACTGATTTATATCATCTCCTACTGTTATACAAAACTAAAAAAAAATCAATATCCTTTATTCGTTGTTTTTTTTTCCTTTTTATATTAATTTTTTTTTTTGCTTAATTCCATATTCCAACACATTGGTCTCTTTTACTTAAACAAAAACCTTTATGTCACTTTACTTCATAATCTCATTTTCTCTTTTTGATAGCTCTAGAAAATAAAAATGTTCTATATTTTCAGCTTAGAGTGACACACTACCCATTCCTTCTTCAATGTACTTAAATCCAATTGTTGCTGTTGTTTGTCACTCATTATTGCATTCATTCATTAAACCATTAGTTTTGAGCACCTGCTGTAGACCTCAGTACTAAAGTTGAAAAAGCCATACAAGTGTCTGCACTCATGAGGTCTAGAATCTAAATGAGAGAAAAACACAAAAGCAGACATATAAATATGATTTATCACTGTACTAAGTAAGTACTATGGCAAAAATGATTAAAAGGTAGAAAGTGATAAGATCACTGTTTTGGGGAGCTCTATAATCAACTCATGAAAAGTAAATTCCCCGACTAATCTATTCCTAAAAGCAAACTTTCTGAATTTACCAACTATACCCAAACTATCCAAACTATATATAACATTTGGTCATTTGGCACATTAAAAATTAGTTTGGTAAACTGGTTTGGGCAAAATTATTTTCTATGGATTGACCATTTAAGATACTGTGAGCAGAAAAGCCTCCACTGAGGGAAGCAGCATTTGGATAGAGACTTCAATAATGAAAAAAGCCAGCCATGAGCAGATGAGGCGTGGTTAGCAGGTTCATAGGAAATAGAATGCAAGGTTCTGAGCTGTGAAGAAGCTTGCTTACTAAAAAAACTGAGTAAAGTCAAAGTGGTTGAAGACCAATGAGAGAAGGGGAGAAAAATCAAAGAAATCAGAACAGCCTCAGAGACCATGGTAAGGAGTTTGTATTTTATACGTGGAATGAGGAGCTACTTGAGAATTTCACACATGGAGAAACATGGTCTGGTTTGTATATTGAAGGATCACGGTGGCTGCTGTGTGGAGAATAGACTGTTGGGACAAGGACAAAAGAGAGAAGAGGGAGTTGAGTTCATAAGCTATGGTAACAGAAAGCGTGACAGACACGTTGGGGTGGAGTGGGGTGGTGGTGGAGTGGAGTAAGTTGCAAAAAGTCATCACATTGACCACATGTATAAAGTGGTATCCAAAGGGACTTGCAGTTTTACGGAAGGAGATATAGGAAAAATGGCTAAGTGAAGGATTCCTCTAAAGCCTGTGCCTCAGCAGCTAGATGCACAGTGGTGCCAATTACTGAGATACGCAAGTCTATGGAGGCACCATGTTTGTGTGTGGTGGGAGCTGGAAAGTCGAAGTTCTATTTTGGACCTGTTAAGATTGAAATACCAATTAGAAATTCAAATAAAGTTTTTCAGTACAGAGTTAGATAAAATAATTTGTGTCTCAGGAGAAAAGTGGAGCCCAGTGACATAGACCTGAGATTGATGGACAAGGAGAGTCAAATCTTGGTGGTGGATGAAATTCCAAAGGACGGAAGATAGGGAATAGTGCAGAGATGCAGAAAAGGAAAAGCAGCCAGCAAGAGGAATGATAATAAAAAGCCAGTGAAATAAAAAGAAAATCAGGAGAGTATACTGTGCCAGAAACCAATGGAAGAAAATGATTCAAGTAGAAGGAAGTCGTTCATCATGTCAAATGCTATTAAGAGGTCAACTGAAAAGAGGAATAACAACTGACCATGGGCACAGACAAGAGAGAGGCTCTTACTGACCTTGACAAGAGCTGCCTCAGCAGAATGTGAGCACAAAAGAGAACAGGAATTGAGGCAATATATAGACAACTCTCTTCAAAATCCTTGCTATAATGGAAGTAGAGAACCAAGACAGGCACAGGAGGGAAATGTGAGGTCAAAGCTATTTGTTTTAGGAGGAGGGAGAATTTATTGGGTGTTCATATGCTGATAGGAGCAATTTGATCAACAAATAAATACTGACGACTGAGCAGGGGGGCTAAGAACTGCTGGAGGAAATTCTTTGAATAAACAAAAGAATGTAATCGAGGGCATGGTAGATACAAGGATACTGGCCAGACAGTGGATGCTAAAGTTGCCAAGGATGGTAGCAAGAGAAGTGAAGAGAGAGGGTGGGCTGGGTAATAAAGTCTTGAGTTGATAAGGGAAGTTAACTAGAGGTCTATTGAAGGACAGTCTAGATTAGGCTAGATTGCTAGTGTGTGATCTCCAAGGGGATTTTCTTGCAGAGAAGGGAACAACAATGTGGATCAAGGAACACACTCCCCCCAACCATGGAAGATGCTTGTAGTAGTTTCCTAGTCCTGCTGTAGTAAATTACCACAAAATAAGCAGCATCAAACAAGAGAAATTTACTTTCTAGGTGTCAAAAGTAAAAATCAGAACCACCAGGCTGAAATCACCATACGCCAGGCTGAACTCTCTCCAGAAGGTCTAGGAGAGAATCTATTCCTTGTCTCCTCCAGCTTTTCATGGCTGCGGGCATGTTTCTGGCTTGTGGGTGTGTAAATCCAGCCTCTGCCTCATATTCATGTTGTCTTTTCTGTGTGTATCTCAAATTTCTGTGTCTCTTTTAAGGATATATGTTGTAGCTTTTAGGGTCTAGCCAAATAATCTAAAATAATCTCCCCATCTCAGGATCCTTAATTTAATCACATCTGCAAAGACCTTTTTTTCAGATTTATAGATGCAGGGATCAGTCCCTGATATCTCCAGAGGCCACCATTCAACCTACTATAATACTGATCATAGAAGACAACAAATGTCTACACTTGACTTGTAAACTCAGGAGACAAAGACGCTAGCCTAGGTTCTTCCATAAACCAATCATATAAGCCATTTAACTTCCGTAAACATCAGTTTTTTCTTTAATAAAAGGGGTATCATAGTGTCAGTTCTGACAGTGGGAGAGAGTATCTGTGAAATTCAAACGAAATAAAGTGCACGATGATGCCCGGTGATCTCTCCCCTTGTGTTTAGGTCCTGCTCTGGAAAGACGTTTTAAGAATGACCATAACCACCTCCCTTTCCTGAGAGAGCAGAGGTCCTTGAGATGGGAATCATATCCTGCTCATGTTTATGTCTCCCAACCCTTGGTTCCTCAGAAGCCTCACCTACATACTTATAGGTGTAGGTTCAAATCCACAGTGAAATGTTAGTTATGTGACTATAAATTTTCTAACTTCTGCACACCTCATTTATTCTCATCACAAAACAAGTAGAATGACACTTTCTATCTTATAGGGTGGCTGTGATGATTAAGTGAATTTGTACACACACACACCGCCCTAAGTGCCTGCAGGTGGAAAGTGCTCAAAATACATTAAAGAATCCTACTACTGATAATCTCCCACTTCTCTTATGTACTTGCCGTAAGCTAGACGTTTATTAAATTCCTTTGGTAGGGGCATTGGGTGGCTCAGTCAGTTAAGCATCCGACTCTTGATTTCCACTCAGATCATGATCTCAGGGATGTGAGATCGGGCCCCATGTCGGGCTCTGTACTAGCGTGGAGCTTGTTTAAGATTCTCTCTCTGGGGGTGCCTGGGTGGCTCAGTGGGTTAAAGCCTCTGCCTTTGGCTCAGGTCATGATCTCAGGGTCCTGGGATCGAGCCCCACATCGGGCTTTCTGCTCAGCAGGGAGCCTGCTTCCTCCTCTCTCTCTGCCTGCCTCTCTGCCTACCTGTGATCTCTCTATGTCAAATAAATAAATAAAATCTTAAAAAAAAAAGATTCTCTCTCTGCTCTTCCCCTCTCCCTCTCTAAAAAAAAAAATTCTTTTGGTAAATTAATTCACTTGGTTTCCCAGCCCATGGTGTAGGTAATCTTACTATAATAACAATTAAATAATTAATAAATTACTAAGGTTATAATAAATATCAGAAGTCTGATAAATGACAATATGGAATACTAGCATGTAGTGAGTCTGGTGAACATAATTATAGATTGAATGTAATCATAACAGTACTATTACAAATAATTATTATTATCATTCCCATTTTAAAGATAATCAAGCTTAAGGACTGAAAATCTAAGTGATTTCCTAAAGTTTGCTCAAGTAAGTGACTTTCAATATGTACATAGAAATGGGCAGAGCCTGCACCTAAATCCAAGCTATCTGGCTCCGGAGTCTAGGTTCTGAACTATTTGAAAATGGAGGATCTTTAAAAAGGCTGAAAGACTATTTAAATAAGCTGGAAAGGGTCATTTGGTTAATATATAAAACAAAAATAAAACAAAACTATATATATCTGATTAAATGCAGAGATTTCACTGTTAATTTAGTACCTGGGGCCGTTACATGGGGTATATAATCCAAATTAGCCATTATAATTATTTTTTGGGGAAATTAAACAATATTATTAACATAGCAAAAATAAATGAAGAGAAATCCCTATATGTGTGGTGCTAGAATCCAAGCATCTGAGGATTTTCCAATATTTGTAGTTATTAACTGGAAAATTCATCCTAACCTCTGGGGAAAAAAGGATATCATGTAGGATCTTTATTAGTAAGTTCATGTGGAGAAGGAAGTAAACTCTTGCTCTTCAACTCCAACCCTCCAAGAAACAGCCTGTATTTGAAGAGATGGTAAGGGAGGATGTACTAAAGTTCAGCTGGAACAAGAAGGTCAAGTTCCACTCAGAGATAAAAGTTGAGGATACAGGGATTTTCGCTGGTGACGGTCCATAAATTCCATCAGGGAACAGTGGAAGATCCAGGTGGGCAGAGAGAGGTAATGGGATGGTTCAGATTAAAGGTTGCGCTGGGCCACTCAAGTGGCTCAAGGTCTCTATAAACCTCTACCTAACCAAATCCAATGGCTTCTTTCTAGGACTCCAACTCCCCTGGGTACATCAGCCCCTAAAACTGATGGCATTGATTCCCTAACATCCTCTATGGGGGATTTTTTTTCCCACTCCTTCCTCCAAAACCTAGGCCAGTTGTTGTTGTTGTTGTTGCTTTTTTTCCCAAGCCCCAGTATTTGTTCTATTTGATCTCATTCGAAATATAACACTAGTTCAATAATATCAAGTGAAAATTCCAAGAAAATGACCCCTAAATGTACACATTTTACTCAAGGATTCCCAAAGTTTTTGGTCTCAGGATCCTTTAGATTCTTAAAAGTTACTGAGAAACCCATAAAGCTTATTGTCTTGAAGGGTTACATTTATAGATATATATTATTTTACAGTAAAAACTGGTAACTATTTAAAAATATTTATTCAGTCCACTTAAAAAATAATTTATCATGGGGCACCTGGGTGACTCAGTGGGTTAAGCCTCTGCCTTCGGCTCAGGTCATGGTCTCAGGGTCCTGGGATCAAGCCCCGCATCGGGCTCTCTGCTCAGCAGGGAGCCTGCTTCCCCCTCTCCCTCTGCCTGCCTCTCTGCCTACTTGTGATCTCTCTCTCTCTGTCATATAAATAAATAAAACTTAAAAAAAAAACTACCACAAACTTACTACATTAGATAAATTACATATTTTGTGAAAAACTCAACTATATTTTCCAAAACAAACAGTGTGAAGAGTAGCATGATTTTACATTATTGTAAATTTTATTAATACCTGGCTTAATCAAAGAGAGCTAGATTTTCATATCTGCTCCTGAATTTAATTCATTTCAATATGTTGTCTCAGTTAAGGTATATTGGAAAAAAAATCTGGGGTGCCTAGATAGCTCAGTCAGTTAAGGGTCTGCGTTTGGCTCAGGTAGTGATTCCAGGGTACTGGGATCAAGCCCCACAACAGGTTCCCTACTCAGCGGGGAGTCTGCTTCTCCATCTCCCTCTGCCCCTCTCCTCTGCTCATGTTCTCTCGCACGTGCCCTCTCTTTCTCTCTCAAATAAATGAAATATTTAAAAATATATATCTTTTAAAAAAATAAAGGAAAAATATCCAACCTCCCAAAGATATGCAGTTGGCAAAAGAAGGTATATTTAACCATCTTTTCAGATAATTGCAATATTCTTCTTTGCTATTACACCAAAACTTGGCAAGTAATTTTCTTCATGGTCAGTTGTGATGTTTCATTGATTTGCATTTTACTATGAATGGTTGTGTTACCCATGCACGATTTTGTAACTCAGTCATTAACATTTGGAAATATTGACTCACAGATTATGCACATTTTCTCAATGCTGACAGAATTGGTCATTTCTGTATGTAATCAGGAACTTTTCAAGTTTATGGTGATCCTTGTATGTTTTCTATAATTCCAATTTTCTCTTGAAATCTCAAATGTTATCACTGGAAACAAACACTGAGTTATTTTTCTTTAAGTGGCAGGTTCATTTTAGTCCACTTTGAGAAAAGGTCTACCCAAATTCCCACATCTGAATCACCATAATTTGTCAAACATGTTTTTCACTAAAAAAAGGTGGGGGGGGGCTTCAAGAAAAAGAGTGGATAGTTGAGTCTGCAGTTGAAACAGTCACATAAGTGCCTTTTTTCAAGAGAGCCATTATAATTTAGTATGCAGAAGATATGCTTTATGTATTACATCATCACACAGAATGTGAGAAATATGTCTATAATTCAGGGCTGATGTATAACAAAATAATTTTTACTGCTTCATCAGGACATTTTTAAATGAAACTGGACTTTTCTTTCCCTGTAAGTTTGTAGATATGAAGAATACAATGACTATGAGTAGAAGTTGGTGCCACTAACTTAACTTGCTAAAGGTCTAACAGTTTTGCTCACCACTGCATCTGCACTACCAAAGGAAATGCCGATGCAGAAAAAAAGAAAAATCATGTCTTAATAGTATTATGAAAATTGTTTTGATCTCCCATATATTCTGAAAAGATCTTACGAACACCAGATTACACTATGAGAACTGCTGAGGAAGCAAAATTTTCTTACCTACAGATCTAATTATTTTTCAATGCCTAACATCAAGTTGGATCTCTTTTGGTTGACTATTCTCTTCTGCTTTTCTCAGCATCTTCCTGACTTCCTTTTCATATATTAAGATCAGCCTTGTAAGCACCCAGACTCAAGGTGCTAAGGCTCTTATTTCCTTTGTCTAGCTAGTCATCAGTAACTATTCTTTTGTTCTTTAAAAAAAAAAAATCTTCCCCATTACCATATGTTGCCCAAAAAACTATCTTATCCAACCTGGATTACTGAAAAAGTTCCCACAGGTGCTGTAGACTTTTCTTTCTACACCCAACATTCTAAATGCTTTCACCCTGCCTTTTAGCTATGTATTTAAAAAACAATGTTCACTCCCAGACCAAGTCCAAATAGCATAGACCTGAGCAAATCGTCACAATTTTATTTACACGACAGGGTCTCTAAGGCATGCCTGAAAGGATATCCAGGTGCCAGAAAAGCCATTTTATCAAGTAGCACATGGCATTCTAAATTAAATGAGTTAATTGGACCTACAGTCCCTCTAACTACACAATTATACAAATTATAATGATACAAATTATACAAATTATACATCTTACCTTTTAAAGCTAGTTCTGTACAATCCATAAACGTACAAAAGCAAATGGTCTCCAGCTAAAATGGCTAGTATCCTCTAAATAGCTATAGTGGTTCAATTTACTTTGTCATCAGAGTTAATTACATTCATTTATTTCATTATGTCAAATCACTGCAGATCATTGACCATATTTATTAGTCTAAGAAATGTATTTAATCTAAACCCTGTTCTAGAAAATTTTGGTGGGTATCTTTTTGCCAAATAGTGAATAGAAATGTGTATCTTAACATCTTACATCTTTCCCATTTCATACGGAAGGGATATTTGCCTACAGTATAGTAGGCAAATACTAAATAAAATACATTCATTTGTTCTGTTAGCTTTATAGTAATGGCTAAGGAATTTCATTGGGCAATACAAGAATCATCATTATGCAAATTCATACTAAAGTAAAATACTGATGAGTTCTAACCACTGAAAAAATGGTTTTAATTTCATTCTGAAATCCCCTAATTTTAGAACATCCTAGCCATGGTCTACAGATTATATTGCCATGTGTCATGTTTGGGTGCTTACTATAGCTACAGGCCAGCAAACAGAAAAAGAAATGGATTGCAATATTCACTCCACAAAGTTAAAGGCAGTTTAGTAAATATACTGTTTCTACCTTGACAAGAGAGAAACTCCCTCAGAAGGCAGGCAATATTTTAGACCATTACATTCTTTCCAAATAGCAGGAGGAAAAAATTTAAATACTTTCTGATAACTGAAATGGATTGTAAAGCACAAAATCAATCAGACGGAGAAGACTCCATTTTACTACAACATCCATTCCTGCTCTCATAGATGTTATCAGAAAATACTCCAACAGTTACATAGTCAAAAGCAGAAAGCATAGGATATAACAATTATGTGATTTCGGCTATGGGATGCTAGCAGCCTCCTATAAATTTGCTAGAAATCTAAACTTTAAAAAAATGTGCTTCAAAGATATCTTTTAAAAATATTTTAAGTCATTATAATTTCAAAGATATGACTTTAGAAATACTATAGATTTTCCTTATAAAAATCTACCAAATCCCCATACCCTCTGTTTAAATATTTGCTTCCCTTATTCAGAATGGTTGTTAAATAAAAGTGGGAAAACTTATTACTACAGTTTTGCAGAGCAAGGGCAAAGCATCTGGGGTATCAGTGTATTGGAATTATAAAAAAGGAAGGAAGGAAGGAAGGAAGGAAGGAAGGAAGGAAGGAAGGAAGGGAAAGGAAGAAAGAAAGAAAGAAATGGTAAGTGTGCTAAATTTCATCTCTCAAATGCTTCAAGCCCAGCTCATGGACTATAGGCTCTGTTCTATTAAAAATAAATAAAAATAAGCCCTTTTGATAAAGAAGCTCTAGAACCTTCCTCATGCCTCACTGCCATGTTTAATTCAGTCAAAATATAGTAGCCTTGTAGCCAATGCACCAAATGCCACAAAGCTGTATTAAAAACTATTTTTTAATTGTTTTCTAGGAAATTGATCTTCACTTCTGTGTGGAGCTGCAGCTATACATTTGAAAATCATTACAAAGTAGAGCCCATCATTTAGGAAGATACTAATCAATGTTCAGTCTTGATAGAAAGATTGAGTCATATTTCCACCATATTGCACTTGTGCTTATGAATCCCTGTATGTTTTCTTTCATTTTGCAACTATTATTCATGATGTTTCCTACATCTTTTCTGCAAAGCACTCCCATACAGTCATCAGCATTTTTATCTCAATGGGTTTGCCCATTTTGTGTTGTGGTCTACACAGGTCATCACCACACTTGCTTTTTTGTTACTATTTTCAATTTGAATTCGGATGCCGTTTTCACACATGCAAGCTGGTCCCCTGTCCAGATACAGTGAAGGGTTTTAGACAAACTTAATTCCATCCACAGACTTACAGAGCAGTGGTCCCTCGGTCCCTCCCTCCTACACTTATGAGGCTAAGGGCAGCTGCCTTACTACTGTAGCCATACCAAATAACAGCCTCTTATCAAAACCATTCTCTGGATGACAATGAAAGCTAGCTTGGAAGTCTAAATCAAGCTACATTCTCCCCCACATATAATTTGTGGCACAGCATTTCCACCAGCCTCATTATAGTTCAGAAATTCTTTAGTTATCCTTAAAGCCCAAGACTGTTTTAATGTTCTAGAATGAGTAAGTTATTCAGACAGGATTTACTGTGCATGAGGGAGGGGATAAAAGAAAAAATAATAATAACATTTGGTGAAGTTTCACCAATGGTATTTCAGTAGACACTTTATATAATTTCATCTACTTAAACTATGCTAAGTTGCTACCCAGGGTACCATACAGCATTCAAGCTATATAAAAACTCATTTTGTTCATTATGTTTCTAAGTACATATACAATATAAACCACAGTATATTGGTCTGTAGTGCCAGATATGACCTTGCATTATGAAATATTTAAAAAGCCAAAGGTTCCTATTGCCTATAACAGAGTTTCCTAAACCCTAATATGAATAAAATTACTTCAGGTTTCTGATTTAATCAAGACATTCAGATTCACTAGATCCAGTTGGGATCCTTAAAGGCTGGCCCTGGTGTTTCTGAAAGTCTAAACAGATAAAAGATGAACTATCTTGTGTGTAACCTAATGATTGTTCTGCTCTCATCTTGGCCACTCTTCCATCTCTTTATCTCCTCCCCTTCCCCCTTCTGCTTTAAACACACAGACAGTTGACATTCAGAAGACAGATGATGCTGTTTTGTTCTCCCAAGACTTCACACATCCCCTTTCTTCTACCCTTTTCTGCCCACTTACACCCATCCTTAATGCAAATGGCATCTTCTGTACAGGTTTCCCTGACCCTGTCAGGCTGCTGGCTGTGTATTCCACTGTTTTACACCACTCTGTAGGTCACTTTGTTCATATTGCACTATTTTCTAGTTATGTGCCCGTGTTTCTCTATGACCCACTCGATCCACAGTTCATGAGGTCAAGGACCGTAATTTATTCATCATGCAGTTCTCCTTCTAAGCACCAGGACTGAAACGAAATAGGTACATAATCATGGTTTACTGAGCAAAAGATGAAAAGTGACCATGATGGTCCTTTTTCCAATATATCCAAACACTCTAAACTCTTAGCTCCTATCAATAATACATATTTAATGTCAATATCTTAGGTCAAAATCACGGAGAATTGTGAATTCAATCTGTCAAAGATAGATATTACGGCTTCTTTGCTAAATCATTGTACTTACTGCAATTTAATTACATTTAACTTGTTTAAAGAAACACCTTGTGTTTTATTCCGTTATGGTCTCCCTGTTGGAGGAGGCGATCAACAGGGTTGCTGGTTGACCCTCGAGCTGGACCCCGGCTACTACTGGAGGCTCTTTACCCTCCTCTCTATCCTTGGAATGGGCACTTCACTTGCCTTCTCCATGCTAGAAGCTGCCCCTAAAACAGGCTTGGGAGAGGCCATCTGGACTGTATACATGATGGAACCCAGTTAAGTCTTCTCTATAAACTTTTAGGATTCTGGTGGGTGTGGAGATCTATGTGTCTTTCAGCTGCACAAGACAAGCCTTACAAGTAAGTTCCTTTGCTCCATATACCTGTCACCTACCAATCTGGAATGGCTGCTTCTTTCTTTAATCTCTCCTTGTCTTCCCTGTTTCAGGGGGGCAATCTGAAAACCAATACTCCCATATGCCTAATAGTTGCTTTTTTCTACTTAGAACTTTTTTTAATGTAATGAAAATGGTTCTGGGTAGGGGAAGGGGATGGTGAAGGACTGCTGTGGTTCACTCAGATGTTCAGAGTTCTTGGGTTAGTAAAAATGGCTTTATGGTCTTCATCATTGCATAGGGCAAGGTTTCCCAGACTAGTCTAGATGGCAAAAACAACAACAACAAAAAAAAACCCAAAAAACATGGAATGAAGATTAGAAAATTTTCTACATAAAGAGGGGCTAGGAGTTTTGTGTGGCCCATGCCTGCTCCAGTTTGAAAGAGTAGCTAGAAGAGAAGGGGCTCGGGCAAAATGGCAGAAGTTAAACGGGTTATAAAAGGACTGGTAAGAAACGTCCAAGAACAGGAATGATTTTTAAATGTGGAGACACAGAAGCTTCCGCCCTGGGCTACCACTTCCCACACTCTCCCCACACTTTCAGTAAAGCTCCGCCATAGACAGTGATGGTGGGCTAATGATGTGCTGGGAGATTTGGAGGAAACATCTCGACTTCCCTGCTTCCGTGGTATGGGATGAAGAAGGGGCAGCATCTTCACAGGCAAGTGGTGAGATCCCAGGAGGACCCAGGACCTGGAGCCAGAAGGGCAAATACAAAGGCATGCTTTCGGGGAAAACCTGAAAACAGGGGCATGGGTCCTGAATTTATGATAGGAAATTAAATAGGAATTTGATACATTTTATTTGGATAGTAAAAGAAAATGTTAGCCCAGAAGACTGAAGAACGAGTAATATCAAACGTACCTATTGGTGTCGTTGTGTAGAATTTAGAAGTCTACACCGCACAGCCACTGCCTTGTTTCCAACTCTGGCTTTGCTACCTGCCACCCAGACTTTGGTATTTAATATTTATGTGTCCCTGCTTCCCTCCTCATAAAACAGCAATGGGACAGTGCCTAATTCACAGAGTCAATGTTAGGACATCAGTGAATCTTTTTAAAGGCACTTCAGCAGCACCCATCAGATAGGACACTCGTTTTTCCGCATAAATAAAATCAGAAATACAAAGAGAATACAACTCTCATCCGCTATTAGATTTCTTCCCTGTCTCACGTACATAAATCACATTTACACTTGTATAATAAAGTGATCACAGACTAATGAAGTTATTCTTTAGAGATTTACATATAAAATCTGTGGTGTAAAATGTTATGATTGGATTACTTAATATGAAGTGCTTTTATTTCTTCATAAAATAGTCCTAATACTCAATCTCATGGTTGGAAGGAAGAAAAATGTGAAAAATCAAATCATAAACTCTGGTACAGGAAGAGTCAAACTTGTCTCTTCGGGACGTGAAACGGGAGATGCAGGAAGGTAGAGCTGTCACTCGGCACAGAAGCTGTTCCCCACGGGGAGCTGTGCACACGGGAGGCCACCCTCCCCCCACCCCCCATGCAGGGGCATCTCTCCCACCGCACCGTTAACCGCCGCTCATTCCTCAGTCTCCCCACACCGCACCCCCCGCCCCCAGGTGCGAGCTGCGAGCTTCGTGGGAGTAGCAGTGACAGCTTCCCCAGCAAGTCCCACGGTGCCAGCACGTAGGAGATGCCCCGCAAAAGTCCCATTAGCCCTTCTGCTCTGTCCTCGGGTCTCTTTTCCCACGAACACCACTGCCGACTTATCCAATGGGAGGACAAGGACCGATTGAGTGTATCCTGCCCAGCAAAGGAACCACAAGGGGAGGAATGATTTTAGAAAGCTTCTGATAGGAGCGCCTGGGTGGCTCCGTCAGGTAACCGTCTGCCTTCAGCTCAGGTCATGGTTCCAGGGTCCTGGGACGTGGGAGCCATGCCCTGCATCAGGCTCCCTGATCAGCGGGGAGTCTGCTTCTCCCCCTGCCTCTTCCCCTGGCTCGTGCTCTCTCTTTTGCTCACTCTTTCTCTCAAATAAATAAATAAAATCTAAAAAAAAAAAAGTTTTTGATATTTTATGTTCTCCGCTCCCCCTGAAAAACACAATCAAAATAAAAAAGGAAAGAAAATAAGAAAATGATTTCACCTCAGACTTATTTCAGTTTAGGACATTATTGTAAAGAAAATAAGAAAAGGATTTAACCTCCTGAGACTTCTTTCAGTTTAGTACATTATTGTTTTTTATTGCTTATGGGAAGCTAATCATTTCATTGATTAGAGTCTCTAAAAGTCTAAATCCTTCTCGATTCCCTCTGTCTGTGGTAGACAAACACAACTTTGTTTTTATGTTACTTTCCCTTTTGGTACACCCTGGCCCTTCCTTCTCATCTGTCTTCTCTCCCCTATTCCTTCGAGCGTTACCTCTTCCAAAAGCCCTCTTGAGTTATATCGTTCGCCTCTGTGCTACCTTGATACTTCCTAGTACTTGATGCTAACTTTCCTCATTTTATTTATCCCTCTCTCTCCTTCTCCCATCCCCCAATCATGAGCACTTAGAAAGCAAGTACAGAGTCTTACTTATCTGAAACATCCAATAGTTCGACCCAAGAATATCCTTAGGAAAAAGACTTGCTAACAATTAAACCTAGTAAAGATTTTGTTGTTGCTGTTGTTGTTTAAGATTTTATTTATTTATTTGAGACAGAGAGCACAAGCGGGGACGGGAGCAAAAGACAGAGGGAGAAGCAGGCTCCCCGCTGAGCAGGGAGCCCAATGTGAGACTCGATCCCAGGACCCCGGAATCATGACCTGAGCTGAAGGCAGATGCTTAACTGACTGAGTCACCCAGGTGCCCTGTTGTCACTGTTCTTTAAGGAAAACATAATCACTTATTTTGCCATCTACCCTACAAATTTTTCAAGAAACTGGCTTATCATATCACTTGTTCAAATGAGCATTTATATATTTTGGTAACTTCTTTGTAAGGAAAAATTGGGGCACATTTTAGAGGATTACTGGCTCTTAAATAATATAGGACCATTTTCTATTGGTGACCGTCATATTGTATTAAAAATCATATAGAAGTACAAAAGAAAGTACATTTTCTGATGTAAATGATATCATAATTTACTATTTTCTAAAACTTGAAAATGCAAGCTATTCATATGTATGCGAACACACAGTTAAAATTGCCAGTAAAATATAAACCAAGAGTAAATATCCAGGAATTTCCATCATTTGCCTAATTTATTACTTTGTTTCAATTGAATGTTGAAAACGTTCAACTCATATCATCAGTTTAAGACTCACAATACTAAAATATCTAGGTCAAATGGAACAAAAAAAAAATCCTGAGTTTAATTCTTCCAGTCGTTTTTGCTTCTGCAAATGATTTCAATTACCTGAAACCACATACGATGTTGAGATCTGCTTTTCATACAGATAAAATTCAGTGATATTTATAATGGTTCAGTCACAAAGTTAAAAGTACAATATCTACTATAACTAACTTAAAATGTCATTCTCTGGCTTGTGCTGTAAGCAAAGAAATATTAATCTGGGACACCTGTCTGATAGATGAATGGATTTTATTTTGTTGTTTCCAAGTCAATGCAAGAATGCGAAAGACAACAGTGCAAATAAATGCTATTACAAGGATGAGGCAAGGGCTTCTTTTGAAGCATTTCAAGCTTCTTTTTTTTTTTAATCACGAAAATATCAACACCACCTCTGTCTTTATTCAAACAACAAATAATAACTGAGTACCTACCATGAGCAGGTGCTAAATCCTCTTAGTTCAAGAAGCCTATTAAAATAAATTAATTGTTAAAAAAACTACACATATCTAAGTGGTTAAAATTAAAAACAGGTGACCTTATCGAGTGTTATCAATATAAAACAAATGAAATGTCCATATACTGCAAGTGGGAACATTAAATGCTAAAAACTGCTTTGGAAAAAAATATGGTAGTTTCTTAAAAAATTAAGCATATACCTACTATATGACCTAGTCATTCCATTCCTGATATTTACCCAAGTCAAATTAAAACATATGTAAGTCCATAAAAATATACGTACATGAATGTTCATAGTAGCATTAGTTTTAATTATCCAAAATTGGAATTCAAATATCCTACACGTCCAACTCTTGTAATGTGAATGAATAAAATATTTTGGCATATTATAAGACAGAATACTACTCAGCAATTGAAATACATCGATGCACATAATAATATGAGCAAATCTTTAAAAAAATTATACAAAATGAAAGAAGCCAGGCTAAAAAGAGTATATACTGTATGACTCCACTTGTAATAGCTTAACAATAAATACGAAGAGACCAAGTGTTGCCTGAGGACAGGGACTATGAGTGGCAACGTCTAGAAGCAAGGGATTACAATGGGATGTGAGGAAACTTTAAAGGGTAAAGCATGTATTCATCATCTTGATTGCAGTGGTCTTACTGGTGTACAGATATATCAAATTTTATTAAATTGTGCTTTTCAAATATGAGCTATTAATCATATGTCAACTACACCTTGATAAACTATTAAAATAAAATTAATTTAAAAAATAAATGTTATGGAAAGATATGCTAATAATAAAAAAATTAAAAAGCAATAAAAACAAAACTAAAAAAGAGTAACGAGGGCACCTGGGTGGCTCATTCCATTAAGCTTCTGCCTTTGTTTGGCTCAGGTCATGATCCCAAGGTCCTGGGATCGAGTCCCTCATTGGGCTCCCTGTTCAGTGGAGAGCCTGCTTCTCCCTCTCCCTCTGCCTGTGGCTCTGCTTGCTTGTGCTCTCTACCTCTCTGTCAAATAAATAAATAAAATCTTTAAAAAAGAAAAAAAGGAGTAACAATAACTCTTCTGTCTAGTGGAATTTCTTGACAATAGACGGGGATGTCTTCTGCCATCACCACCCTAAGCTCACAATCATACCCAAAGGAAGCTACTTTCTCCATCTCTTCATAAAAATAGGTGAGTTCTTTCACTTCCTCTAAGCTGTTTGTTTTTCATGCATCTTTCTTGTAAGGACCAGGCTGGAATGCCCAAAGTAAACAACTATAGTTATTTGATCAATTTGGTAAGAATAGAAGTTAAGAACAGATAATCAGTCACAAAATAATATTTACTTACTTGACGCACCAAAATTCTTTTACAGAATCTTTTAAATATTCTTTTTTTTTTCTTTTTGAAGCTTGGGGAGGTGGAATATATAGACTCCCTTTTGTTTAAATATGCTGTATCTCTAAACACAGGACTATGCAAGTCTCAAGATAATTTCCATCACCTATCATAACATATTACTTAAGTCAACTATGAACACATAGATATGAAACTAGGAGACGTGAAAAATATGCTAATTTTTAAAAAAAATCTATCAACCAGAGCAAATATTGCCCAAGTTAATCAATTTAATTAGGGTTAACTTGTGCTCAATGCACTAATTATGCCTACATATCAAAAGCAAAGCTCATTAAGATGCCTAAATTAAATCTAACTCTCCTTTGTGATTACCTCTTGGGATTTGCTTAATTGTTTACCAATGCCAAATTTAAATAAGTAATACCAAATGATACCGAACACTGGCTGTCTCACGCAGTGCCTCTGTGTGGGCTTTGGCTATATGAGAGGAATAGAGAGCTCCAGTTGGTTTTTAATCCTATCAGTTTTATCACAGAAGGAAATATTTTGGCAATTTCAGGTCAAGCTAGTTCATTTTTCCGAACTGTCTGCAGTCTGGGAGAGATAATCATGGTGAAACACTGCTCTGGGGGGCTGAAGAATAGTCTCAGAAATTATGTCATCTTCTACAGTTGAACGCACACCCTCAAGTGAGCACCACCTCAGAAACAGACAAAAACTGAGGTTCTGAGCATTCCAACTTACAGGCTGAAACTGATTCAGGGAGAAAACACCAAGATTCACAGTAGATAGCTCGGGTCCCGCAGCCACCTACGATTCTAGTGGACCACCACTGTTTGTTGTTGTTGTTTTATTAGATAGGACATATTGTGCTCTTTTTTCAGAAAGCTTTTGTTTTACTTTAATCTTGGAAAATGAGCGCTCTGATTCTTGCCTCCTACTCCTGACTCTCCCACACTAACATTAGCATCGTCTTTCGCCTGCTTTATACCATTTTGTCCAATTTTTTAAATCTTTCGTGTTAGGGCCACCAGCCCTGTCTACACATCCATCTCCTCACAATCTTCCCCACAGGCTCAACACTGAACTCGCACCTCATTCCAATCCATAAAAAACACTAAGAGATTAATAGTCACCAAACACTGTTATGCACATTCACTCCTGGAAAAATAGAATGTTTATTGTCAAAGATCAAATCAAAGTGATTTCCTGGCACTGAGAGCTTTGTATCTCGGGTCCCCACTGTACCAGTCATCAGAGTACGGCCAACAGGTGATTCTACACCCACTGATGGATCTCCCATCACAGTCCTTACATCCCAATTCTTTTTTTTCTTTTCTTTTTTTATGCGTTTATGATTTTTGTTTGTTTATAATTTTTGTATTATGTGATTAGTCACCATACAGTACATCATCAGTTTTTGATGTACTCTTCCATGATTCACGGATTCATATCCCAGTTCTTGCAGGAAACCCATTCTAGTACAACTTCCCTGCAGCGATCCTTCCTTTATTCTGGATTCACTCAGTGCCTAATAAAACCATGGGCATGTGATATCTGGAGCTCTTAGCAAGGTGGGCTTAATACAAGTTACAGACAAAAGCAGAACACAGATTTTTAAAAGATGTGTTAGTCATCAAATTCCACCTTCAAGGCCATCCATAAGCAGATACATCTCTTCCTCTCAGTCTCAGGGTCACAGTGGACTGTTGATCCTTCAGTGACAATGGCTGGGCTTGAAAGGAAACTTTAGTCTAATTTTGATGGAAATGTTACTTTTGCAGACACTTAATAGAGAATCCAGAGATGATGAATAACCCCCTTCTTTGACCTACTTCACCCCTACGTTTCATTTTTGATGAACCTCTATCCTGCTTTTATTCTGCTATTTCCCTGGCAGAATAAACATCTCGGTAAGGTACTACTAATTCCTTCTCTAGCTCTTCCTGCAATGTACACAATGAGGTTTGTCTTAGACCATCAGTGGAACATACGTTAATTAACAAACAGGGCCGTTAAAATCTTTATTCTGTAAAGTTCCTCATTTAAATTAGTGTCTGTTCACTGTCATCCCACGGCGTCTTAAACATTCATTCCGAACTCTATCAGAGAACGCATTCTCTAATTCATCTAGGAATTGAAATCACAGTCTGACTCACTTAACATTATTCCCTGCAATCACTGCTACCATTCAGACAGTATCAGGGTCCTGTGAAAAAACCACATTGAATCTGGCTGTTGCTTGCAGTGTGGTTGCAATGCGCATTTTTCATACCATTGAAACAAGATGGTGAGTGACTGCTGGGGGCCACAGATACACAAGTCAGCTCCCTGACCCCCTGCCAATTCAGACACATTGCAATAGGTATACACACCACACATCACAATCTCTCCTGGCACATATTCCAAGCACAACTGCCAAGCTTCCTGATGCATTTGTAATTACTATGCAGGATTGTGCAATACTTTTTTTTTTTTTAATTTAAGCACTATCATTTGAAAGTACTCCTCTGTTAGGCCTTGTAAAGCCAATGGTGTATTAAGTAGTTAATCAATGTGTGCTATTTACCCTGAAGCCTATTTTCCCTTTATAAAAATGGATTAGTTGAATTCTCCTTGTTAGAAAATGCCACCACAATTACTGCCTTCATTTACGAAGAATGAGAACAATGATTAAGTTATATTTTTTAAACATTTCCTATTGCAGTGCCTATATAAAAGTTAGCTGGATGTCAAAAGTTTTTCCATAAATAAATTAATGATTAACAAGATGCACCTGGACTTCTAAATTTTTATTATGATCAGGAATTGTTTTTATTTTTGACAAGGGTAATTCATTCCCCTGACATTCTAGTCTTATTTTTTTAAGAAAGTATATCAAAAGAGGTTGAAATAGCAAGAAATATTTGGATTCTTCTAAAATGTGAATAACAAAAAATTACCATTAAATGACAAATAAATTAAAAGTAGTGTTAAATGTTTTCATAATTGTTACCTATGAATTTGAGAATTTGGAGTGAGAAGTAGGCGGTATTAAACAATTCATTTAACAGATAAGGAATCAGGCTCAGGGAGATGAAACAGCTTACATAACTACATTTAGCTCCTGCTCTGTGCTGCTGGCTGATACTGGAGCTTTGTGCAAAACAGGATAAACGGCATCCTGGTCCATACCAGATCCATAACCTTAGAGAGCAAAGCCCCGGCTGAATGTAGCGTCCACTTGCCCCACAGGCCAGGCCCCTTCGTGAAATGCTCAGACTGTGCTGCTGTGCACAGTGAACTATGAGTTCCTAATGGCAGAGTCTGGGTTCAGACATGGGTTCACGTGGAAAAGAAAGAGGAAGTCAGGATCCAGAATCAGCTGACTTCACAGGAGTTCCAGCTAAGACCTCAAGAGCAGACAGTTCTATTCTCCATTACAGTAAAAGGTAGAAGCCTTCCCAGGTCACTTAATAGAGCCATCAAGCAGTACTACTAACAAAGCACGATAAAAACAGTGTTGCACAAGAGAAAACGAGAACAAAGAAGAAAAAAACATCCTAATACTTAAGTCAGGTCTCAGCTGTAGGAGCCTTCATGGCCTCCCCTCCCACCCATGTCCCCATCCCACAGAGAAAGGTGAGGAGCTTAGGTGAGGGGTGCTGGGATCTCCGAGTTCTCTAAGCTTTGCTGCAATACATTCTCGCGGGGAACAGATTCGGGACTCCCCGGGACAAACTCACCTCACAGTGCTCAGTGCGCACGTGCTCCACTCTCCATAGTCCCAGACGTGCCCTTCCAGCTGAGCCGCCACAAGCTGGGGGAGCTGACCTAGCAATGTGCGGGGACACTGTGTTCCTTGGCCCATATACACTTTACCCTCCACAACGGCAGAAAGTATGAGGAAGGAGGCTTCGGCTATGGATCCCAGGTGGACCCAGAGAATCACCCCACACCACCCACCTACGCATCTGGCAGTTGCAGCTTTCAGCCAAATCTCTGGTCACTGGTCAAGACCAAGCTGGTTCCCCTCTTCCAAGGTAGCCCTTTTCACAGACCTACTATTGTTTTAGTTTAAATTAAGAAGAACCATTATTATGGTGGGAAATATGACAGAGACGGAAAAAACAGACGAATGTACTTCTGTTCATAACCAGTTACTTGAAGTTAATGTAACTATTTCATAACTAGAATTAGCATAAGACAAAATACATAATACTTTAAGAGTAAATATTTATTCGGGGGGAGGCAAGGATGGTTAAATGAAAATAAATTTAATATAATCAATGGTGTCAATAGCTTAAAAAGTCACATGATCACACCAATAGATGCACAAAAGGCATCTGATAAAATTCCACCATCGTAAGTTAATAAAACTCTAGATACATTAGAAATGGAAGAGCTCTCCTTAAAGACTGGTCCTCTAAAACAAATGGCAAATGTAGAATGGTGAAATGCTAAAGCCATTTCTTTTAAGTCAGGTACAAAACAATAATGCATATCATCACCATTTACATTCAAAATTGTTTTGAATAGTCTCTGCAACTGAATTGGAAAAGAAATAATAAAGTATTATGTGATTTTATACTTAAAAAAAAATCCCAAGAGGTTCAGGGCAAAAAACTGAGATAGATTGGAAATGTGCTAGAGATACATTAAAGAAGGAAATCCCAACCATGCCTGGAACATAGAACTATCTATATAGATATGGAAAATGCAGAATATACATTTTTCCTCCTTGCCTCTATAGATAAAATGCTAGAATATTTAGAATAAACGTAGTGATACAGGCAAAAAAATGTTTAACTATACCTATTAAATGATATAAAACAGAATCTGAATAAATGGAAAAATATACCATGGGAATATTTAATACCATAACATCAATTATTCTAAAACTAATATATAAATTAAATGACAACTTCAATTAAAACTATATTTTTAATTGAATGTCTAAGAGTAGTCCCCCAAAAGATAAAAAAGACAGACAATGAAAGGGGTTAAGCTTACTAAATATTAAAATACTACACAAAATAAAAAGCACATGGTATTAGCATAAGATGAGATCAATAAACAGGAAAATGATGGAGGACCCAGAAAATAGGTTCTGGCATTTATGGAATATGATAAATGATAAATCTGGCAGCTATTTCAAAGGTAATAATTATGTAATTGGCTACACATCTATAAGAAGGTTAGATGTCTGCCCCACATCAAAATGATAATTTTTTATTGGTAGTAAAGATTTAATAATATAAAAACAATAAAATAGATTTTAGAAGAAAGTTTAAGACGCCACACATTCAACTAGAAATGGAGAGATCTTTGTAGTCGAGACGAAGATCCAAAAATGTCAAAGAAAAGAAATATGTATTTGCTTATAAAGAGTGTTAACTTCTTTTGCCTAACAGAACATACCCCAATTTAGTTAAATGATCACCAATAAATTGGAAAACACTATCTGTAGAGTAGAAGACAGACATGGTTAATATTAAGGATATTCAGAGAACATTTTTCAACTGTTAACAATAAAGACAATATAGACAAAGGCTGTGAAGAGAAAACTAAGAGAAGGCTATATTTAAATATCCAGGGGAAAAGGTCTGAGTTATGGAAACACAAATGAAAATGATGAGGAGGTATCACTTTACATCCACTAGATTGACAAAAATTAAAGAATTACGACCTGCTGCTGTCAGTGTTTGCAAAGAAATTGTACTCTTTCCTGCTGCTAGTGAAAACAGAACCCCTTCATCCTTTTCAACAAAGTAAAAACAACCATCTAAATAAAGCAAAAGAAATAAATAAAACCCAAAACTTTTGAATAAGAAATAACAGTCCCAGGAACACACTTCATACAAATAGGTTCACCAATCCATAAAAATACAATACATGTATAAGATCATTTTTTTGTGGAATAAAAATATGGGTAATAAAATGAACTGAGGAACTGAAGAATGGTGGTTTCGTTCCACATTCTAGACCAGGGGCTTATAACGTCCTATCTGGATTTACTTCACATAAATTCCTTCTTTTTTTTTTTAATTTATTTTCTAGTATGGTCCAATTTATGCAGAGTTGTAAACCTCAAGCACTTCAACCTTGTCACAAGCTCAAGGACCTATATACAGTGTTTCTTATCACATTAAATATAACACCCGTACTTAATTTTCAAGTTCTTTTAGCCTCCTCTCCTTCTGTTCCCTAACGGGCATCATTAATATTACGTCAGTCTCTTCACTGTCCCAAGTCATTTTCACATCTGGGAATTGGCAACTGCTAGTCCTCCAACAGAGAATGATTCCGAACCTCCTCCTCACCTACCCGGTCCCCACATTCTAAAGAAGTTTCTCAATTATACTTGTGGACTTTTCTATTTTCTGGCTTTCAATTACTTGTCGCTACTATATACCAGGGCTTGTGTACAAATCACCTTGGGCTGTTGCTAAATAAGTTTACGATTCAGTGGGTCTGGGGTAAGGTCTGAAATTCTGCTTGTCTGACATGTTCACAGTTGAGGTCAATGCTGCGGGCCCACGGACCACATTAGTGAGGCTCTATGTCAATTCATTCATAGTTAATCATGCCTTCGATGCTTAAGCCTGTGTCTATTTTTTAAAAAATTACTAAGTGTGACTACTCCAGATATTTTAAATGCTTTCAGTATAAGATCTTTTTAAAAATTTCCTAGCTAAATTAGTAGAAATACTATCCACAATGAAAGATATTTTAAAAATTGTGTCCCACAGTTTATAAATAGTGGAGCTCTAGCCCTAGCATTTGATCCAAAACTCATACTATTTCCTTCCATTTTTTCTAACACCTTCTCCAGAGAGTTAATGGTATCACCCTTTCTCTACCCTTAAGGTTTCTTACAGTGCTATGCACATATCACTGCAAAAATATTTGGCGGATATGGAGAAATTGCCTTCAGAAACTTAAAGGCCGTTATAGAGAAGATGGGTTCAAAGAATTTTCTAGATCTGGAAAGGAAACATGGAAACAGAAGGCCTATCTTTAATAAAAGCTTTCAGAAAATGGAGAAGGCCTCCTTGGAAAGTAACAGGTACCCTATTAGAGGAGTCATTTAAACAATTGATCTGGATGGTGAAGAGTCTAGAGGATGATATGACCTCTAAAATTCCTTCCAACTAAAAGGGCCATTGACAAGGGTAGTTTTAATGTTTCTCCAACACCGTAAGAATTAACTCAATGGTGCTCAAATGTTGGGTGATATGAGGGTGACATATGGGTGGCAAGTGAACACATGAGCTGAACTGTCGGTCTTATTCTCTCTGTCCACTTCCACAGCTCATTTATCTTAATATTTGTGGTTCCCCCTACCCACTTATTCATATAGAAAACTGTGCAGGTGAATCCAGCAGAGAGAAACTTGCACATAGTCCAGCAGAGAGAAACTTGCACATTCCACATACAGGCTTGAATTAAGGCCACTTAGCAATATTTCTAACCTTTGAGGGACTGTAACTTCTATACCACATTCATAATGTGATGCCTTTAAAGAAATACAAAATAAAAAATGATCTAATTGGAGAACTGTGAGACATAGATAAGTTGAAATGAAGAAAAATACCAAGAAGCCTTGAAAGCATTTTGTGACATGAAGCAACTTAATTCATCCCAAATGTTATGCTACAGCAAGTTATATGATTCTGCCAGATGCTTCTCTTTAGAAGAATTTTATTATACCAGAGAGAGCAATTTCTTTTAATGAGAATATTTTTGAATAATATTTGTTCTTGAAACCACTGCCTTCTTTGTTTCATATCTAATGAGAATAATTTCTTTTGATTCATAGGCATTTTTATACTTCTGCTGGTTCAATCAAAATACCAATTAACTACATGCATAATATGAGAATGAAGAGAGGACCGTACAGCTCAGTTTCAGAAAATGTGCATCAGTCGCAGCAAGCATGATTGGTGTCTTAAAGGATCCACAGGTGAAGGATGATAAGCAAAGCTTGTGGTTATTGGACTGGTTTAATGGCACCTCTGGATAGCTGGGTAATGGAAAGTTGGAACAGTGAAAAATGACAAACACCAAAGAGGTATATCTCTGTCACCATAAAAATCTAAGCAAAATACAGATACCAGTCTCAATGTAGAACATGGAGTGTGAGGTCCTGATTTTTGCAAAAACTTACATGAAATGTTTAGTAATCCCAATCGTGTATATATAAAATAAGTGAATCTGCTTAAAGAAAAGATATAAATTGAAAAACATCTTCACTTAGGATTTGGAAAAGGAATACTGGACAATAATTTTACTTCTGAGAGTAGCATGTAAACCAAATAGAACTCAAAACAGAAAAATAAAGCATTTTAAATAGGTAGTCATGGAGGTGACATGTGTAGCATGAAACACAAGGGAAAATTCACCACTAAGGGATAAACACTTTCACAGTACTGGTACAGATGTGAGAATGCTTAGCCATGGGTTCAAGGAAAACTAAACAAGTTGAAAAATGAGGCAATTATTAACTCTGGATAAAATAAAAAGTTGTATAAGAAAGAAAACGTAATTACAATACAATACTAGGGTTAGTGCTAAATAATTTTTAGAGTCACAATAAATAAATACATGGATTTAACAAAAGAATAATAAAGAGAACCACATAAGCAGAGACACTTCACAGAGGTCAATGGCATGATTTTACAGGAAACTTCTGAGGAATTTCCCTCTGGCTGAAACAGAAGCTGAGCAATCAGCATTTGACTATAGACATCTGATCTTTCCTAGTATGATTAACCTGGCTGAGGTGTACTATAATGTCTTAAAATGTCACCAAATTTATAAAAAGCCATAGTCATACTATATTGCAGAACACTGTTTTATAAGGTGTGATATTAGTGCATTAAGTCATCTCCCATCTTAAAACACAAGATTCTTTACAAAAAATAAAATATACTTCTCATCAAATTGTACAATCAGTTTCTGGTTCATAGTAAGTGTACACAAATCTACCTAGAATCAGTTAACACTGTTACTTGCAGCAGCAAGATCCTGGCATCAACAAACTTAGTGATTCTATATTATTTAAAACAAAATAAAATCATTTTTAAAATTAGGAGAAAGAAAATAATGCTAAAAATAGGAGCATAATATACACACATATCTGTAGAGAAAAAATATAGGTATATTCATAATGTAGATGAACATACATTGGTACATGTATAGAAAGATAACAATGTCAGCCCATGCTTGGCCTGAAAGCCTTCCATCTGCAGGTAAAAACTGAACTGATGAGAAATGAATCTGGCAGAATTTTAGGGATCTTATGTTCCCCAAAATATGGGTCTTGAAAGTCACCTGTTGTCCTAAACCAAATGTTCAGCATACCAAGCTGAGCTATACTAGGGAGAATAATTCCTAAGTTTTCAATTTCTTACCTACAGATTCAGGCCTCTGACACCTGGAAGATCCCGACTGGGAGCGCTGCCCTCCAAGACATCTTAGACATGGCACATCTTACAACAGTAGCCCCATCTTGCAGGTGAGCCCTATCTAGTTCTCGTTTTCTCTCACAGTCTGGTTTACTCGTCTTTTTCTTTGTGTTGCTAACGTTCCAGCATGCTTATAACCATGGAGGGACTGGAACTAGCTACAGTAATGACATCGCAAATGGTATGTTTGGAGAGAGAGAGTCCTGGCAAGAGTAATGAAACAGGAAAATGGCACGGCAAGAGTGGGATGGTGATATGGTAATAATGAGCATAGTGAGATGCTAGGCCATAGCCAGGTGAGACGTAACACAGAACCAGATGAAAATCCCCAGGATGACTACAGTAGACATGGAGGAAAATAAGGCTAAAAGTAAAAAAAAGAAGAAGGAAAAAATAGAGCCAGGCACAAGACTTGATAAGACTCTCTGCAGGGTTTGCAGGAGAATTACTTCTTCGATATATACAGNATGAAAATCCCCAGGATGACTACAGTAGACATGGAGGAAAATAAGGCTAAAAGTAAAAAAAAAGAAGAAGGAAAAAATAGAGCCAGGCACAGGACTTGATAAGACTCTCTGCAGGGTTTGCAGGAGAATTACTTCTTCGATATATACATTTTTAAATTCGCCTCATACCCCTAATTTTGCTTTCAGCTGCGGCTCCAATTTTCTGCCACCCTCAATTGTTGCTACTGTGATAGTTCTATTGTATCAAAATTATTCAAGATTTACACATTATCATTTTCTTCATTTCTCTTTTCCATTTCTCTGTACAACTCACTTCTTTCAGGCTTTGACCTCCACTACTCCATCAAAGCTGACTCCTGTAGATGTGAGTAGTGATCCCCGTCTGGTTGCCAAATCTACTGGTGAATTTCAGTCCCCATCACAGATGCCATGATGCAGCATTTGACAGTTGTGTCTTCCCTCCTCCTAGATACGTTTTCTTTACTTGATTTTCCAGTACACTGTATTTTCTTGGGTTTTCCTCCTGCCCCCCTGGCCATTCTTTCTCAGGCTCCTTTGTTGCTTCCCCTCTTCTGCCCCTCCTTCTAAGTTTAGAGGCCCAGGCCCCTGTCCTCTTCTCTCTAGCTATACGCACTTTATGGTGACGTCATCCAGTCTCCTGGCTTGAAATACTGTATGTGAGCCGATGACTCCCAACTGCATATCTCTGGTTTAGACGTCTTTCCTGAACTCCAGACATGTCTAGACTGTGCTCAAAACAACAGCCTGGTGAAATTTCTAAAACATAAGACTGTGTCAATTTATTGCTGACCAACCTCGGCTCCCCACTTCAAAGCAAAAGCAAGGTTCATAAAAATTCTCACAAGGACCTGTATGATCTGACCCCTCATTACTTTCCTTACTTCCTCTTTCCTTAGTCTCCCCATCTCTCATTCTACATGATATGCTGGCCTCCTTACCATTCTTTAAACACATCAAGTGCATTCTTCATGAGAGACTTTCCCTTAGCTATTTCCTCTACCAGAAATTTTCTCCCCCAGGTATCCTCATGGCCAACTTCCTCTTTCAAAGCTGAACAAATGTCATGTTCTCAATGAGGTTTTCTCCAGCAGCTCTATTTAAAATAACAACACACCCTGAAGTCTACAGCCCTCCATATATGCTCTTTTTCTTTTTCCATGGCATGTACCAGAGAATGTACTGTAGAAATGATTGACTTATCAGGGCACTGCAATAAGCAGAAATGTCCAAAAGTGACTGTAGGAGCTCCATGACAAAGGGTTGGAGAGTTCCCTGATCCTAACTGGAGGGCTTCTGAACTCAGATTCCATAGGCCCATTGGATTTCTCTCCTGGAATTAGTGCCTGGGGCTCCTGGGTGGTGCAGTTGTTTAGACTCTGACTGTTAGTGTCTGCTGGGGTTGTGATCTTGGAGTCCTGAGATCAAACCCCGCATCAGGCTCCATGCTCATAATGGAGTCTACTTGGGGTTCTCTCTCCTTCTCCCTCTATCCTCTTCCCAACCCCGAATAAATAAATAAATCTTAAAAAAAAAAAAAGAATGAATGCCTGAAATTTTTTAAGGTTTTCATGGACTGGGTAGCTGGATTTCATAGAGAACAACTCTAAACTACTACCCCAAATGACCTGGATACTCAAGTGGTCCCTCCAATAGCAAACAGTTGTTGACATGTTCTCACAGTAGGCAGAAAAAAAACAGAGGGTGACATCCATTCCATGGAATACAGACCCATTTCGTGTCCAGCAGTAGTCCCTGCTGGGTTACAGAAGAAGTGAGAGACCCATGTTTAGTTTATAGGGTGTCTCAACAAAGCATATTCTTCATCCCATACTAGGTGATATTGCATAATTTTCCCTTACTCCCTACACAAGAATTTCCTCTTCTTCTCATTGGAATGTAAGCTTCCCAATGGCCGGTAACTCTGTCTGTTGAATTCTAAGTGACAGAATAGTACTTAGTGTCTAGTAGATAATAAATATTTGTCCAAAGAATCAAGGATAACTCAAGATGCTTTTGGCTACTGGGCAAAATGTCATTAATGGTATCATTAAATACAGTAGAGTGTAGGAGTGTAGAAGAGGAGAAGAAGATGTAATGAATAATGACTTAACTCTTTGTTTTTGTAGTATAAATGGTGCCTTCAAAGAAATATTGCAACTGCCTGTGCCTCCCAGACAAAACCACTTCAAGTTCTTGAGCTCCATTTCTCTGTGATCTGCCTGACAAAACACTATATCCTTCTCATCTGTAGTAGTTAGCTATCGCTGCATAACAAAACACCCCATAATTTAGTGCCTGACACAATAAACATTTATTATTCCAAAGTACCTGTTGGTCAAGAATCAGACAGCAGCTTAGCCAGGTTATCTCAGCTGAGATTGTCCCATGGGCTGCAATCAAGGCATCTGCTGAGACTGCGGTCATCTCATAGCTCCACTGCATGAAGATCTGCTTCCAAGGTCAGTCACACAGGTAGTTTGGGCCTCTGAAAACTACTTCTGGGCTCACTTATGTGGGCCTCTCCATAGAACTGCTTCACAAGAGGCTGGGTATACAAATGGGCAATGATCAGACCATCTATAAAAACACAACTCTGACCCACAGCCTTCAGCAACCAGTCCAGAAAGCCAAATTGTAACCTCTGCAGCAATCTGCCCAGGAGGTAAAACCACCATGACCTTTGTAGCAACTGGCCACAAATGGCCAACACTGTCAGCTTCCCTGTTTTGCTCCCTGCTTCCAACTTAAGACCAACCAGAGAAAGCCGAATATGTTCCCCTAACCAAAAGAATACCTCACTTCTAGTTAGTCCACCTTCATCGTCCCTATACCAATAGCCTCCAATAAGTACATATCTGAAGTCTTCCCTTTTTTACCCTGTCAAGCCTTCCCACACCTCTGCCAGCCTTTGAGTCTCTGCCACACGTAAGTAACAGCAACAGACTCTCTTGCCATAGCCAGTTCTGAATAAATAACCTTTGCTTATTCTCACTGGATGGTCTTCACCTATTGCCACACTCACAACATGGCAGCTGGCTTTCCAAAGAGGGAGTGATGTGAGAGACAGTAAGAGATAGAACCTAAGATTAAAGCCATATTCTTTTTATAACAAATCTCTAAAGTGACATCCCATCTTTTCTGCCATATTCTTTCTATTAGAATTGAGTCAATAAGCCCAACCTACACCCAAGTAGAGGGTGTCACACAAGGGTGTGAATCCAGGAAGCAGGAATCACTGGCGGCCATATTAGAAGCTGCCTACATATAGTCTCACTGAACTCTTTGACAAACATTTCTTAGCTGCTGGCTGAAAGTTTATTTTGGATCTTAAGTACGAATTTCTACTGAGATTCTTTGAACTAGACTACTCTTAGACTTGTTCTACCTTCATACATATCTTAACATAACACTATTTAAGTGAATGGTAGGTACATCTTAGAAAGAGCATAACTGAACGAATATTCTTGAAAATATGCAAAGGCACATTTGGGTCTTTGGCTTGGTGATATCTAAACAGAGCTCTGTTGTGTGACCATAGACCAACCATCTGCCTGACATTAGTGTTCCCAGGCCGCCACTACCCCAGCTATTTGAGAACTAACATGCTAGATGCAAGAGCTTACTTTATTATTCATTGGTATCCAGAATGTTAAAACATATTGAATCTGATTGCCAATGGCATGGGTTATCCCGTCACAATTGTACCAAAGTCCTCTCTAAGTTCCCTATTGGCTTGTACCTGTCATTTTACTCATGCCTTTTTTTTTTCACCTCCTGATTTTTATTTACATTTGTATTTTTTCAGTTACTTTGATAATGCCACAGCTTTAGAAACCCCTAAGTATAAAATAGTGGCAATTAAAAGTCTATTGTTTAATTTCTGTGGTGGATGGACTGTCATTCATTCATTCTTATTCATTCATTTACTTTTATTCAACAGATGCTATAGAGTATACAAACAGGAGTTACAAGTATAGCTTGTGGCATAAAATCAAATAAACACATCACAAAACAACCACCACCACAACTGCAGTTCCTGGTATAAAGGAAAAGTGCACAATGACATACTAATGTTCATGAAAAAGGTATTCTGAAAAACAAAGAAATTGTTCTTCAGTTACTGTCGTGGGCTGAGACCTAAAGACCAGAACAGAAGTTAAGGGGGAATGGCAGCTGTGAAGCCTCAAGATAGGAAGCAACTTTATGGATTAGGGGAACTAACAGAATGCCAGGGGCTAGCACTTAATATACAAGAGAGCCCATAGAGCAAGATGAGCTTAGAGAATCATCAGGCTGAGGACAGACCCCACAGAGATTAGGTTGCTCAGCTGATAATGACAGAGATACTTAAGAGTATTTACATTAGTCAGAAACAGTAATTAAACATGGGAGCTCATTAAACATTATTCAGATACAATAATTAATCGTAGTCAGATACTATAATTAAACATAAGCTGCGTATAGCAATGCAAATAGTATTACACCAGAAAGGTCAATTTAGGCGGATAATTGGAATCAACTGTCTGAATTCGTTGGCCTTATTAATTAAATCTTGGGAACCAACAGATCCATGAATAGATTGAGCTCCCCAACCCCCTCAAAATGTTCCTAAAATATAAAACAAAGAAATTTGAAAGAAAGAAATGTGCTATAAGACATATGTATATATAATATATTAATATATAATGTATAATATAACATATTAATATATAATATAACATATNTGAAAGAAAGAAATGTGCTATAAGACATATGTATATATAATATATTAATATATAATGTATAACATATATAATATGTATAATATGTAACATATTAATATATTATATATAATATGTGATATATATAAGACATATATATATAAGATAGATGAGATCATCACACCAATATTTTCTATTTACTATTAGAATTCAACTGAAATTGATCAGTATTTTTTTTATTTATTTTTTATTCTTTGCCCCAGGGGTACAGGTCTGTGAATCATCCGGCTTACA
>LNAC01000665.1:298395-407853 GCA_002007465.1 Ailurus styani | reverse complement strand
TCTTCTTTGGAGAAATGTCTGTTCATGTCTTCTGCCCATTTCTTGACTGGGTTATTTGTTTTATGGGTGTTGAGTTTGAGAAGCTCTTTATAGATTTTGGATACTAGCCCTTTATCTGATATGTCATTTGCAAATATCTTCTCCCATTCTGTCAGTTGTCTTTTGGTTTTGTTGACTGTTTCCTTTGCTGTGCAAAAGCTTTTAATCTTGATGAAGTCCCAATAGTTCATTTTTGCCCTTGCTTCCCTTGCCTTTGGTGATGTTCCTAGGAAGAAGTTGCTGCGGTTGAGGTCGAAGAGGTTGCTGCCTGTGTTCTCCTCAAGGATTTTGATGGATTCCTTTCTCACATTGAGGTCTTTTATCCATTTTGAGTCTATTTTTGTGTGTGGTGTAAGGAAATGATCCAGTTTCATTTTTCTGCATGTGGCTGACCAGTTTTCCCAACACAATTTGTTGAAGAGACTGCCTTTTTCCCACTGGACATTCTTTCCTGCTTTGTCGAAGATTAGTTGACCATAGAGTTGAGGGTCCATTTTTGGGTTCTCTATTCTGTTCCACTGGTCTATGTGTCTGTTTTTGTGCCAGTACCATACTGTCTTGATGATGACAGCTTTGTAATAGAGCTTGAAATCTGGAATTGTGATGCCGCCAACTTTGCTTTTTTTTTTCAACATTCCTTTGGCTATTCGGGGTCTTTTCTGGTTCCATATAAATTTTAGGATTATTTGTTCCATTTCTTTGAAGTAAATTGCTGGTATTTTGATGGGGATTGCATTAAATGTGTAGATTGCTCTAGGTAGCATAGACATTTTCACAATATTTATTCTACCCATCCATGAGCATGGAATGTTTTTCCACTTCTTTGTGTCTTCCTCAATTTCTTTCATGAGTACTTTATAGTTTTCTGAATACAGATTCTTTGCCTCTTTGGTTAGGTTTATTCCTAGGTATCTTATGGTTTTGGGTGCAATTGTAAATGGGATTGACTCTTTAATTTCTCTTTCTTCTGTTTTGTTGTTGGTATATAGAAATGCAACTGATTTCTGTGCATTGATTTTATATCCTGATACTTGACTGAATTCCTGTATGAGTGCTAGCAGTTTTGGAGTGGAGTCCTTTGGGTTTTCCACATAAAGTATCATATCATCTGCAAAGAGTGAGAGTTTGACTTCTTCCTTGCCATTAATAAAAGAAAGAACAAGAAACATATGATCTTCTCAATAGATGCTGAAAAAGCATTTTACAAAGTACAGCACCCTTTCTTAATCAAAACTCTTCATAGTGTAGGCATAGAGGGTACATACCTCAATATCACCAAAGCCATCTATGAAAAACCCACAGCGAATATCATTCTCAATGAAGAAAAACTGAGAGCCTTTCCCCTAAAGTCAGGAACATGGCAGGGCTCTCCACTATCAGCACTGCTATTCAACATAGTACTAGAAGTCCTAGCATCAGCAATCAGACAACAAAAAGAAATAAAAGGCATCCAAATTGATCAGTATTGCATAACGTATGATGTCCGTTCTTTAGGAAGAATTTAAGTGTGAGGTGGCACAAATTTGTTTTAAGTAAGGACTGAAACAAGATTTGCTTTCAAATCTGATCTTTTCCCACCTCTTTCAGCTTCCTTTTTCTGGTCCAGGCCATCATCAACTTAAATGTATAGCGACCGTTTAAACTTCTTTTTTTTTTTTAAGATTTTATTTATTTAATTTAGAGAGAAAGAAATACAGAGAGGAGGAGGAGCAGAGGGAGAGGAACAAGCAGTCTCCATGCTGAGCACAGAGCTCCATGTGGGGCATGATTCCACGGCCTTGAGATCCTGACCTGAGCCGAAATAAAGAGTCAGAAATTTAACTGACTGAGCCACCCAGGCACCCCAAACATTTAAATTTCTAAAATATTCTATAACAAGAGGAAGTTCTTGAAGACAAGATGCATCGCATCCTATGTTGTTTCTTAAGACATGAAAACATAGTGCATTCCTGAATTCCATAGCTAAATAATTTATGAAAATATCTGGAGAAGGCAT
The DNA here is from genome assembly GCA_002007465.1 of Ailurus styani. Lineage (NCBI taxonomy): Eukaryota > Metazoa > Chordata > Mammalia > Carnivora > Ailuridae > Ailurus > Ailurus styani. The sequence goes on along the minus strand of LNAC01000665.1, from coordinate 405,818 downwards.
AGCCCACATTGTTATTCTTTTTTATACAGATTGCATAAATATAGATGTAGATAATGTTCAAAAGTAACCACTGTGTCTGCATATACACATAATGGAATCTCTCTATATTGTTGATACATAATCTGTGCCCTGTGATTTTTGGCTGCAACCAATTTTTCAAGTTTATCCCATCACCCTCCACCTTGATTTTTGATAAGCCATGTAACTTAAGCAGAATGATCACCATGTTTGAAGGCACTTCAAATTTAAAATGTCTAAACCTGAGTTTAACATCTCCTTTCTCTACCAAAGTGTCCAATGTTCAAATGCTTCTAATTCCCTAATGTCAGGTTTCCCAACCTTGGTGATAAGAGTGGGATATGCTTTGTTGTTAGGGCTGTTGTGTGCATGGCAGGATCCTGAGCAGCAGCCTTGGACTCTAGCCAGCAGAACCCAATACAATTCCCACCCCACTCCATGTTGTGATAATCAAAAATATCTCCAGACAACTACGCAAAATATCTGGGGTGGGGAGGCAAAATACCCCCCCCAAGTTGGGATCCACTGGGATAACCCTTTTCTTTCAGGTTCATAGCACCAGCATTCACCCAGTTTCCCAAAAAGTTTTGACTATCATCATCCTGGACTCCCTCTGCACTCTTCTCCTCTTTCCTTGTAGAGGAGATGACTCTTCATCCTAGCTACATCCTAGGGCAAGCCTTTATTGTCCTTTATCAATTACATCAGCCAACTAGCTTGTCTCCCTACTTCTGATCTCTCCTTTTTAATTTACCTTCTTTCTCCTGCCAGTGTGATCTTTCAAAAATACAAATCTAAAACCAAAACAGCTTTGGTTAAAATATTCAGTGGTTTCCCAACATCCATGGTAAAGAGTATAGGAGTATTATATATAGGATATTCTATATATTATATTAATATATAATTATTACAAATAATTAATATATTAATTACATATATGTAATATATACATATATGTATTTAGTATCTACATACATATACATGATGTGTTTATATACACATGCACACATATATGTACATAGTATGCGTATACACATCCATACAAATTCATTTATTCTTTATTCTGGTGAGGCATCTGATGATTTTCTCCCCATTTTCTGGTGGAGAAGCTTCCACACACAGAGATGGAGCCACTTTTCTGTGCCTCACATTCTGTAAGCAACAGAGCCTGGATTTGTTTTCCAGTCTCTACTACCAACACTAAGTTCTTTCTTGCTAAACTGTGTTTGCCAGCCCTCCTTATTTAGATTTGTATTGCCAGTACCTAGCACTCTTATTGGAATATTACAGGTACTCAGTAACGTTTGTTGAATAAATAAGGTATGGCAGGAAAGACAAAGACTGTGATTTTTGGAGATTATCCAAAAATAAGTACTTAACAAAAAGGAAGAGTTTCAACAGACTTTGGACCAAGCACAATCAGCCATAGTGGGAGAGTCATGGATGTTTTAACAGAAGTTTTGGGATTTCATCAAGGTCTTTACCAAACAATCAATTTTATAATATGGAGTTTCTCTGATAGATAAATACACACGCACACACGTATATGTGTGTGCGTGTATATCTATCTATATCTATGTATAGAGAGATATATTTGTGTTGTTTTTAAATAATTTTCCAAGACCTCACACTTATCCATCTTTATAATAATGTCTTTGAATAAAAATCTCATTTCTATCCAACACATAGTTCTCCTAGTATATTTTATGAGAGTTAAGCAAAAATTAGGCTATGGTCTCTATTACAGCCCTACCCTTACTAGCAAATCTATACTCAGTAATCTTTGTTACCATCTCATGACTGATTATAACCTTCAATATTTTTGGTGAATCATTGCTTGCCATTTAACTTTAGGTGATACTCATGCATGATGCCAATAAGGCTATTCCAAAAAAATCACATAAACATCTACAGACAGCATACACAGCTAAGACAAGAGGACATTTAAATGCAGTCATCAATTTAAGTTTCCTAATTACTGCACATTGCCCCTGTTGCCGCTATTTCTGGAAAAAGAATACAAAAGACTGTATTACCTTTCACACTGGTTAGTAAATGTAGTGAGAAGAAACAAAGCACAGTGAATTTTGAAGGGGCAGAATAATGCGTGGGGGCTGACTCTATGGAATGCCTTTCTCAACTGACATAACAATCTCAAAAAGGATTTTCAGGTATGCAGGGATCACCTCAGCTAAGATTTGTATTTATTAGGGGACCTAGTAAGTAATATGCTGCTGTGCTGTACAGTTAAGAGACTTCATCATTTCTTTCACCTCAAAATAGAGATTCCTCTGGGAGTTGAATGCCAGACAATATCCTCTCCTGATAAATAGCAGTTTTTGCAATCAGGCAATTAACGCCATATATTTTTAAAATTTTATCTTTAGCTGACAGGCATTTTAAAAAGGTTTTTCTCTAAAGTCAAACATACTGGAATATTTATTTATTGTTGCTCTGGGACTCATCTTTAATGATATGCTCATCAATATTTTGTATTCTATTTAGTGATAAAGAAGAAAACCAATAAATATTTTGTACTCTACTTGGCAAAGTATACATTGGGAAATCTGCCTAGTACAAAATATTTATTGTTTTTCATGTTTTTCAAAACTTCAAATGTCCTTCGGGATGTGTACCTTTTATTATAAAGCTGTCCAACTCATTTTTGTTATAAAATGGACACATTAAATTAAAAATCCCTTCCAAATGTATATTAATGACATTATACATACAGTTTCACTAATCATGACTTATATGTGGTTCCGTATATTTCCAGAGGACTCCAAATTGAAGGGTCCAAGTTGTTTATAAATTTCAGAATGTGCTTGTGTATGTTATCTAAGAATTGGTTGAGAAATATCAGTTACTATATAAGCTATCTTGTTTTAAATTCTCAGAATCTTTTTTCAAGTTAATTTTATGGTGATTATAAAACGAAAAAACAGAATGACTACAGGCTTTAATATCACGCAGTCTGAAATTATCTAACTCTCATATCACACTCTCATTTGCACCTGATACATGGAGAAAGCCATTCATTCAGTCTGTCAGTCTCTGAATAAGTACATATAAAGTACCCTGAAGCAAACAAAATTCAACAAGACATATTTAGTGCCATCAACTGGATTTCAGCTCCATAATAGGAGAGAATTGTGTAAATAAATCATTGCAATACTGTGTACCAGATGCAATGATAGGCTTAGAAGCACTGCTTTGAGATCATTATAAAAGAAGCAGGTGATTCTCTCTGTGTAAGAATTTATGAGGAGAAGCAATGTCAAAAAACAAGGCTGAGTTGCAACTGGATTTAAGCCTCAATACTGGGGTAGAAGCATATAATAAACAACAAAGAATAAATAGAAACCAGCCTGAAATTGGAAAGGCCCAAGAAATTGTGCAAAGTTCAATATGTGAAATATAATTTTTACCAATATTTTGTTTCCATATTTCATGATATAAAAATTAGAAAAATAGAAACAAATGAGGATAAATATTAAAATACTCATAGCTTAACCAGAGATAAAAATTATAGACATATATCGTGTTACCCTACAGAAAGGTGATGGTGAATTTCACTTCATATGCCAGGAATCTCCCAACATTCAGCTTAAAAGGTGGATCTTTCCAATTCAAAATCTTAGGGTGCCGCTAAAATCTCATCAAGCCGGTAATGCCTTCTTAAGACATAATCAGAAAGAGATGCACTAAACATACGAAGAGAGCCATGGTTAAGATAGGGGAGTGAGGATGGGTGAACAGGAGAAGTAACAAAGGGACACAAGAAAACTTTTGGGTTTGCGTATTATTTGAATGGACATGTTCACTACTTACATATAGATGAATGGTTTCACCTGTTTATCCACATGTCAAAACACACCAAATCATACATTTAAAATATGTGCAATTTATTATATATCAATAATACCTTTAAATCTCTTTAAAAAGTAAAATCTGATATAGGATGTAATTTAATTAGTTGTGAACTATCTATGATGAGTTCGTAGATGTTATATAAAAATAATGGGAGAGGAAGGGAAAAGGGGAAAGAAGAAAACTATTTTCAACACTGTCCTGGACAAGAATCTCTGATTAACATGAACAGTACCGTGTAGAAACATCCTTTGGGTTGACCAGCAGGCTAGCATAGATTGTGGGACATGATGTACAGAAGTGCTTCTCTGCTGAAAGGCATGGGAATAATCCCAATATGCTCAGTAATAGATATTGGAGGTCAGACCCCTACAGCAGAATCCCTGGTATAGGAGCAAGCAATCTATTGTCTTTCTCATTCCCAAATTCTCAAATAAAACTTTGGGAACTAATATCAAGAAACATCCAAAACACTTTACTTTAATTCACCGTCCAACAAGCAAACTTCTTCTCCATAATTTCATCTCCTGAGAAGACAACTTCCTACCAATCACCAGAAGAGTGTGCGAAATAAAAACACGTTTAGAATTCCATAACTTACATAATACATTTATTTTATAAATCGGTTGCTTTTAAATCTGACACCCAACTGATTGATTCTGGGGAAACTAATAAAGTTGTGTGCTTAAACATGCAAATTAAAAAATCAAATCTTAGACAGGCAGTGAAACACCCAAATTTAATCATCCTCTGAGACTCTTGCCAGCACCATCTGAATTACAACATCTACATGGACAAATTTTTTTAAGTTGATAATTTAAAAATATATGAATGGTTTCCTAAGTTGAAGTGCCTGAGTACAGGTAGTTAAACTCAGGGTATTAGTGGAGATGACAGAGATACAGTAGGGAAAGTTAATGTCGATAAGCCAAAGTGAATGTCAGGATTCTATAATATGATCAAAAAAGCTATTAGATATTTTTTCATTCAGAATGTGAGAAGNTACAGTAGGGAAAGTTAATGTCGATAAGCCAAAGTGAATGTCAGGATTCTATAATATGATCAAAAAAGCTATTAGATATTTTTTCATTCAGAATGTGAGAAGACGGGCGCCTGGGTGGCTCAGTGGGTTAATGCCTCTGCTTTCGGCTCAGGTCATGATCTCAGGGTCCTGGGATCGAGGCCCGCATCAGGCTCCCTGCTCAGCAGGGAGCCTGCTTCCCCCTCTCTCTCTCTGCCTGCCTCTCTGCCTCCTTGTGATCTCTCTCCCTCTGTGAAATAANTCTTAAAAAAAAAAAAGAATGTGAGAAGACTATATGCACCATTTAATGAGAAAAAAAAGGTGTCCATAATTTGAGAACCTGAATCACTCTGTCCATTTCTGCAGAAGTTTGAAAGCCATGTGCATTTTTTCGGTTATTTATATTTACCTAGTGGTATGCTAAAATTCATAACTGTTGGATAAAATTCTTTTATAACCTTTATATATTAAGGCAGTCAGCAAACTAATAATGCACTCTCATAAAACTCTTGCCAGTGTAAATCACTACTGAGAACTCAGCCTGACATTTGAATTACTTGAATTTATATCAATGACTTACTGAATATTCAGCAATGTTAGAAATATACTCAATATTAATAATGACTTTGAAGAGAAAGTCTTGGCTGAAAACTGCTGGAATGGTTTTTGAAATGAAAACTTAAATGAGGGGCACCTGGGTGGCTCAGTTGGTTGAATGTCTGACTCTTGATTTCGGCTCAGGTCATGATCTCAGGATCATTTGATCCAGCCCTGCATCAGGTTCCGAGCTTAGCACAGAGTCTGCTTGAGATTCTCTCTCTCCCTCTGCCTCTCTCCCAACTCTCTCTCTCTAACATAAAAAAATTAAAAAAAAAACTTAAATGAAAGATTTTTTTTTCAACTTAATCATGAAATTTTATAATTTCACTAAAACTAGGATTATTTTTCCCAATGTAGGGCAAATGACTTTTGGCCTTCTCTGTGATAAAGTTTATGAGAATTTTGTGCCAACAGCATTCATAGTTCATTCTCTCTTTGCTTTCTCTGGAGTCTAATATGGAGTGGTCAGACATAACAAGTACCAAATATCTGCCTTTACTTTCAGGTTAAGAAAAAAATGGTTTTATTGGTGTTAATTGAGTACATGTTGAAAATCAAGTACCTTCATGATATTTGACAGGCTCCAGGAAGTTTTATTTTTCTTTCAAAGTTTTGTTAAATTGTCTTGCATTGTTTTGTTTGCTTAATTTTGTTTTGTTTTCCTGCATAAAAATAACAAGTGAAAATAGACACTGAAGCAAGTTTAATGGAAAGATGTTTGTGGTATCTAGTCAAGAGAAAAGAGTACATTTTAAAAGAGTATATTTAGTGAAAAAAGTTAATTTCCAAAGGTTACATACTGCATGATTGTACTTAATGTTCTTGAAAGGATAGGACTGTAGTGATGGGGGACAGTTTGGTGGGTAGGGACTGGAACTCAGGGCAGGGGATGGGTGAGCTACAAGGGGTAGCAGAGAGAGTTCCTTTGGGGTGATGGAACAGTTCTCTACCTTGACTGTTATGATGGTTATGCCAATGTAAACATATGATCAAATAGCACAGAACCACACACACACACACACACACACACACACACACACACACACACACAAGCCTATGTGAAAACTTATGAAAACTGAATATGGTCTACAGTCCAGTTAACAGTATTATTCCAAAGCCAGTTTTCTAGTTTTGCCATTGCACTATAGTATGTGGGGTGTCACCTTTGGAAGAAGCTAGGCAGAGAGTTGAGGAGACCCTACGTACTATTTTTGCAACCTCTCGTGAGTTTATAATTATTTCAAAATAAAGAGTTTCTTTATAAAAGCTACGTAGGTTTTTTTAATAAAACTGGCTATAGCAATAAATAGCAGTAAAATTAAGTTTTTGGTGATTTTCTACTGCCTGGAAAAACTCCACCAAATGCACACGATACATTTGGGATCATTCCGAAAAAAGAAAAAAATCCACGTGGAATACACTAACATTCATTTGAGAGAGCACTGGGGCCGGGGTGGGGCACACAAGGGAGTTCTGCAGCCTTGCTTCAAGATGCCCCAACTCAGGTAAACAGAAGGTGTCTGGAGCTGCCGGAGCACAGATGTGCTCTGCATGACACGCTGTGGACAGAACAACTCATTGTGGTTCCAAGTCTAAGTCTTGATGACAATCACAGGGCAGTTTGCAGCATAATCCAGAGTGAAGAGCACCGAGGGTTGGTCAATGTTAGGGTAGTTCTTCATCTCTTAGTAATACCAGGAAGGGGCAACCAGTAGTGTAATAATAGTAGCAGGTGGCTCAGCACTTCCTACGGACTGGACCCTGCTGCAGGTGAGCTCATCGTATATTCACGAGGAGCCGTGTGGAACCCCATGGAGCCAGCTTCAGCTACATAAGGTGGGGTGTCCAATGAGAGACAGCAGAGAGACATCACTCAAGGAGAGACAGAGATGTCACTCTACAGACCCAAGAGATTACTGCAGAGATACTGCAAGTCAAGTTCCAGAATGTTGGGAGTGATGTTTTCCTCTTGCTCTGTCTCACAGTCCTTATGCAGTGCCTAGCACAGACTAGATTTAAGGAAATGTACGGAAAAATGAGTGGTGGTGATATATGTGAGCATGCGTGTGCGTGTGTGTGTCAGTGAGCAAGTGTGTGTGTGTGTGTGTCACTGAGCAAGTGTGTGTATATGTTTTATAGTAAAAAATCTGGAGGTACAGCACAAAATTAACAGTGAGTATTTCTGGATGTTAGAATTATAGAGAATTTACTTATGCTTTTTTTTTTGTTACCTTGTCTGTATTTTCTACTTTTCATAATAAATATTCTATATTTTAAAATAAAATAATAAAAGTACCTGAACCTTACGAAGTCTTCTCAATCACTACCTGTATCCAGAAAAACCAGTTATATGTATTGAGTAATAGAGTTGACTTGACCATTGTTTAATATATAACAGAATGGCTATTTCACATTTTACTTTGGGTTTTTTTTTATGGTACTTAACTTGCTTCATTACAAAAACAAAAAGTATCTTAATGCAATTGAAGACAGTATTGTTTTGCTTTTAATGGAAAGAAAAATAGTGCCACTCACATAATAAATCTTTAAGTCCAACACATAGCCCCAGGGTCTAGGACCATACCTGATATAAAATCAATTTGCAATAAATGTTGGATAAATGAATGAAAGGCTAAAAGGAAGCATCCTAGAATTGAAATAGCACTGTATACACTAAGGAACTTTTCCATACTAGTATATAATCTTACCAAAAAGTTCAAATGGAAGAGGATCACCACTATGTGAACAAAGATGTAAGGAACACTTCATGGAGAAGGTTCCTTGAACTGGAGGGGTTCCAGTAATGGGCAAGCACCTTTCAGATTTGACAATGACACTGTGGTCAGAGAACAAATGACAGGCCCCCATTAGTGGTCTCGTGTTTGTTTGAGTACATGCCTCTTTGGTACACGGCTGTACTGTCACTGAAACAGTATGTTGGTATGACCATTAATTTTACGTGTCCACTTGACTGGGTCAAGGGGTGCCCAGATAACTGGTTAGACATTATTTCTAGGTGTGTCTATTTGGGTGTTTCTGAAAATGGTCAGCATTTAAATCAGTGGACTGGGTAAAAAATATGTCTCTCCCCAGTGTGGATGGGCATCACCCACCTCCTGAGGGCCTGAAGAGAACAAAATGGAAGAGAGAATGTTTTCTCTCCCTGTTCGCTGAGCTGGGACATCAGTCTTCTCCTGTCCTTCGACTGGAACTTCCACCATCAACCTTCACCCTTTCAGACCTTTGGACTGGGACAAGAACTATATCACCAGCTCTTCTGGGTCTCTAGTTTACAGAGAACAGATCATGGGACTTAGTCTCCGTAATCACGTGAAACGATTCCCCACTATAGACACATATCCTAGTGGTTCTGTTTCACTGAACTCTTAACTAACGCAGTCAGGCAGGGTCCTCTAAAAAGCAGATGGCACTACGGGATTGCCATCTTACCAGGGATATGCCAGTAAGAGAAAATCAGGAGAGAGTCAGAAAATGCTGGGAGAACTTTGAGACCCTGATGCAAGTCAGCCCCACAGTGAAGGAGAGAATGTTGTGGAGAAGTGTTGTCATCTAAGGAAGATTCAGCAAGGCTGTCACGGCAGCCAGGAGCCAAAGTCAAGAGTCACAGGAGTCCCTCTGGCATCTCCTAGAAACAAGCTTGACTTAATCTCCCTGCCACAGTCACTCATGGCTGTCGGGGAGCAGCCCACACAGGCGTAACCTCAGTAGGAAGGGAGTAATAGATGTCACAGCCCAGTGCCTGGGCGCTCCGTCAGGTTAGGCCCCTGCAGCGGGAGATCTGTGAGGCCAACTCCCACGAGGACCTAAAGATTTCTATCAAACAATACCTTCAAAGATAACCTTTTACTTGAATGACCTGGAACATAAATTTTAACACAAGACTCAAATGCAGAACATTATACTATCAGTGACATGGCTAACTTACAGGGGCATACTACCTCCATGAAGTAACAGGCATTTTTTGTGGATGATTTATGGATGTTTATATTATATTTATTCTTGGTATGCTTGCTAAATGTATGCCCTGCACAAGAACAGAATAAACATTCACGTGAATGAATGTCAGAGGTGAATTTGAGATACACGTGCACATACACGCACACGTGTATACACCACACATACACTATACTATATTCCTTCGTTTACTACTTCTCTTATAAATATTTTCTTTCATTCCTTTATTTCAAGATCCCCTCAATTTTGCAAATGATAATTTTATGGGTGAGTTATGAAAATTTAAAATTAACGGTATTTTCAGAATATGTGATGTGATCACTAGTTTGAATCGCAAATGTCCCTAATTCCTTTCCACTTTACACACACTCACCCACTCACACTGACAGAAACATACACAAATTTTTATGAATTCTACACCCCCTTTTACTCTAGTCTCAAAGACTGTTCTCTCCTTTTCCAAACCGAAGCAAATTGCTTTATAGAGTGGAGATGGCAGTCTGTCTATGCTATACCATGAGCAAAGATTAAAAGTAGACTCGATGCCTTTTACAATTTTTGTCTCAGGTTACCTAACAGATTCCTGGGGTAATCCTCTGTACACAATAAATATTTCACCAATGATGAAAAGTAAACCCATGAAGTCACTGATGAAATGTTAGACTGAGAATTTTGAGTTCTTTATCTGCTTGTGTCCTTGAAAAAAATTTAATTTTACTTTGTATTCTTTATTTATTTTTAAAGATTTTATTTATTTATTTATTTATTTGACAGAGAGAGAGAGAGAGAGAGAGATCACAAGTAGGCTGAGAGGCAGTCAGAGAGAGAGGGGGAAGCTGGCTCCTTGCCGAGTAGGGAGCTCGATGCGGGGCTCAATCCCAGGACCCTGAGATCATGACCTAAGCCAAAGGCAGAGGCTTTAACCCACTGAGCCATCCAAGCACCCATGTATTATTTAAATAATGGTTTTAGATAACCATAATCTAAATATGGTAGATATATGGTGTTTACATATAGTAGATAACCATATGTAAATGTCAATATATTTACTTAGTGTTCTGACAGTAGAAATGACATGGATAGTTGAAATATAGAACTTAATCTCGATGTAAATGCTACACATAACAACAAATGTAAGAGCACGTTTCCCTAAAGGTTTAAAAAAAGTGTTTTCATCCAACCATACGGAGGACTCCTTTTCCACATCAGGAATCTTTAAAGTAGTTTTAAATCCATATTAAAGTAAATCTTTTGGCAAAGACGACTAGTTGTATAATTTGGGTAAAGATCGTTTTCTAAGGTACTTTGCTTCAAATATCCTAAGCCATCTTTTTCCCTAAATACAAGATTTCTGGACTATTCTTTGCAAACCCATTTACCAAAGCCACTGCTGAGTTCAGCCACTCCTCTTTCATTATACAAAGGTACATAACAATATTTGGAAACCAAAAAATTATCAATATCTGATTTATTTTTATTTTCTTTAGGTGAACGGGGTTGACATAATAGCTACTATTGACATGTTTCCAAGTAACTTAGGACAAATGATCACCTGGAGGTCTGGTCTCCATCATTGTTATCCAAAGTGTGGTCCTCAGAAAGACATCATCGGTATCAACAGGGCTCTTGTTAAAAGTGCAAATTTGTGGGTTCCACGCAGATCGACTGAGTCAGAATCTCGTCTGGGGTACAGCCCAGAAGTCTGTATTATAACGAGCTCTATGAGTGACTTTTTGCTAAAATTAGAGAAATACTGCCCCACATAACGGCATGGGTGTTTCACAGATACAGAAACATAAATTTGGATGATTGACTAGACTTTGCTTTTCATGTAAAAGCTTCAGTAGTATTGCAAAAACTATTATAGAATAAGGAAATCCTTGATCATCAAGGCTTCACCCTATCTTACACAAGTTTCCAAAATCATTTTGTCATAAATTCTCATGATATAGCCACTAACAAAGGGCTTGAGGAGTACCACTATCAGGAAGAGGAGCAGCGTCTGGGTCTTCTTACTGACATGCACTGGTAAGGTTAATCAGAATTCTAGCTATGTTTAAGCTGCAAGTTCATGGAGTCAGAGTATAAAATACTCACCAAGAAGAGCGTGATGAAAGTCAAGACCAAACTACTGTGCTCAAGTAGGAAATGCAGAGGTCAAATTCAAAGGGCAAAACTGGAGGCAGGAAAGGTGAAATAAAGCACAAGTTTCAAAGTCAAGGTAAAGAATACTGAGGACAAAGGTGCTCTAGAGAAGGAAGAAAAATAGGATATTGCACTAACGTCAAAGGAAAGAAGTTGAGTCCCTAAAGTACCAGTTGAGAGAACTTTCTCTAGCCTCCTACACAATTTGTCTTGATTCCTTCTGTCTATCCTAGGGCAAGGTCATGTAACAAGTGATAAAGTAAAAAAAGAAAACAAACTTCCCAAATCCTTCCATTCAGCCATCATTCAATAGATACATGCACAGCTTTATGAGAATGAAACCTGGTATTTCATTAAATTTAAATCACTTAAATCCACCATTGCCCACCAAATTTGTTTTAAAATGTGTCTCTCACTTTGAAGGAAATGATGTTATGTTCTTACTCCCTTAATAAACAGTGTATTTTGAATTTTGTCATGATTCATTCCATTGTTTACTTGCCATGACCTTTTCAAAGAGTGTCTTTTTATAACCACAAATATAAAAGCTATCTTAAAGTATATGGTATATTATTTTTTTCTTAAGAGAATTCAACAAATCCAGAAGATTTGTTTCCTAATAATAGCTAAAGGTTTTAAAACAAAAGACAAGTTAAGGCAGCAAAAAATATATATAGCTCTGCTATAAAAAATACATAAATATAGAAAGTACATAATAAAATATACATTGAGTAACAGAAAAAAACTGGTATTGATTAGTAAAGGATGCTAGAGGTAAAAAGCTACCAAGAAAAATTGAAGTGCAGACCTACAGAAAGTGGAAATGGAAAGGGAAGATTAATAGAGATGTACCCAGTGTCCAGTAATATGAGGAACTGATAGTGTAAAAATTCCAAAGACTGACCAGACATATTACTGCTCTATAAAGATGTGTTATTCTAGAGCAGGTCAGAGTGCTGATTTTGGAAATAGGGCACCCACATTCACAGGCTGACTCTGCTGTCCACCATCTATGTGGCCTTGGGCAGACACCTTCACCCCTCAATAACAAGGGCAAAAAATAACATACATAGGGCTATTTTAAGTGTTAAATGATTTAATATATGTAAGTATCCTAGAACAGAGCCTACAGAAATCAGTTAGTATTAGCTAGTATCATAAAGAAGCACTGTATAATAGAAATAGAATGTATGCCAAATGCATAATGTCAATGTTTCCAGTAGCCACAACAAAAAAGCAGAAAGAAACAAATTAATTTTACTGATGCATTTCATATGGTCCATCTTATGGGTTGAAAATGTATCCCCCCAAAATTCATCATATGTTTAATTACTAAACCTTCAGAAGCTTAGAACATGAAACAGGGCCATTGAAGATAAAATTAGTTAAGTTAGGATAAAGTTACATGGTAGGAGTGGGCCCCTGGTCCAAAATGACTGATGCCTGTATAAGAAGGGGAACTGGGACACAGACATGGGAACAGGACGAACTCCATGTGAAGATGAAAGCAGAGATGGGACAATACCTCTAAGAAGCAAGGAATGCCAAAGATGGCAAACCACCAGAAGCTAGGGGAGAGACATGGACAGATCCCTCCTCACAGCTCTCTGGAGGAACCAACTCTACAGACACCTTGATGTCAGACTTCCAGCCTTCAGAAATATGCAAGAGTCTATTTCTGTTGTTTAAGCTACTCAGTTTGTGGTATTTTGTTAGAAGAGCCCTAGCAAAAGAATACAGCCCAAGATAATACAAATATCGTAATTTCAGTATGTTATCAACATAAGTATTATAAATGAAGTATTTGCATTCTTTTTGTCACACCAAGTCTTCAAGGTCTGGTGTGTATTTTACACAAGACCACATCTCAATTCCTACTGGTCATATTTCAAGTGCTCAGTCACAATTTATGACCAGTGGTTCCCTGGTTGGATGGTAATGTCTTAAACTATGCCATGGGGTGAGAACTTAAACTCCACTCTTTGCCCATGACTTTTTATCAATACAGGAGTTGCACTGTTATACTAGAAATAGAGATATATTAGTTGACATTGGAATTACTATTCTCCTGATTACCAATCTCCAGTCTGTTCACCCCATCTGTCCTTATCTCCTACTCTACCTAGAATATTATGCACAACTTTCTTGCCCCCTTGTTGTTCTGTCACAGCTGTCCTTAAAAACCCTATCACTGAATCTATCCCATCACTGCTCTCTCCTCCATCCCCATGCTCAGGTCAGGTACACTGCCAGAGGAAAATTCACACACAAGAACTAGAATGCTAAGCCATCCATCTTTTACCTTGACACAGCCTTCAATAGCAAAGCCTCCAGTAATCTGCATGTCAACCCAGAGCTTATCTTCATCTCTCTTCCTGTGATGATTCCAACTCTCTTCCTGTCTCTGGAGAAATGGGAGTTGCTCATTTTGCCTGGATTCAACAACGCACGTGTGTATTTACATCTGATCCCCTCCTAGATTCCCATGACCCATGTTCTCATGTTCTCATGACCCATGTTCTCACCACTGTCCTCATGGCCCCCAAGATGAGTCCCCTCCCTGAGCTTGTCCCATCTCAACATTGCTTTTTACTGCTGTGTCTAAAGACAAATGAGAGACTGCTTCTCTGGACCCTGATACTTCCTACACTTTCCCTTTGTCATGAGGTATTTCTTTCTCCCTCGCTATTGACTTAATTAGAGGACTATGCTCTCCTGAGGGGTAAGGTGATTCCATTCTATCAACTCTCTCCAGATCAGTTCCTCACAGGTACAGAGGGACAGAGTGGAAGGAGTGAATGGCCAGTTCTCCTCACAGAGGAGTTCCTGAAGAATATGTTGAGCCTTGGTCCCAACCCATTGTATGTCACTTCTTCTTGGTCTCTAGAAAACAAAGCCAATTTAGGGATCATGTCAAACTGGACTTTTTGGGTCAAAATGGTTTCCCCCACCAAAGTAACAAAGGTCCTTTGAGTTATCTTTCTTCACCAGTACAGTCTCTCACCACCTCCGTTTTCTGTTCATCTTACCAGTGGTCAGGGAGCTTCATTTCCTTCTATCGGCATTAGTGTGGCCTTCTATTGGCATCGCCTGACTCTTGTCTGACCTTCGTCCTCTGTGGTAGCTTTTCTTAAACTCCAGTACTGGGTCTTCCTCTTTCCAGAATCTTAAACTCATTTGGCTTCTGTATCCTTTCATCCTATAACACTACTTATGCCTTGTCTACAGTCAATAGGCATAATAAAAGGAAAGTTCCACTGTTCCTTGAGAATTTCTTGCTCATAAAACATTTAACATTTTAAAGTCACCTATTCACACTTAATACATAAATCTTTAGACTCCAATATGGATTTCTCCCTTACTTTTTCAGGGAAAGAGATATTTGAACATGCACCTAGATAAAAATGTAATTACACTTGTTGAAAAGTACAAACTTTCTTACTCCAAAATTCAATTTTACCAAAATTTTCTTCACTTCCAATATTCTCCTCCCTTCCCAGGTTCCCAGAAAGAAATAAAAGAATTTCCTATGTTATAACTCTCCCCTTAACCTGCCCATAGAGACCTCATCTGTCCACAACAAATTCAAGATGTGATTTTCTAATTTAAACTAAGGTGTCAAACCTAATTGAATAATACACCCCATTAATTTAAATTAATGAATGAGTCATTAATAAAGGGCACATTCATTAATGAAAAGAAGACATCTTCTCAGTCCAAATTTTAGCAGCAAAACATGACATTAGAAGATACACATGGTAGAGTAGGCAAGATCATCTTACCACAACCCACAAATCATTCCTACTTATCCATGTGACATCCGTGATGGTAATGCCACCACATGTTTGCTATAATCACAGAACAGAAAGAACTACTTCATGGCAATTTGAATTTATTTTAAAAGGGTATATATGTGTGTGCATATGTGCATAAATATACAATACATTTAGCATATACACACATGAATATATATGTACATATATACACACACATAATATATATATCATTTATGCTTATAATAAAAGTAGAACTTCTACATTATAAGGGTTACAATTCATACACCTAATTGAACATATGCTTGACGCAGTCATCATGCTAAATTTTAAAACAACAGTACCATTACTATTAAATTCAGAAAAAGGATAAAAATACTTGTAAATAGTACTATAACTCACTTTGTAATGTCAGTGCTGTACAATGTAATTTTAAAAAGAGAATAAAGTAGAAATATACATATTTTCAAGATGGAAAAATTATTATTTTTAGATATGTTATTGTATAGTTTAAAAATCCCAAATAGTAACCAAAAAAAAAGTACAGAATCTCTAACACTGTTAAATATAAATATAAGTGAATTGTATAGATCCAACAGTAACAACCAAAAAAGGAAATAAGCAATAAAAATGTGCAGAAACTATAATGAAGAAAACTATAAAACTACGGAGGGAGATAAAGAAGATTCACATAAATGTAGAGATATCATCTTCTTCTTGAATAGGAAGACTCTACATTGTAAAGATGTCAGTTTCCTCCCTAAATGAAACCTATAAATTCAATGCAATCCCAAGGGGGTGGAAAATATGAAATTGACACGATAATTCTAAAGTTTATCTGCACGTATAAACCTCTGCATACCTGGCATCAATGCACTGGTGTGGGGAGAAAAAGACAGGCAATTCAGTCACTTGTGTTGGAAAACTAGTCATCCTCCTGGAAAATATCAAGCTGAGGCTCTACCCCTCAGCCTTCACTACAGTATGTCCCGGATAAATAAGATACATAACTATAATACAGTTAAATAATAAGAATATTAAGCAAATATTTAACAATATTTATTTACCAAGAAAAAGAAAACAGATAACATCAAGGAAAATGCTGACAGTGAAAACATGTCTAGCAACAGGTGGATGTTTAAATATAATATGGTGTATCTGAAAAATGGACTCTCATGTCTATACTTAAATGTTGGTGCATGAGTAGTTATGTGAACATTGACAAATCTCAAGGATGACAGGTGTAAAAAGGCAGAGGGAGATATTTGGAGAGATACACCGAAGGTTACTGCAGGTTACCTCTGAATTGTGAAACTGTATACAACCTGTATTTTCATTTTTTTAAAGATTTATTTATTTATTTATTTTGACACAGATCAAATCACAAGTAGGTAGAGAGGCAGGCAGAGAGAGAGGAGGAAGCAGGCTCCCTAGGGAGCAGAGAGCCCGATGCAGGGCTGGATCCCAGGACCCTGAGATCATGACCTGAGCCGAAGGCAGAGGCTTTAACCTCCTGAGCCACCCAGGCGCCCCTACAATCTATATTTTCAATTCTATACTCCTCTATTGCTGGAAATTTCTACACGGGCTTGTATTAGGCATATATGCCAAGATAAAGGACTTTCTTCCTGGAAAATACATTTATAAAAAGGTTGAACAGAATATTAAAACATGAATTAAGATTTCAGGACCCTAGTCTGGGTTCTCACATTGACGGGTATATGACTCTGGACAAGCCCCTTCCCTGTGTCTCAATATATTCATCTTTCATTCAACCCCAAAGTCTTAAGCTACTTGAAAATTCTCACTTCAGGGAGTAAAATTATACACACACGGGGCTAGGGGGGGATCAAAAAATAAACTAAACATTCTGGAATAAAGACTCATAATGAAGAGGGAGGACCAGTAGTTAGAAAGTGTAAATTCATAAATATATGAGAGAAATGTTGGCCACCCCAGAATGAGAAAGTGGCAAGACTGCTGTTATAACTCAATCACTGTCTCTCCAGCCTAATCACATGCACGCACTAAATGGCAAGGTCTGAACAGTGTAATCTACCCCTGTGCTACTCTTCAACATTAGTTAAGCCCTGTAGTCATCATGATGCTCATATAATTGGTAACACTGACATCGAAACTATATTAATTTCAAGCTCCAGTAGAAACACAGAAAAACATCAATATTTATCAAGTGAGGTAAAAAAGGTAGAGAAAAATTATGACTCTCAAAAGTGTAAAGAAGGTGCCATAAACAACAGAGTGTACTTGATTGGAAGAGTGAGCTAAATTAGGTGATTTGTTTTAAAAGCAGTTCCTGGATTTATAGGACTTTGGTATCCATTTATTTTTGTTCTAATTCAACTGCAAGTACAAATGCGTCTGATGTCAAGGTTACAGAAGAAAAGAAGAAATCGTTCTGCCACAAATCAGCTATGTGACCTAAGCCTCGCTCATTTCCACCCCTTCAACCATTAAAAAACAAAACAACAACAAGAAACGAGTGGGTTGGGACAGACGACACCAACGACCATTTGCATTCAAAATCCTGATTCCGCGTTTCCGTCTTTTTCATTTCAGACCAAAAATTCTTTTATGCTTACAAAGCCATCTTATCCCCAATCAATCTTGAGATTTTAGAGATCATTTAAGAGAATGATAAGAAGAATTTTCTTTAAAAATATAAACAAAATAACCGATACCATTAGGAAATGTCATGATTCTCCAAGGTGAAGTTTGAGGAACCCAATGAATGATGTTTTTATTCCCTATTCGATGTGACACTAACTGAGGGACAGTCATGGAAGTCAAATGGAGAACAAATGCCCGTTTCATTGCCGATAAAAGCAATACTGACATACACAGCATAGGTGTTCAGCTGCAGGAACTTACTAGCGTATATGCCTAATTCATGGTGAGTACATACAACCAGCCGACCAGTCCGTGGCCGCTCTGTGGGGACCTGCCTCAGGAAGTCCTTGTCTATGCTGGAGAAGAGCAGATTGTGACTGTGTGCACTCTAGACTATCAGACCCACCGACAAGCAAAGGGGAAGAGTCTCAGCTACATATGCTCAACTCTGTCTCCAAAACCACAAGGGGGTCACTCCCCTCCCCTGAGGGGAAGGAATAAGACAGAGAATGGAGACACATCAAGAGACTCAAATTCTGGGCGTCTGAGTGGCTCAGTCGGTTAAGCCGCTGCCTTCAGCTCAGGTCATGATCCCAGGGTCCTGGGATCAAGTCCCACCTTGGGCTCTCTGCTGGGTGGAGAGCCTGTTTCTCCCTCTCCCTTCGGCCTACCGCTCTGTCTACTTGTAATCTCTATCTCTCTGTCAAATAAATAAATAAAATCTTTAAAAAACAGAGAGAGCGAGAGACAGACTCAAATTCTTACTCTAAGAAATCTCCCTCCGGGTAGATACATGAATCGAAGAAAAAGAAAGTCCCTTCACCCTGAAAGTCCCCAGATTTCTTCATTTCCTCGATCATGAAGCATCAGGGCTGTCACGGTCCCAAATTCATAGCCACGCTGCCCCAGGCCAAGAATTGCAGTTTTTTTTATCTTCTTCAGACCATCTGTGATCACGGGAAGTTTTGGCTCTCAAAGGGTATGAATTTTCTCTCACACACACACAGAAATAAAAAAATACAACGCCATTCAATGTCCTTCTGAAAACTCACCCCCCCATTCTAAGCGCAATGCCAAAGGATGTCCAGCCATATTGTTCAATGCATCTCAAAGGTTTCATAACAAAATTAACATAACATAAAGATGCCCCAAATTTGAAAATAGTTTCCATTATCAAATTTTCAGGAAAAAGAAAATTGTCCAAAATATTTCAAGTTCAAAGTCAAATTCCCTTGCTCTTTTGAGTTGATGTTGAAATCTTAAACTTAAGTTGAAGTCCAAATATAAGTTAAAGTCCTCCAATTTCTTCTTTCTTCGTCTCAACCAGAGAAGCTCTTATGCCTGAGTTATCTTGAATTCCTTCAGGGCATGGACTGGAGTTATCTTCTACCAGAAAAATCTCCAAATTTTAATTAGTTCACTACAAAAATCACTTATGTGTTTCCCTGTTAAAGAATCTAAAGGGTTAACAGACCACACAAGACTATCAGGGCAGTGGCTCCATACGCAAAATCTAGAAAGCGAGGCAACTCCCAGCCATTAGAGCAGCTGTTCCAAGAAAACTGATGTTCCTAGAACCTAGTGCTTTTGCCAAGGCTAGAATGACATCTGAGGGAAGAGGAGTAGAATCTGAGCTTTACCAGAAAGCCATCCATCTATGCTAGTTGTCCAGAGATGGAGACACACACACACACACACACACACACACACACACACACACACACGGAACTGAAACCCAATCAACAGTAATTTTGCACCAAGAGGTTAAAGTTGGCCCTTCACATTCCTCATGACTGGAGGGGGACCTGATTGATGCTCATTACCTTCTCTCAGAGATCGGCATTCTTTTCCTACCACATTTAGACGCACATTGGTGGCAAACCCAGGCACCGAATCTTATGTGCAGCAATCACCCCCTTTTCCCAGGAAACTGCTAAACCCTTTGTCCTATTCCTACATGTGAAGCAGCTGGAGGACTGTGGAGCAGAAGATGCAGATGGTCTTTCTAAAGTCTCTTACCCGGGGGCTAAGTGAGGTCAAGGTCCTCCACCATGACCCCCAGATGACCCTTACTTCCAGAGCCTTCCATTATTCTGGGCCTTCAGGAGCATCTTTTCTTTTTCTTGGCTACATATTTTCCTGCAGGCCGGACCATTCCTCCAAGCTGTACTTTCTGCTCTTTTCTCTTCTCTTCAAGAAGACTCACCTCTGTTTGAAAACACTTACTTTGCTTTGAGATTGGCCCCTTTCCTTCTCTCTCAGGTAAGCAGGCAACACCGCCCGCTGGGTTCAAGAGACTTCTTGTCATTAAATTTCTTTGTGTTTCCTGGCTCAGGTATGCTGTTTTCTAACATGACTCTCTTGTGTTCATGTCCCATAATTAGGTTAAGTTAAAAAGCACTGAGACTGTGAGAAGCATTGTTGGAACAACTAAACCAAGGTTGGACCCAAACTATCAGTATCTTGCCTGAAGCCCCTCCAGTAAATCTGTGTTTCTTGCTCTTGCCCCTCTCCTTAGAATCCTTATTCCACAGATTTCCAGGGTGTGTTCCCTAAAGACACAGCAATTCTGTACTAAGACTTAAAATAAACGCACACCCATAAGCTAACAATTCTCTGATCATTTCACAGTAATACTGTTCTCCACGCAACACGTCTAGATATTTTGTACTTCCTTGGTATTGGTGGCACAATCAGGCATCTAACTATGATCTTTCAAGGCTCAGCTTTGCATTCTTTTCTTTTCTTTCCTTTTTTTTTGCACTGTTAAAATCCTTAATTTTCCATGTGTGTTTTTAGTTCTTTGGTGCTTTGGTGGTTAAGTCTTTAAAACCCCAACACACTAAAGTTAAATTAGAAAATTCTTAAGAAATTTATCATTACAAAGTCTAGGGTGGGAGAGAATGATCACACGTAGCTTTCTTCCTAAACAATCTAAATTGTGCTTCAAAGCACAATTTTTTCCCCAGCTTTCCTGAGGTATAACTGACAAATAAGAAAAAAGTCTATATTTAAGGTGTCCAAATGAATGTTTTGATATCCATACACATTGTGAAATGATCACCACAATTGAGCTCATTAACATATCCATCACCTCACATAATTAACATTTTCATTCTTCTGGGTGTGCATGACGAGCCCACTTAAAAGTCTCCTCTCTTCTGACAGCAAACAAACAGCACGAACTGCAGTCACACTGCTGTGCCCGACATCTCCAGAATATGTTCATCTCGCATAACTGAAACTTTGCGCTCCTTGCAAGCATCTGCCCATTTCTCTCTCCCGAGACCCTGTGACCACATTCTCCCCTCTTTCAAGGTTCAGCTTTAAAAGACTACCTCACTCGGAGCGCCTGGGTGGCTCAGTTGGTTAAACATCTGCCTTGGGCTCAGGTCCTGATTTCAGGGTCCTGGGATCCAGCCCCCTATCTGGCTCCCCCTGCTAAGGGGGGAGTCTGTTTCTTCTTCCCCCCTCTGTCCCTCCCCTCTCTGCTTGTGCGCTCTCTCTCTTACACTATCTCAAATAAATAAATAAATAAACAAACAAATAAAGTCTTTAAAAAAGAGAAAAAGGGTACCTCTCAATACTTTCCTTCATGTACCCCTTCAGAGTGATCGTTCCAGTTGGCTCTCTGAAATTTTACCTCTCTTACGCTTGCTCACGTCTATTTAGTGTTTCTGATCTTGTAAAACTTGGCAGGGGTTCATTTTCCGGTCCCCACGGTGGAGCATCCCAGACACGGTTGCTCCTCCCCTGCCCCCTCCAGCAGCTCAATTCCCTTGCCTGTCTCTCGGGTTGGTTCTCTAAGTTCTCCTTAGTGAAATCTCTCTTTTCTTACTGCCGGATCAGCCTGCCTTTCTCCCTTTCACTTTATGATTTTGTTATTTCCGCCCTGATCATAACACGGAAGGGCACATTCCAAATCCTCTGGTTCCTCCTTGAGCCCCTGAACAATTCTTTTATCTAGAAACAGGCGCAGGAGTCTTTAAGGACCAGTTCATCCCTGTTGTCCTAATTTGGGGGAAAGGAACGGAAAAGCCTCCTCTTTAGCCCCACCTCCCCACAAGCCGTTCCAACCAGCACCTCACAGTGATGATCTAGGACACGGGTCTTCGGCTACCTTCGGGGTTTGGGGGGGTTGGTTGGTTGGTTGGTTTCGACTGAGGCATTATTTGTTTTTGAGGATGAAAACACTTATCTTTTGGTGTTGTAACACCTGTCTGCTCCCTGACTGCAACACCAGGGTCTAACTGTGCAGGCGTATTTCTGTCCACACCATATTCCTCAGCTTCCTAAATGGCTAGTGTGTTTTAAAGACAGATCCTGCTTATAAAAAGAGTCACATATATCTGCACAAAGACCACAAAGGACAGTCTACTGTCTACAGGCAGTGGCTCCTGTTTACTAAGCCTGAGGCAGGAAGCTACCTGACCTGGCTCTACCCGTTAAAAATCAACCACACATATTCTTTTTTTTAAAGCGCATAATATAAGCCAAAAAAACTCAAGCGAGCCGACTTGCTAGTACCTAAAGCCTTAACTCACCCATCGAGTACATCATAGAAATCTTTATTTCCAAATTCCACTCTCCTTGTCTTTCTCGAGTTGTCTGGCCTCCAGCAGAAAATAATGAATTCTAGCTATTCTGATAAACCGATCCCCTGTTCCCTGCCCAGGTCAGAAGCAATTCAGACGGATGAATCAGGTGAGCAGAGACCAAAATACGTCACCTGTGGAAAACAGCATAGGACCTATGGTTCAGTCACTGGAGTAAGAGAACAAAGCTGGGAAAGTGTTAGGGAAGGACACAGCTCTTCCTTGTGGGGGGGCGTCTTGACCCCCTTGTCCTCTCCTCTCAATTCTCCCCTGCATTCTGTCTGCCAGCCTGCCCGCAGAAAGCGCGCTCGTCCAGTCTATGATTTATAGAGGGGCGCCCTCTGGTGGGGGCATCTGATATTCGTCACAGTAGCCATTGAATCGACTGTACCCAGGTCTCTAAATGTGTGGAGTCTCTCTAACGCAAGGGCAAAATGTTAGGAAACCCACCGGGCTAGAAGACCCAGATTTCCTAAATTCATCTGTATCAGTAATAAAATAGTATTTATATCTATGTCTATATATTTATACCTCTTTCTCTAACTCTATATCTACCTGGCTTTCTCTCTACCTCTAAAATGCTTCTAAACCCAGGCAGAATGGGTAAAGAAAGACAAAGGAGTATTATTTATTGAGCACTTCAGCTCTGATTCTGTTCTCTAATAACCTACAAATAACAAGCAAGCCTCTATCCACTATGGAAGGTGTAAGCAACCTATGAAATCTTATCTGAAAAATAATCCTTCAGAGGCTCCCTCTACTGTTGTTATAAAATCTTAATAGAAGCTAGTCTTCCAAGGAAGCAAAACTGGCGGAGTTTCCATATTCTTTAACCAAGAAGGCCCTCAAGAATGAACATGATCGTATTTCCTCATTCTTGAAGTGTGGTTGTTGTTGTCGACTTGTTTTTGTTTTTAATACAAATATAGCTATGAGGAGTCATTACCTGACTCCTTTTTTTTTTTAAAGATTTTATTTATTTGACAGAGAGAGAGAGAGAGGGATCATAAGTAGGCAGAGAGGCAGGCAGAGGGAAAGGGGGAAGCAGGCTCCCTGCTGAGCAGAGAGCCCGATGCGGGGCTCAATCCTAGGACCCTGAGATCATGACCTGAGCCGAAGGCAGTGGCTTAACCCACTGAGCCAACCAGGCGCCCCTCATTACCTGTTTCCTAAAGCTAGAATGATTCTATCAGATTAGGGTCTGCCTGCAGAGGGAAAACCTAGGAGGCAAGAGAAATGTCTGTCTCTGAGATACAGGTGGTTACGGAGAAAGGTCACAGAAAGGTAAAACTGAAGTGCTGAAAACATACATCCCAACCTTTACAGTTGGGCTCACTGGACAGTCCTAGTTTATCTGGTTCACAGCACAAATTTTTCCTTAATGCATATTACAGATGTCAAAGTCATTTTGCATGAATGTGCCATTTACCACCTTGAGCGCCAAGAAGAGTGATTCAAAACCATAAGAAATTTTCATTCAAGATGTTCAGGTTTTCACTGACATTTTTTTTAACTCTGTCGGACTTTCTTTTAGCGTCAGTTAAAAGGCTTCTAGTCCTAGTCCTGTCGGAAAAATGAAATTGAGATTTTTCCCTATTGTATCTTTTAGATCTCAAACTTAGTCAGCTCTTACGACAAGGAAGGCACTCTGATGGGATGGAAAGAATGTTAAGTTCACAATTATGAGGTCTGGGTTTCTGTCCTCTGGAAACCTGCCTTCTAGAAGTCTTAGCTTCCTTCTCTGCAAACAAAATGATGCCTCCAGTATTCCCAGCTGGGACCTGCTTTAGGGCCAAACACAAATGAGTTCTTTACACATACAGATAATGCCTAAGAAAATGACCAGACTGGTGATGCTTCCTGAGTTCCTACCACATAGCAGAAGCCAGGGTAGACATTTTACATGTCTATCATCTCTAATTGTCATAATACCTCTTCCAAGCTATGTCCTTATCTCTATTTAAATGGCAGAAGAGCACTTCACATAATCAGACCTGCCTGCATCCCAACGTACGTTACGACTTTGCTACTCACTCTGTGGCCGATGGGTTATCTGCTTATGAGAAAAGCAGACCCTTCGGCTCCACCTCAGACCTACTGCATCAGAACTGACATTCGAACGAGATCCCTGTGGATTCACAGTGTTAACATTTGACAGGCACAGGGTAGACCGTGCTACACTCTGGAATGAAGAGAGATGGACTGGGCCACTGTGTTACCTCCTGACAAAGCCACCAACACAGAGAAACTTAGCAACTTAAAAGTTATCACCAAACTGGTAGGTGATAGGGCTGAAAGCTACTCCTGTCTGAATTCAAAGCCTATGCTGTTTCCCCAGCCCGTGTTCTTTTCCAGTTGGTATTATAGATCCTATTTGACTTCAACTGATCGATGTAAATGATAGATAGAAATAGACAGGGATCCATGATATGTACAACCTAATTATAAAGAGATGTGAGTTACGATGCTCTAGTCTACACTGCCCTTCATTGGAGACTCATTAAAACTACAGTTAGTGTCATTCTTCCATTTATTTTTATTAATAAGGCAATGATAATTATTGAAAACTATTGTGATGATCTAATAGAAAAAACTATATCTACAACTAGGACCAAGCAATTAAATGAGCTAAAAAAATACTTTAATAATCTACATGATGATGAGATCACATTATGGCAAAGTTTGGAATGCTGGAAACCTAGCAGATAATATTAACACATAGAAGCCATCAAAAGAAACATTTACCTTTTTCATTAAGAGAAAATTATCCCTTTAATTTGGTCTCTCACAGACGACAGAAAAAATACAAAAAAATAAATTATTTTATGTGGATTTATTAAACTCTGTAAGTTGTGATGAAAGAAAGAATTCAAAGACATAACACTGGGGTGTTGAGCGCAGGTTGTTTCCTTTATAACAGAAACAATTTCTGCAGGACCGGTAAACATCGATTTGTAGTAATTACTTAGAATTACATAACATATTGATGTTGAAGAACACTGTGAGGAGGAACATAATATTTGATTACACCTTTACATCATCTCCACCAGAAGGCTGTATGGCATCTATTGCCACATGAAAATGTCCTTCGTCATTTTATGAAGTCACACTTTACAGAATTTAAATGATTCCAAGTAGACTAACTTTATTTTGCATTTTAAGGACCTGTTTCAAGATTCAACTCAATTGTAGATCTCTCTAATATGATACTTATTTCATGCCAAGGATAAGAATAAAATAGTCTTATTTATTATTATTCAAACATTATCTCTAGAGATTCTGATTTTGCACTACAGATAAATTCCTTCCTAGATGTATCTGGAGAATGACAACTTCAATCTAAAATCCAACAGAAAAAGTAAGAGGAAATCCTTCAAATGGAAACAACACAACAACAAAGCTACTCAATCACCCTTTTTAAAAAAATTAATATACAATGTAATTTCAAGCTAAGCTGACCAGCAGAAAGACTGGACAGAGGGCGCCTGGGTGGCTCAGTCGGTTAAGCCACTGTCTACGACTCAGGTCATGATCCCAGGGTCCTGGGATCGAGTCCCGCATCGGGCTCCCTGCTCCTGGAGGAGAGCCTGAGGGAGAGGGAGACCCTGCTTCTCCCTCTCCCTCTCCCTCTGCCTGCCGCTCTGCCTACTTGCACTTTCTACCTCTTTCAAATAAATAAATAAAATCTTGAAAAAAAAAAAAAAAGACTGGACGGAGAGCAAGGCAGACCCCAGAATTACACAGGGGTCTCTTGCAGGAATATCAGCCTGAAGGCAGACAAGTATTTGAGCAGGGATATGTAATGTTGCATGCATGCATGGAAGAGTTCTTGTTTCCCAAGCCCTCTTACATAAAGTAATTATTTGATCTTCAGGACAAACTCTAGGTAGGCCGAGGAGGATGATTCTTCTGTGCAAACTGAGACTCAGAGAAATTCAGTAACATGTCCAAGACCCCATGATCAATACATGCCTGAACTTGGCCCAAGCACAGGTGTCCTGTGCTTCTACTAAGACACAGTGCCTCTGTTTCAGAAATGTGCTATTGACTCTATGTGTCAGACTGATATATGATGTTGATTTGTGTTCAGTTTAACAAATGTCATGTCCATACTGGTAACCTTGAAATACAAAATGTGAAAGGATTCCTTTCCACAAAGACAAGTCAAGGTTTCTTTTATTCCAATAATTTGAGTGAGAAAAGAAAACAGTCATAATACTACAATCTTTTCTTAGGAAACCAGTCATTATTTCACAGCAAAATAGATTCACATTGATATGAGTAGGGCTCTTATGCAGTTGATGAGATCATTACCACTTCAAAAATACACCATGAGTGAACTCGAAAGACCTGCTTAAAATTGGATAAGAGAAGAGCTTCATGAAAGCAAAACGAAGGTTTGGAGGGAAGGAAAATTAGTATTTATTAAGTGCGCACATACACAAGGCACTTTTTGGTGAGCTGATCAATGCATTCCTATTTTCAGTGACAACTTCATGTGTCCCATATATTTTATGAAGGATATACAGTGGGATGTGATAAGGGTCTCCAAATCATCTTCCCTTAAGCATGTGCCCAATAGAGTAGTTTGGATTAAGTTTTAGGTACTTTAGAAGTCACATTCACATGTGTTTCCCCCAGTTTTTATGAAGACAAGGAGTTGCTTGATTCAAGGATTTTATCGTTTTTTGGGGTTTTTTTTTAAGATTTATTTATTTGAGAGAGAGCGTGCGAGCAAGAGGGGAGGGACAGAGGGATAAGTACAGAGAGAATCCCAAGCCGACTCTGCTCTGAGCATGGAGCCTGACGTGAGACTCAGTCTCAGGACCTCGAGATCATGACCAGCTGCTTAACAGAATGAGCCATCTAGGCGCCCCAAGGACTTTATTGTTCTGAGTTCGGGGTTTTAAATTATACCTACAGTCTGTGTGTATTAAGCTTTTTCACTTCTTTTTACCCTGTCAACTTTTTCACCTCCTCCAGCCAAACTATGTGTAGTAATAGCCTAAGGTATATATCCTTCCATATTCTCTTCAAAAGAAAGGGGACGGAGGGAGGGAGGGAGGGAGGGAAGGAAGGAGGGGAGGGAGGAAGGAAGGAAGGAAATTTACACAAATTTCAACTTTTCTTTTGACTTCATTTATATTTTTTGCCACAAAAATTTTAACTGTTTTATACCAAAATGTGTTTCTCTTTCCTTTATTATATTCCAAGTGTCCTGTCTTTGTTCACCAGGTCTTTCCAACCCTGAGGCTACACATACATAGTAGACTTCATCTCTTTCTAGGATTTTTATTGATTACTTTTTATGTTGAGATAGTGTTTATGTCGTTAATCTCTTCAATCTGTGTAGATTTGTGACCTTTCTTATTTCTAAATATCTAGTGTTGTTTTCTCTCTTTTTTCTCTAGTTCAACAGGGTTTTATTGATTTCCTTGAATACTCAAAAATATTTTTACTTTATCCTTTCTATTTCATTTGTATTACAAGACTTAAGGTTAGCATTTCCCTTTATTTTTTGGTGTTGCTTTTCTTGTGATTTTAGGGGAAAAAAGCATAAAGTTCCTTTTTTGGATCGCCAACTGGAGTTACTCCTTAAGTAGAGCTTTTGCTGAGGCTCTTTGGTTTTATGAAGTATTTTCCTTTACAGTGTTTTCAAAGCAGTTCCTAATTTCTAAGTTTGGTTTGAATTTCTGTTTTGATTCATAAATTAATTTGGGAGTGTGGCTCTTAATTTCCAGTTGTTGAGGAGGTGGGGTCTCCTTATTTATTACTAATTTTATTTTATTCCAACACAAAGTGTAACATGTAGCTTATAGGTGATCTGCCTTTTTTACAAGTTTTTCTCATAGCCAAGTATATGGCTAATTATGAATATTTCATAGATATATAAAACTATATTTATATTTGAAAATATACATTGCCATATATATGTATCTTTTATGTGATGCTTATTGATATCATTCAAATTCTCTATGTCCCTATTTTGTGTACTAGATCTGACTCCAGCAGGCTGGTACCATGAGCTCAAAAGCCTGCCAACACTGAACTCACCTTTTTACACATCTCATTGTTCTACCTGTGCCCCAAATATGGAGATGTTTACCATTTACAGTACGAATGTTGTGCAGACCCTAGGCAACTGCATCCAACATTCACTAGCCTTAGCTCAACCTCAGGGGCTGTGACAGACCCCAGGCCTGTTTTCCCTTTGGAATCCTCTGACCCCTGAGTTCTCAGACTCCCTGCCATCATCCTGAGCCACATCACCTGCACCTTTAAGAGAGTGGACATATCCTCTCTCCCTCTCGCTTTTCCCCTTCTGGGCAACGGTCCCTAGAAAGGTCTCACGTTGTGAGGGGACATGCCTAGCTTGCAAGTCTGTCAGACTGCCACCAAACTGAAGTTTGTCATGTGCTCCTGCCACCTCATGGTCTTATCGCTTCCCTTGATCACGCCCCAAATCCCTGAACACAATGCCCACGTTGGCTTCAGTAACACAGAAAAGTTAGTTCTACATTAATAGCTTTCCTTTATATATTTTTTTCCAATATTCAACTTTTGGCATTTGAATTATCCATATTCCTATTATCTATTTAGATAGATAGATAGATAGATAGATAGATAGATAGATAGATAGATAGATAGATAGAGGATGTAAAGTCATTACTTGCTACTGAATGCCCTCATCTCCTTCTTTCTCTATCTTAAATTCTTTCATCTGATACATTATTCCAATAGAGTACATTCTCAAACAATTGTCTCTCTTGAGGTCCATAAAAGAAATACTCTCCGAATCACTGAATACCCACAATACTTTATCCGAACCACCATTAACCAAACAGGTGAATTGTGTCTTCACTGGGAATGGGACTCTGGTGGCACAGTGCTTTTCTTTCTGTAAACTCAAACTGTCTTTCAAACTTCGATGTTGCAGAGGAGAATCACACTCTCTCTGGATCCTTCTTGATTTTGAAAGTAAATCATTCCAGCCTACAAGCTTGTAAAATTTCTCTTAAATCTTTACAGTTCAGGAATTTTACCAGGATTTATTGAGGTAGTGTCTTTTCTCCTCAATCATGCCTAGCATTGATCAGGAATTTTTTTCTAGTTTCACTGAGATACCATTGACGAATATATTTAAGGTGTGTATCATGACGTTTTGGTAGATGTATATGCTGTGAAACAAATACGACAAGCAAGCAAGCTAACCTGTCCACCAACTCACACAGTTACTCTGTGTGTGCGTGTGTGTGGGGGGGGTGAGAACACTTAAGATCTACTCTCTTAGCAACTTTCAAATATACAATACAGTATTATTAACTAAGTCACCATATTGTACATTAGTCTTCTAGAACTTATTTATGCATCTTAACACTAAAATTTTGTACCCTTTAACTAACATTTATCCATTTTCTCCACCCTACTCCCCTGGCCCCCTGATAACCATGCTTTTATGAGTCTGACTTTTTTAGATTCCACATACAAGTGATATCATGCAACATTTTTTGCTCTCATGTCTGGCTTCCTTCACTTAGTATAATGTCCTCCAGGTTCATCTGTTGTCACAAATGGCAGGATTTTCTCCTTTTTTTAAGGCTGAATAACATTCTACTATATGTGTGTGCATATATAAAAATGTCTTTATTCATTCATCCATCAATAGATACTTGGTTGTTCCATATTTTGGCTCTTCTGAATAATGCTGTTTTCAACATGGGAGTGTAGATATCTCTTTGGGATAGTGATTTCATTTCCTTTAGATACATACCTAGAAGTGGAATTTTAAACTCTAGACTCGAGAACTCAGCTCAGAGAGGTTCTCCTCTATATAAATACTCAAATATATATGTAAAGAGAGAGAGAGAGATAATTGTTTCACTTCCATCTAAAACTTTTTCTTCTTTTATGACTCCTAATATTTACATTTTGGGTCTCCTGAATGTACTCTTCATGTTTCTTTTATTTATCTTCATAATTTTTGATCCTCTATATTTGTGTTCAGTTTTAAGCTATTCCTTCTACCATGTAGAAGAAGCATTAAAAATATGAATCCAACTCGGCCATCTTCTCCTTTAATTTATCTACTAAATACTTCAATTCTTTTTTTTTAATTTAGGGAAGTTTTTTTTTCTATCTGATTTACTTGAAATACTGATGCAGAGGGAATAAGAGAAAGAAATATAGAGAAATATAATAGAGAAGGTGAATCTCCTCCAACATTTCTGTTTTGTTAGGTGTCATCACTTTAGGCTCTTCTATCAGCTTCTCTCTGTACTCTGAAATCTCTTTTGCAGATTTCAGATCCCTGTTTTTTTTCTTGCATAGTCATGGGCTTCGGAACATATGACCAGCAGCAAGAGCTGGAATGTTGGGAGCACAGGGCTCTCTGACCACTTAGGTCAACCTTTGCCATTTAGAAAATCAATATCCTGACTAGGGATCTGGAAGAAGCTCCTTTCCTTTTGGTCTCCTTCATTGCAAAAGCTGACAAAGTCTTGAAAAAGATGACAAAGACTTGTGAAGTGTTAAGTAATTTAACAAAGATCACAGATAGTACATGGAACACCTACCATGAGAACCAGATTCTTTATTTCCATTTTTGTTCTCATAAAGCTGTGGCACATCCTTCTACTATAATATCCATTTTTACATTTTTTGCAATTAGAGGTGTCAATGACAATGAACACATTTCCTGCACTTAGATATATGTAATTCTCATTACCTCTTTGACTAGAAGGAAAAAATACTGGTGTTACTTGGCTTTTAGCAAGCAAGTTCTTCAAGATGGGAGGAAATGAGAAGGAATGTGCTTTGGAGAAGCACGGGCTGTGAGCTCTGAAGAGGGGAGAGGGTGAACAGTGGAAAAGGGAGAGTCTCAAGAAGGCTTCCTTGAGAGCTAGGTCAACATACTAAAACTTTACCCTTTTGTAGAACTGAAGATGACATCAGGGAAGCCTAATTCCCATCATATTAGGATTACGTCACATGTTGTGTAATCAACAGGAGGTGATTATTTGTCCCTTGAGCTACTGATAACCCAATCCACTCTTGGGGGGGAAACGGGATGCAGAAACCAAGGGGGAGGCCCCAGACATGGCTAGCCACTTCTCCTTCATTCTTCTATCCCAAGGGCACATAGCCCATACGTGAACACTCATGCTCAGATTGTCCACTGCTCTGAGCACTGTCTAAAAGCACAAAAACATTTCACTCCAGACCCAGCTGCCTGAAGATCTCACTTATCCCATTTGCTGCTGGGGACACATCAGCTTTCTTGACTTAGTTTTAAAACCATGATAGGGAGGATTTCTGTTTCTTACATTTCTAAGAAAAATGATTCATTCAATCTACACATAAACTTTTTTATAATAGTTGAATATTTTAACTGAGAAAATATAAGAGAATCTTAAACTAGAATGCCCTAGCAAAAAACAATATATTAAGGTTTTTCTATTAATTTTTATTACTTAATTTTTATTACTTAACATATTAAGTAATATATTAAGGTAGGTCTTGCCTACCATATGAAAAGTCTTTAAATAAAAACCTTTACACACTTAGATATGGAAGCAATGCCACTTCCATATCATACGGAAGTACCAAACACTTAAATATGCTTGCTAATTCCAGACAAAATATTAAATAGCAATATTAAATAATAGGAGCTGGTAAATTACAGCACATCAGTATGGTAAGACACCTTGCCCCAATTAAAGTGAATATTAGACAGAATATTTTTAAAAACATGNAAATATTAAATAGCAATATTAAATAATAGGAGCTGGTAAATTACAGCACATCAGTATGGTAATACACCTTGCCCCAATTAAAGTGAATATTAGACAGAATATTTTTAAAAACATGGAATATACCAGGCATGGGAAGATCCACAGGCTCAAATATGTCTTGCTTTCTTCTCTGTTCATGCCGTTCCTGGAGAAAGCTCCTTCCTACTGATGGCAAAATGGCAACTATAGGCTTTCACTGTGTTAGCAGACACAATCCTGGAAAGAGACCTTCTCTGTTTCAACAATTCCTGAAAAGAAATCCTGGTGTTTTATGAGTGGACTTAAATGTATCTCTCTCTAGCTAAATCAAAGGAACATGGGCTTCATGGATCAGGCTTCGTCACATGCTCACACCCAGCATGAAGTTTAACCTTATGTGAACTACATGGACCAAAATGAGCATGCTGTCACTCAGATGAAAGGGACAGAAGATTATTGGATCATATGGTAAATCTTTTAATTTTTTAATAACCTCCATACCATTTTTCATAGAAACTGCATCATTTTACATTCCCACCAATAGTAGACAAGGGTTCCAGTTTCTCCACATCTTTACAAATACTTGCCTTGTTTTTTTTTTTAATATGAGCCATGCAATTTGAAGTCAAAATCTCAAAAGAGATATTAGCACTCTCATGTTCATTACAGCATTAGTCACAATAGCCAAGATGTAGAAACAACTTAAATGTCCATCAATGGATCCACAGAAAAAGAAAATGCAAAACTAACCTAGAGTGGAATATTGCCCAGCCATAAAAAAGAAGGAAATCCTGCCATTTGTAACAACATGGAGGAGCGGAGGACACCGTGCTGAGTGAAATGGGCCAGACACAGAAGGACAAATACCACATGATTCTACTTGTATGAGGTATCTAAAATATTCAAATTCATAGAAGCAGAGAGCAGAATGATGGTTTCCAGGGATGGAGGGAGGGGGAAAAAAATATATATATATATATACCCCTTCTTATAGCAGTTGTGGCAATGCTAGACGCAGATCAGTCTGGCTGTGGACATCTCTGCTATGTTAAACTTTTAGTCCCAGACCTCATATTGGCCTGGAGATTCTCCAGAAATGTCCCAACTAAAATTTTCTTATTACAAGTTTTTAAGCACATACGGCCTGCCTTCTGGCAACTCAGCAGACCAAATTTGGAATCCAATATTGCAAAAGCCTCAAGCTAGTTTGGCAGAGCAACAGCCATGCCCAGTAGCCATGCCTATGAGACCGATTTCAACCTTTAGACCCATTGTATGAGCATTAAACACTGTGACAAAACAGGTTCACTTGCAAAAAGGCTTGGAAGACAAGGATAAATCTACAGAGCCTGGCAGTCAACAAAGACAGAGACCTCAAAACAATAAAGGAGCATATTTTTGGAAGACAGAGGAACTGTGAGTAACTAAGACCATTTTAGTGTATGGGAGATGTCAGTGGGGATAAGTGAATGAGACAGCTTATCAGAGAGAAGCATAACAGAAGGGTCTCCCCCAGCATGGTGGTCATGGTGGGAAGTAAAACTGTAGCCTATCTTCATAGGCGCCCAAGGAGAAAATAGTTTGAGGTTGTTTGTCATTTTATCTAAACTCTCACCGATCAATAGACATGAAATCTACATTATCATTTTCAATTATAAACACAATAAAAGCCCAGAGACTCATATAATTTCATAATTAGATTATTCCATTTATGTTAATACGTATCCTTAGGGTATCTCCTCATATTTACAACTGGAAAATCTCTGAAACGATATTATCATATTTAGTTTATTTGTCTGCTTTTGGTTAAAAGTGGCAATAAATTACATGGTGATTTTAGAAATGAAAGAAGAAACTCTGATGCTAGTTAAAGCATGATGTGGTCCAGAAGGTAGAAGCAAAGCCATAGGAAAAATGGAAGGGAGAAAGTCAAGCAATTATTAAGCACCTACTGATTCAGGCACTGAACTAGTCATTTTAGACCTATTGTCTCAGTTAGTTCTTCTGATAATCCCTTTCAAGACACAAGCTTTATCTCACCCATGGGAAAATTGAGGCCAAGAGAAATAACTCACTCAAAGGTTGGTTGTAGATTTGGTGGCCATGAATGAATTAGAATTTGAACAAAGAAATCCATTCCATGGACATAAAGTCCAAACTGTTACACATACACACACATTTATATTCATGTACATCTATAAATATATGCTACTGGGCATAAAGTAGATTGAGAAAGAATATGTACAGTGATCAACTAGACTTCTCTATCAATTGGAGAAAAACTCCAGAGCACAAAATGTATAGGAATGAATTAGAATTTCACTCATTCTTACAAAGATCAGCACAACCTTCTTTCCATTGTACAATTTTGTGTATGTGTGACATTCCCAGGTCCTACATTTTTCTACAGTTAAATTATGGCATGACTCCTGCAGGTCTGACTCATCCACTGAGAAATAAAGTGATACTTCACTAAGAGCCATGGAACCAATTAAAATCCTTCCCAGCAACAGAAAGTAAATAAAAAGCCTCTTACTGGTGTCAGACCAAGGCAAGTTCTAATACAATGCGGAGAAAGTTGAAAAGAGCACATTCTAATTTTAGTAGCTGAAGTCCACAGTGTCTGTGGTGACTCTTCATGTTAAGATATATTATAGTGGTTTGTACTCATTGTACAGACAGTTGGGAGTCCATTATACACCATCTTAAATTAAATGAATATGTCCTGGGCATGTTTTCAAAAGAATTAGCAATCCTTTGTTTAAAAATATAATTGACATAGTAAAGGTAATTAACCTTTCAAAATTAAATTTTTTAAAGATTTTATTTGCTTATTTGTCAGAGAGATCACAAGCAGGGGGAGCAGCAGTCAGAGGGAGAAACAGGCAGAGGGAGAAGCAGGCTCCCTGCTGAGCAAGGAGCCTGATACAGGAGGATTCGATCCCAGGGCCCTGGTATCATGACCTGAGCCAAAGGCAGACACTTAACTGACTGGGTCACCCAGGCATCCCTCAAATTAAATTTTTGAAATGTTTAATAGTTGACTGTGTTCTTTCAAAATGATACAGCGGATATTTAATTTCCCCTTATATCATCTGTAAAAGCCCACGTGATATTTTTAGTATTGTAAATCAAGTGTTTTGTTTTTGTTTTTTTCTAAGTTAATTCTCTCCTCTAACATTCATCAAATATTAAAATAGCTAAAACCTGGGGCTGGGCCACCTGGGTGGCTCAATGGGTTAAGCCTCTGCCTTCAGCTCAGGTCATGATCTCAGGGTCCTGGGTTCAAGCCCCGCATCAGGCTCCCTGCTGAGAGGGGAGCCTGCTTCCTCCTCTCTCTCTCTCTGCCTCTGTGCTTACTTGTGATCTCTCTCTGTCAAATAAATAAATAAATAAAATCTTAAAAAAAAAAAAAACCTGGGGTGCCCAGGTGGCTCAGTCAGTTAAGCATCTGACTTCAGCTCAGGTCATGATCTTAGGGTCATGGGATTGAGCCTCACCTTGGGCTCTCCACTCAGCGGGGAGTCTCTCTCTCCCTCTGTGCGTCCCCCTGTCTGTGCTGTCTCTGTCTCTCTCTCCCTCAAACAAATAAAATCTTTTTTTAAAAAAATAGCTAAAACCCCACAAGGAAAAGAGTCCTCAATTTCCTCCCTTATTTATTTTCCCTAATCGCAATGATAGTGATAATAGTCCATTTTTACTTATTTATTTTACTATTTACCAGCTACTGTACTGTATGCTTGATATGGATTATGAGGACCAGTTCATATAGTACAGGAGACCTATAAGTTACAAATGACTACTATTCCAGTAGACAGACGTGGAAACTGGAGCTGAAGGAGCCCCAATGACTGGCCTAGTGTTGCACAGAAGACTGGGGGGGGGGATGGGTCCCCAGCACATGTCTTCAGAACTTCAACTACTCTTGACTATCACAAGCCAATGAAAAGTGTTACTGAAATGTGTAGGCAAACTCTTTCAGCTCGTCTGAAAGCCTGATAGCTTACTCTCAGAAACATCTGGATGGCTCACATTCATTCTGATTCTTCATCCCCATTGGAGATAAGTACTAGAATCAGGTTGCGTTCAGACAGGTGGACTGAGAGACATGAATGGTGACCATGCTGGATCAGACACTGTCTACTGTATAATACCAGGATTCACAACAGGGACTTGGATCAGAGGAGGTGATCTCAGGAGATAGCTAGACTAGCTTATGTACAGAAATGCCACATGACTATAAGCTTCAATGTGGAAGGAAGCAATTGAATTTCCAGAAGATCTGATGCAACCTTCATTCACTTAGACATTAATGTCCAAGACCGTCCGTGACCTAATAGCTTCACTTCCCTGCCTCTCCTGCAGAACTGATGAATCTCTCTGCTTTATAAGCCTGTACCACTATTTGCTAAATCTTTTAAATATGTAAATTGGTTTTGATTCACCCAGCTAATGGCTGTGTCTAATGTCTCCATTAACCTGAACTTCTAGAACAGGGTTAGACCAACAACAGCCAGTGGGCCAAAGCTAGCTAGCCTCCCTGCTTTTGCACAGTCTGTGAGCTAAAAATGACCTTTATGTTTTACAGTGGTAGGAGAAAGAAACAGAAGAAAGGAAAAATATTTTATGACACATGAAATTTGTATGTATTTCAAACTTCAGTGTGTAAACAAAATCTTACTGGAAATGAGGCATTCACATTTGTTCACGTATTGTCTATGGCTGCTTTGTCACTACAAGGGCAGAAGTGAGTATTGCAACAGAAACTATATGGCTTTTAAAGCCTGAGATATTTATTATCTTCCCACTTACATGGTCTATATAAGCTCTGCTTCTAGAACAGAAGCTCCATGCTGATAAGACTTTTTTTTTTTTTTGCTTTTTTCACTTCTTTTTCCCTCGTGCCTAGAAATGAACATTCAAATAAATGTACTAAGGAAGGAAAGGAGGAAGGGAGGGGGAAATGGAGGAGAGAATTTGTCAACAAACCCATCCGGCAAATGAAAATTAAAACAAAGGTCCTTTGTCAAGAGCTCTTTAGACAATACCTTAGCATTCTATTGAACCCTTTTGCAACTGACTTTACTACTTCTTTACTGCTACCTCTGCCCAAAAGCTATATACTCCAGTAACACCTAACATCTATCTAATGTCTAATCACACTGTGCTATGCCATGTTCATGCAGCGTTTTCTCCCTTCATATCATTTTTCCCTTTAGATACTGATTTTCGCCTCTCTGCCTAGTGCAGTGCTATTCATCCTTTGAAGTCCAAATTCAACAGCATCTTCTCCACATGGTCTTCCTCAGCCTGTGCAGAATAAATTGTTTCCTCCTCTTCCCTCATACATGGCCATATTTGAGTCAATAATTCCAACATACCACAATTAAGTTTGACTGTTTCCTTCTTAACAAAATCCTGAGCACCTCAAAAACAAAGGATTATGATATTTAATTCATCCGTGTACCTGACCTTGATACATGGCAAGCACTCAATAACAGCCTGGTAAACAAATCAATAAACAGCCAATAGTCCAGGGAGGAGTTAACCATAAAAAAAGGTCCAACCAGTCAATATGACTTGACCGTAATTTTCTATCTTAATAAAACACCTGGTGAAATTAAATTGCATTATTATTTTAAATGGAAATTAGAACTTCTCCCCACTAAATGTTTTGTGCAAAGACAGCATCAGAATCAGTGGAAAAGCTCCCCAGGTGACCACTGCGAGGAGATTAATACTCATGTCTTAAAAAAGTTTGGATCTGAAGTTGCCAAAATTAAATCACTCATAATCTTATGAGGGAGAGAAATACATTTCTGTCTTGGCTGAGCTAAACCTGTGTCTTAGTTAAAATAATCCTGTGAGAACAAAAACCATCATTGTGCTGGTTTTTTATATTCCCCGTGCCTCCTCCTAGTGAATCAATCAATAAATATTTGATTAATGGAACAACGCTGGGACAAAGTCGGGAGGGAGAGATGGATGGTTCCATGAACAGACAGATGGATGAATCAACGAGTGGATGAGAGATGGAAGGATGGGTGTGGAAAAGGAATGGATACTGAAGGTGAAAGTCAGTATGAGGATCCGTTTTAAAATTGTGCCTCAGACCTGCCCGGTCTTCAGTCTCTCAGTAACACCAGACTCCAGTGGAGACAATTTAAAGACAGGAATATCTTAAATACTCAAAATGCATCACTGTAGGCATTGGCCAAGGCTTCGTGATCCAGCCTATCTACCAGTCACTCCACCCTGCTCGGCAGCCAGCGTCCTTCTCAACTTCCCCTTCCCCTGCGCAGTTGACCTTAATGTTTATTTCACACAGAAATGAGAACCTCTCATACGGCATACTAACACGCTCTCTAACTGATGTGTTTCAGGTCTTACGTTATTTAAAATTTCACCCTTTGGTTCAGGTCATGATCCAGCAGTCGTGGGATCGAGCCCCACGTCAGGCTCTGTGCACAGTGTGGAGTCTGCGTTGGGTTCTCTCTCTCCCTCTCTGTCTGGCCCCCCACCCCGCTTGATCTCTCTCTCTCTCTTTCAAATAAATAAACAAAAAAATCTTTAAAAAAATTTCATTGTCATGTGATCTAGGGATGATATAAATGTCATGTGATATAAATGCCAGGGAAACTGGCGATATTGGTATATTACATATTTAGTAGAGTTTATTCATCTAGAACTTCTGTAATCCATACAACCCTAGGGCAGGTACAATTATTATTCCCATTTTATAGATGAAGAAACTGAGGTTGATAGAGAGTAAATCTTTCATCCAAAGCAACCCAGTTAGTATGGTGGCAGAGTGGGGATTTGATCCCAGAATTGTCTGAATCCAAAGCCCAATTTGTGCTACTGCACTTGCCACTCTGCCGTTAGAACTGCCCGTCTCCTTGTCTGCAACACCTAACAGGCTCTAGGTTCCATGACGGTGGGACTGATAGTCATGTCCCCATCATCTCCGTTATGTTCATCACTAATATTAGGAAAAACCACTGGTACACATTCATTCAAAATGTTTTTAAAAGTAATGAAAAGAAATTAGAATGAAATGTGATCATGTGAAGATATTGAAAATACCTCATTATATTGGGCTATGGGTGTTTCCCCCTTTACCCTGACAGGACAGGTGGTTATGTTTACAACTCTCTGATATAATGATATCGTTTGTTTTGTCTGTCTGTTTAACCCATGGGTATTAGCACCTCTTAACACCCTTAGATTCCCTTTTATATGTGGACATTTTGTTTTTGTTTTTGTTTTAATATTTTATTTATTTATTTGAGAGAGAAAGAGAGGGTGCGTGCACGAGTGGGGAGAGAGGGAGAGGGAGAAGCAGACTCCCCGCCGAGGAAGGAGCCCAATGCGGGGCTCCATCCCAGGACCCCAGGATCATGACCTGAGCCGAAGGCAGACGCTTAACCTATGAAGCCACCCAGGCGCCCCTGGACATTTTGTTTTCACGTGTGTACTTCCCACATGTTAGGGAAAGCTGTATACACATCCCTTTCTTCATATTTGCTCTGCGGAATCAATACAATTGTGATAATTGCCTTTTCTCCCGATGCTGAATGTTGGCGATACTGAGACATGAGGAGAGGATTAACCTCTGCCCGATTTAGTAAAATCTAAGAA
Source organism: Ailurus styani (assembly GCA_002007465.1). Taxonomy (NCBI): domain Eukaryota; kingdom Metazoa; phylum Chordata; class Mammalia; order Carnivora; family Ailuridae; genus Ailurus; species Ailurus styani. The sequence goes on along the minus strand of LNAC01000665.1, from coordinate 365,782 downwards.
GTTTGACCATCCTCCTGCACTTGAAATGTGACATTGCCTCCTCTCTGCTGATGGCAGGTTTTATAATTTACTATGCGCATTAATACCTGAAAAGTACTTAGAAAGAGTCGGGCACGTAGTGAGAGCTACACAAGTGTCATCCATCATTCCTATTATCACAGTCACCTGGGGAAGTCCTTACCTCGTAAGCGATGGGCTGTCCTGGCTAAACAAGACTTGACCTCTTCTTCTTTAGTATTCCCCACCTTTGTATAAAATAGCAAGTTTCCAAAGTTTGGGGGAAGGAAAAAAAAAAGCAACTAAGGGCAAAAAGCCAGAGGCAAAGTGGCTAAATACCAGGCTATTGTGATCAATGTAGCAGTTGCCATTTAAATAGGACTTTGGGAGTGTGGCTACAGCTCAGAGAGCTTTAACGTGCAAGAAATGAGCAGCCTGGGTTCCCGCTGCAGGTAAGACAAGCAAGTTCAGGCAGTAGAAGGCCCGCAGCCCAGTGGCAACAGGAAGGAAGCACAGAGCACCAGGGGAGCTGGCCGAAGACAGGAAGCGGACAACCTGGCCAAGCTGACAGGTGTCAGGATGGTCAAGAAATATGAATCAGGATTACAGCCTCACAGTGTGCGGCCTCTGGTGGCAGTCAAGATCCCCAAGGAATTGGTAAGGAACCAGAGCCCTGATGTAGGCACATTAGAATAGTACAGGTGCCCATCAACGGAAGCTGAAATATAAACCAGGAGCTTAGTCCTAATGAATGATGAAAAATCCTGACGGAAATTTAAGATTAAAGGAGAGCCAGCAGTAGGTCAACCTCCTGATGAACTAATGACTGACATTTCTCTCACTAGAGATCAAACTGAATCCAGACTCTGAAGGTAGGCTGAGTCTGAAGGTAAGGAATTAGACCCGACTAGGGCAGAGAACGGCACTGGGGAGCCTGAGAAGAGAGCAGGCTACACATTTTATCTTTATCATTTTAAATCATGACCTTGGGCAAAGAACACTTATTGTCATACAAGCCTAATAGCCTTGACCGCTCAGAGAGCTGTTGTAAGAAATTCATATAATAGAGATGCTTCAAAATTGCTTAGCATAGAATTTTTATATTCTTTTACTAGTTTTCATTTGTTGAATCTTCTAATCTACATATCTCTAAAAATCTTTAGGCTATCATTTAAAAACCCAATGTCATATGCCCTCATTAAGGAAGCAATTTAGTTAACTAATGTCATTATATTACTGAACATTCTAACTAATCTGACAAATTTTTCGTAACCACCCAGTGGGATCTAGACTCCCTGTTAGTTTCTAACAGACATGCTGATAGAGAAAAAAAACAAATCTTATCAACACTGTCACTTCAGAAATCTCATTTGCTGTAAAACGAATTAAGACCCCCATCCTTTTACAAAATCTTCCCTCCACCTTGAGGAAAAATCTTAGATGACTCCACATTTTAAGCAGGGTCGCTAAATCCAAACGTAAAACTCTCTACTGGCAAGAATACCTCTAACAAAACAAGCCCCCCCCCCACCCAGCGCCAACTTTTTGGACAATCAGACAAAAAAGGCAGAACTAACTAAAATGCCATTATCCTTCTAATTTAGAAATTTAGCATTAGGGGAGCTTGGGTGGCTCAGTGGGTTAAAGCCTCTGCCTTCAGCTCAGGTCATGATCTCAGGGTCCTGGGTTCGAGCCCCGCGTTGGGCTCCCTGCTCAGCGGGGAGCCTGCTTCCTCCTCTCTCTCTGCCTGCCTCTCTGCCTCCTGTGATCTCTCTCTGTCAAATAAATAAATAAAATCTTAAAAAAAAAAAAAGAAAGAAAAGAAATTTAGCATTAGCCGTGCTTACTCCAGCTTTGGGATGCTACGAGTAATAGCAGATTTTGCTTTTAATTCACCAATGAATAAACTCCCTGAAGAATTAAATGAAATCAACACAAAATTAAAGCTGTATCTACCACAAGATGATTTGGGAAATGAAAACAAGCAGGAGAGGAGAATTTCAGACTCAGAACCATACCCACTAATGAACTCCTGATGGGATGTTGATAGAGATCTAGAAGCGTGGTCGCTCTTAAAGATAAAGCCTTTTTCTTAACAGGCTGTCCCTTTGTCACTACTCAAAATGAAAGTTATAGGGCTAAAATAAACCTGACATTTAAGGATTGTGACTAAAATGAATTATGGATGAAAATGTACAGAAATGAAGCAAAATACATTCAGGGACAAAAAAATAATAATTAAGAAAAAAACAAGCAAGCAAAAGAAAACCCCTATGCTTACTGTCTTCCAGAATGGCAGAAAGTTAATAAAATTTGTATTTGTGGGATATAATAATAAATTTGGATTCAGCAATTATTTGGGTAAAGATTTTATAATCAATTTGTAATATCTCTCTTCATACTGTTTTAACACAAATAAAATGTACACACTGTCATTAGGTACTGAATAAAAAATAAATACCTTGATAATTATGCCAAATAATGCTTTTGTAATAAATATTTGCTCATTTCACAATAATGTCCATCAGCTGACACCATACATCTACATGGAAGGTACTCAATAAACATTTACTGATTTACTGAATGAATTCCACAGAATGAATGCATATGAATAGGCAGCTTTGAAGAAATTCTGAAAATGAGTAGATCTCTTCTAGTAAAATTACAAAAAGCTTCATGTTTCAATTTTCATAAAGAAAAAAGGATCCAGCATATAGTCTATTGTCAATAAATGGTTTTTATGTAATACATTATTTTTAATAAGGAAAATGGAGTAAGAGCGTTTGTTGTATATGAAAATGTCTAATTAGGAGTTCTGAGAAACATATTTCAGCTCATTTCAAAGTTGTGATTTCTGAAATATGATGAGTTCTGAATGAGAAATATACAGAACTCCCAAATTCGATGTGAAGATGAGAAACGATGACTCTGGAAGACATGAAGCACATATTTAAATAAGGACACGTTTAGTTTAGCTCAATACCTATTGTTATTAATCAATATGTGGCAGGGATTGAGATACTTATTTACAATACTATACACTAGTAGCTACTTATTTTTCCTCAGACAACACCGACAATAATAACATTGTGTGTGCATGTGATGTTTTTACCTGACTACTACCCTTCATTTAGGAAACTCACTTCCCCAGTTCCATCACCTCACCTCCTCACCACAAGGAGAGGCATTGACCCAGGGCTGGCTGATCCACAGAATACCATTCCTTCTGAAATACAAGTCGTTCCAATTGTCAGCAACTATTTCACAGGAGATGAAGATATTGATGTATCTTAATACAACAGTTACTAAATATAATAGTGACTTTTCTACCAAGTGGTTTAACTGGAAGAATCTAAGAATGTGGCTGCCATCTTCCCGGACACGTAGAGAGACATTCAGTCTGTGGCAGAAAGCCACATAAACATGGAGACAGAGAAGAATGAAGAAGGCAGGGAGACAGTGGTTGAGAAAGAGGCAGAGGGAGAGAAGGAGAATGAGAATAAATTAATATTTCCTGGAGAAAGCAAGTCCTAGTTCTACTTCCCAAGCCTTAGGTACCAGCTCCCCTGCCTTCAATTCCACTGAATTGAACCAAATTAATTCCCTCTCAGGTCTATGACTTAATGCAATCCTTCTGTACTTAAGCTAATTTGAGTTTCTTTCCCTTGCAACTAAGGAAGGGAAAAAATGAAACAAATGCACTGTTTCTGCACTTCTTAATCTCTGGTTCACCATATCTTCCCTATTTTGCTCTTCTACCCTTCAACACTTGAGGAACCAATTTTTTATATTAAATTTCCTCTTTTTGAAATACTTAGCACCCTTTCTCTTCTCCTGGCCAGACCTGGGGAAAGAGATCTTGGAATTAGACAGTTTAGACTCATCAGCATAGAGATGGTAAACGGAGCTACTAACGTGGGCCACATTCCTCAGGAAGAGCAGGGAGAATAAGGTGCAAAAGGAAGGGGGATCATTTCAAAACAGCAAAGTAACGTGTGCCAGTTAATGGCGTACAGGTTTACTTTAATCTTGAATGCAAGTTGACTTTGGCCTAAAGAATGTCCAAAACAGTAGGCAAAAAAAATCACTGATGAAAGATCATACTGACGTGGCCACAGTCCACACAAAGGCCTTAAGTGGCACAGTCCAGTAGACCAGGGAAGCTAAAATTAAGACGAAAATCGAGGTATTTCTTCTGGTTCTAAGGTTGACCTGATTTCATCTGCCACACCTCCAATGGATCTGATTCCTCTTCTGTAAAAAGGGTTAAATAATAACATAATCCTCAGCTGGTTTGAATAATGCATGTGCCACGTTGTATGAAAAGTGCCGGATTCATGATAAATGATCAACACAAAGCAGCTGCTGTTGATCTCGAAGACGTTGTCACGTGGGAAACAACAGCGTCGGACTATCCCAACACTCTTCCTACTTATACATAGAGTATACGTATGTCAAATTTTATTCTCTGTTAGGTTCGTTTCTAATTAAGAACAAACTTTACAAAATGATATTAGGAGAGCTCTGAGTGAATAAAACCCCCAATCCTGCAGATGAACTAACTGTTCTGCCAAACGAGCTGTTTCAGATCCCAGCCCCACGTGTGTTTGGCTATTTCACAGTTCTGTCCTGTTTGCTCTCTGTTTCGATTTATTCCAAGGTGCTGTCAGAAAGAAGCTAATTGATCACGTTCACATCCTCTCTGACTCCTGGCTCTCAGAACTTAAGCTACTGCAGCCTCCTATGACTCAGTGCTTTGGACCTCATCAGATACAGAATGACATGGCCTGCTAATTTCAGAGACCTGGCTCTATTAGCTGGCAGCACAGTGGTGGCTCTTCAACAAAATATTTACTGCACTTAATATGCCTGCAAGATTGATCTTTCCTCAACGAGGACACACTCATGATTGGGGATTGCTGGTCAACTCTAAATTTTGTATCTGGATGACACACACCTGCAAAGTTGTCGCACTGAATTCAATTTCTTATTAATAGCCTGATTAAATCATTCTCAGTGAGATCTCTTCTTGGACACAAACCCGAAATAAACAAATTTAACTGCCTGCATCCATATCTCTGATCAAAGAGGAAAGCAAATACATAGGACTGATGTGCAGTCATTAACACCAAATGCCACTGAAACCAGCCGCAGCCCAGCCCAATTTGGAATTTTCGGAATCTTATTAAGCAAAACTAAATATGATTCAAATGAACAAATATTGGTTTTCCTTCACCCACATCTGTTCAATTACAACATTTTCTCTTGGCTCACCACTCCAATTCCCTTGAAATGCCCCCAAGTAACTACAGGCATTTAAGATGGTTGAAGCTACTTTGTGTGTACGCGCACTCCCCTGAAATTAGGTCTAGCCCCTACACAGCATTTTTAACTGCTGTGGCCACAGTCGGGAAACATCCACGAGCAGTGAGTAAGCAGGTGGGTATACACTATGGTTCTACATTCAACAACCTATATCACATAATAGCCTGAAGGTATATTAAATTGTATAAAGATTTAAGATACTGTAAAGAATTCTGTCCTCAGAAAACCCTCCTTCGTCCTGTCCTATAATGACAGGAGCCTGTTATTCTCTTGTTCCCTATTGTATTCCAGTCCTAGTGCTTGTAAGAACATAATGGATGCTACATAAGGGATTGCTGAATAATCAATGCATTTCCTGGAAATTATTACAACCTTATTCCCTCTCACCCTGCACAAGTCACTCGAGAAACACTGCTTTCTAATGACATAGAACTTCCTTGAAAAAAATCATTTACGAAGTCAACTAAAACACTTACATTTGTTTAATAATATTAGCAATATAAAAATTTCCCAGGTAGCATCACTAAAATAAATATATGATTTGGGTATAATGCCTGTCGAACTAAAAATGGCCTTCTTCAAAAGAACCTCAAAGGATCATCATTAAAGTCAGGAAAAAAAACCTCTAAAGCAATGGTACAAATTATTTCCAACTCCACTTTCTTGTCCCTCTCTGCTTCTTCTACTGGGATTAAATGAAAGACCCATCCCTTAGTTGATGACATACTTTCAGGATAGAGATGATAGGAAACGTGAAATGCAGATTTTCTCTGTGTAGTTGTCTTTGGCGGAAAACCTTTCACTGTCTACAAGAGTGGCCATGAATACTAAACAACTCATATTAGCCAAGGACTCTATCTTGGAGTAAGTCAGGAAATGAAACTTTGTGTTTGCAATTATTCTTCTTTCTGCTAAGAACCTCTGCTTAAATTTAGACATATAACAGAAATAAAATGTGTTTATGTCATTTGTCCTTTAACCCAAAAGACTGTTTGGAGATCTGTTATTATCATCCATGGACTGCTTGTGGGTCCTGCTGGATCTGCAGGAAGACAGCAGTCTTCAGTCCTGTCCACTTGGCAGCATTAGTGGTATAGTAACTCACATATGATATGTCTCAGAAAACAGGGGGCTTGTTAAAATATCCATGTTCTAGACAAGCCATAAAGAAATTATGGCCCTCATGATTGCCAATTTCTAAGATCCTCACCCACATATAGGCTTCTTCCCTTAAGTGTGGGCAAGACCTACAACTGCTTCTAACCAAAGGAATACGGCAAAAGTAATAGGATCCGACTTCAAGGGTTGCGTTAAATTGTACAAGATTGTCTTTCTAGTAGACTCACTCTAAAAAGTCCCTTTACTGGCTCAATGAAATAAGTTGCCAGGCTGGGGAAGTACACATGGCAAGAAATATGGGGAAGCTCTAGGAAGAGAAGGTGTCCTCCAGGAACAGAGGGCAGCCCCTGAGATCTGAGCGTGGCCTCTAGCTGAAAGCCAGAAAAGAGCTGTGGCCCTCAGTCTGACAACCAAAGGGGCTGAATTTGGTCAACAACCTGAGTGAGGTTAGAAGTGGATTCTTTCCCAGTTGAACCTCCAGATAAGACTGCAGCCCAGGGGTGCCTGGGTGGCTCAGTTGTTAAGTGTCTGCCCTCGGCTCAGGTCATGATCTCAGAGTCCTGGTATTGAGCCCTGTATCGGGCTCCCTGCTCGGCAGGAAGCCTGCTTCTCCCTCTCCCTGCTACTCCCCCTGCTGGTGTTCCCTCTCTTGCTGTGTGTCTCTCTCTGTCAAATAAATAAATAAAATCTAANTTTTAAAAAAAAAAAAAAAAAAAAAGACTGCAGCCCAGCCCATATCTAGACTGAAGCTTTCAGAGACCCTGAGCTGAGGACCCGTTTAGATCATGCCTGCACTCCTGACCCACAAAATTTCTGAGATAACTGTGTTTTTTAAGCTGTTAATTTTATGGTAATTTGTTACACAGAAATAGCAACTAGTACAGAAATATTAAAATGTCTAGAGTTTGGGGCAATATTCAGTGTTAAGTTCTCTAAAATTCTGTTCTCAAATATCACATGTGGAAAAAAAATGTGATGCATATAAAAGTTTCATTGCAATCAGTAAGATTAACATTTTTAGCACTGATATCTTTTTAAATCTGAAAATGGCATAAAAAAGTAGAAGAAGCTTTGCCAAAAGATGCTTCCTATTAATCTTAGTCTAGTCTAATTGTTCTTTTACCATATGATAAAAGCACAAAATACATATTAATACATGTATATTCATTCATCTTTATAATAGCTGATTATTTTTGCTTCATTAAAGAGACTTCTAAAGTAAAACGATCTAATACTCAATCTCAAATTTGCCTGCTAAAATATGCCTTTCAAAGCTTCACATCAAAATAAAAAAGTCTATATGTGACCAGTCTGTGTTTAGTAGTTAGATCCCACTAACTTTTACATTAAATTTTGGTAAGCTCAGTAAGAACACCTGGCATTATTCTGGCCTTAGCAACCTTCAAAGGTACACCGTGGGCCATAGTACCACTGCAAGTTCCAGTGGGAATTCTGTAAGTATTCAGGATGCACCATGACTATGTCTGCCATCAGCTGTGGACTAGATCTTGATGTCCCATGTCAGAGATGTGTACTTCAGAACCACGAGTTAATGCCTGACCTTCACTCAGCAAGCTGGTTACGTTCTTGTCACTCATGACTGAAACAACTCTTCATTCTTAGGGAAGCCTCATAGCCAAGCTACTTGAATCAGAGGTATGACCACATTTATACAGAGAACTCTTTAAAGTTTACACATACCCTTTCTTCCCTGCCAGGTGGTATGGATGAGAACTGGTTCAAACAAGAGTAGCTTGTTTGAACTAGTACTGCCCTCTGGCTCTCAGGATATGTAGCCAAGTCAAGCTCCTCCGTCACACATTTTTTTCCCCTTGTAATGAATTCTCAGCTTTCTTTTGTACTTCCCACCTACTACCACAGTCATGCCTAAATATTTCTACATCCATATTGTAGTAGTTACTTTTCAGAGAGAATCATTACTCCCCATGTAATTGGTACACTCAAAGAATTATGGATTGAGGGGGTTGAGGAAGCAAAATGGACTCCATATTCCAAGCTCATCTCAGTTCCTGCTAGAGGCATAATAACCTATCCATCAATATCCTCTTGACTATTCTAATTCAAAAAACAATTGACGAAATAAGATTATTTCCTTTCATAATTAAAAAGAATGATTTCTTGAATAATGTTCTAGGAATGATGACCCTAGCTCAATTAAGAAATATCCAACCTCATACAAAATAGCCAATCTCGAAAATCTATCTGAAAGAATCAGAACAATATGTTTAGGAACAAGAAAACAATTCATCAACCACACCAGATTGTTAGTCTTTTTGTGATCTCCTTACTGATTATGATATCAGTGTTAGAAACACTAAAAAACTATGACTTCTTAGATCATGGCATTTTAAACTGATATTAACTTCTGCATGATTTCTGGTGCAGTGGGTAAAGACAAAAATAGAGAAACTATTATATTATAAATAAATATCTGGGTGTACAAATGAACCCTCACTAAAATATTTATTTGAAGTTAATTAAATTCCATTTTTAGATCCATCATCACAAATTATATCCTGCATACTCAACATTGGTTAATTGCTTATTATCTCATACAGATGGATAAATACAAGTCAAATCACTAAGAAGATTGCTACATTTGATTTTGGTATGGATAATAATTTATTTTATCTGAAACAACTCCAGTAATGAACTAGCCAAATGCACCACTCTCTTGCATATAGACTCTAATGGCTCTGGGTCAAGTGCTTTCATAACCTAGACCAGTGCTGGACACACAAGTATTTCCCAAGTAAATAAAGTATCCCCCTATCCACAAATATTGTGAATGCATATACTTCATCCTCCCACAGATAAACCTTGAAGAAAAAGATAAAGGAGATGCTAGGGCCAAGAGACAAAATTACAGTGTTTCTCCCTCTTAACTACTAACATAAAGCTGTTGCCTGAAAAATGAAGAGGGGTTGGTTGAGATTTTATTTATTTCCCATTCACCCTAACTCATTGATGACCTTCAGCTTCCATCTTTATCTATTCTTTCATCCCCAACTTCATGTTTACTGGTAAAAGGTATTTGAAACATCCACTTCTATACTTAGCAAGAAAAACATAGGTATAGGACTGGGCAAGTATGTCATTAGGTAATATTTCTTCAGACAATCAGTGCATCAAAGAGTCATGTATTTTTGATACCCTGTAGTACCAAGCTGAGGTAAGCAAAAATTTCTAAAGTTGTTTATTGGTTATTTTAAAATAATAACTGTCACACTACCTACTGGGTACTTATATTTGGTTCAAAGAACTTTGATAAATCTTATTGATGTGCTTAGAATGAAATCCCATTAAGAATGGTCTTCTTGGTCACATTCACTTCTATTTGTTATTTCTGCAGGACCTTCCAGAAGACGTCTGGAACATCTAGACATAGCTTAATTCAACATATATTAATACATGAATATCTTAATTACTAAAGATGAAGACAGATAAGTGGATCTTCTTTTATGTTTCGAGTATATTTCCCAATTAGTTGACTAAAATTAATTATAGGGCCTGCCAAAAGCATATACATCTTCCTATGATGAGACTTAAGTTAGAGATTAAGTCAATGCTGTAAACTGAAATAGATAATGGACACAAAAATTTAAATTTATGTCCTAACCTGTTGCATTATATTCATTATTTTAATATGGTAGCTATAGAAATTGTTGGCAAAAATCCAACATAAATGATTGTTAAATAATTTCCTATATTTTGGCTAGGTCAATCAGCTACACTGAATTATAAGAGGGCAATGTTAAAAAAAAAAAAGTCCTTGGGCACCTGGGTGGCTCAGTGGGTTAAAGCCTCTGCTTTCGGCTCAGGTCATGATCTCAGGGTCCTGGGATCGAGGCCCGCATCGGGCTCCCTGCTCGGCGGGGAGCCTGCTTCCCCCTCTCTCTGCCTGCCTCTCTGCCTCCTTGTGATCTCTCTTCCTCTGTGAAATAAATAAATAAAATCTTTAAAAAAAAAAAAAAAAAAAGTCCTTGAATTTCACTATGCATCTTGCTTGTTTTTCTATGTAGATTTTTAAACATTTCCACTAATTAGGTGAATCCCAACACATTTTTAGTTTTAACAAACCACATCACCATTTAACTTTTGGGCTCTGGAAAACCTCAATATATTTAATTATCTAATTTATAAAGTGTTTTCATAAATGAACACATAATTACCATTCCTCCACATTCCAAGTCTTCAAAATGGAAGACTTACTAATTATGAATGAATGAGATGGATTTTCTTTTGTATCATACGTAAATGAATTTTGTTACTTTATAAAAGTGAATGATTCCTCTAATAAATGAATTTAATGTTTTTAGTTATTTGTTTTTCCTTTTAATACTGGGTTTTCAATATGCACATTATTTTTGTCTAATAACTCCTGTGAAGAACTGGACTCTTATATGATCAGTTATTTCAATGGGTATTTTTAATGATGATTTAAGGCTACCCTGTGTCCAAAGGCCCAATGATAATAATTATGCTAACCAATTATCAAGTTTGGTTTATGATAAGATGGAAATGTACAGAAAATTTATAAAGTTAGGAATTTGAGTGTATTGAATATGCAAATGTTAAGAGGAACCATATTTTTAGTGACTATATAAAATAGTTAAAGGTAGGGGGTGCCTAGGTTGCTCAGTCAGTTAAGTATCCAACTCTTAATTTCCGTTCAAATCATGATCTCAGGGTCATGGGACGAAGACTGGCTCCAAGCTCTGCACATGTGCGCAGGTGTCTGCCTGTCCCTCTCCCTGCCCTCAATTCCATGTGCTCTCTCTCTCTCTCAATCTTTCTCTCATATAAATAAATAAATAAAATCTTTAAAAAAAAAAAGTAAGGTTACAACAAGATGAGAGAAAGACTGATATTTAGCAGAATGAGAAAACAAGTTGAAATTCTTATATCCCTGCAAGGAGAATTATACATGTGTAACAATATTCCATAGGAAAGTTTTTAATTGTTAGTCATTTTTTTTAAATGGGTAAAACATGGTATTAGGAATGACTCTTAGCAATTAGGAAACATTTTTTTAATTACTGAAGAAATCAACTAGTATATTATATTTAATATAGGAAATAGAAAATTTCTTTAATAGGAAAGTATTGCCTTTCTTTAAGACAGTGGACTATAACACACATCAAAGAAGAAATGGACCAAGGGATACAAGGGCTTTGGGCATTCTGTAGTACCAGTCTGATTGGCAAAGAAAGAGTCTTTAAAAACAAAGTCAGACATAGGTTGGCTACAACCAAAATCTTTTTTTTCCCTTATTTTCAGATATTCTAATCAGATACTCATTTCCTATATTCCATTAGTGAAATAGTTCTACCTGAAACATATTTATAAATATCTATATCATTTAAAGTTTTTTCAATTTTACTAAATGATATATCTCATATCCTACAATATTAAAAAGTACACTATTACCAAATACTTTGCAAGCTACTTTTTAATTTTAAAAAACACTATAACTGCAACGACTACAGCCAAATATTTACTACTCCTCATGTATTAGCATTGGAGTTTTCTAAAATCTTGAAGTGGAATCTTTGCCTATATAAATATAAATACAAACAAATATATACATACATACACTTTTTTGAAAAGTTAAAGATATGTACTAATGAGAGTTTCAAATAATACAGAATCAGGGATTACTCAAATTACTGTGTTACCTCCTCCATGGTTTCCACTTTCTGCTAATTCTTCAAGAAATTTTTTTTTCATTCTGGATGAAATAGTAGATTAGACATAAATGGAACTCTCTCCCTTTTGTTCCAAAAATACAAACTGAATAGAAAACATTTCACATTTGAAAGATCCAATAAAAGAAGATTTCCATAAAGTAGAAATTAATAGGGAACTCAGAGGAGTAGACAGAAGCTAAAATAAATGGTTCACAGGGAAGACAGGACTGTGGGCATCAAAGGTAAGGCCATTAGAAATATACCTTATTTTGAACCTCAGGGTGGGAACAGTGAATGAGGACAGAAACAGTGCTCAGCTCTCACCCATCTAACAAAAATAAACTGGTCAATGTGACCAGGATTTAGTTACACCCTTAGCAAGTCTGACTTGAAATAGGCTTATATTTCTTGGGAGTTTGAGCAGTGTCTCCTGGGGCAAGCCCCATGAGTAAAAGTACTGATACGAACTGAGTTTGTGCACCCAGAAATGCAGGCTCAAAATGAGTTCACTGTAAGGGCATATAAGGGACTATCTCCTTTAGCTGATGAGTTCAAAACAAGATTTGCAAAGTAAGAGTAAGTTCAATTCTGGAAAGGCAATCAATCTATGCAACAAATAAGAGAATTCATTCTGAGAAAGTAGTCATACTAAAGAAAACTAAAAAAGGATTTCGAGTTTTGCTTCTGGCCATGGTTGAGTAACAGGAACCAGAATTCCCATCTTACCAGAACCAAACAACAATAAAAGAAAATAGAGAAAATATGTGAGCCAATGATTTTCAAGATGTTGGATTTCAGGCAACGAAATACAGTGATCATGGAAGTCTGGGGATGGTTGTGGGGTGGAGAAAAGTCCTACAATTGCCCCAGTTCAGTGCTTTGAGATTTTCCAGGCCTTATGCCGGGAAGGGGATCACATGCACAGCCAGAAAGATTTGTTGAATTAAGGAGACACTGCTGAGAGTCTGGAGAAATAAAAGCACCTAGAATTTGCAAGAGAAAGTAACAAAAAGGAGAGAGATGCACAGAAATCTCCAGAGATCTGCAGAGGGTCTCCCTGGAATATTCATCAGAATATTGATCCATGCGTAAAAGGTTATCAACAAAAGCCAGGGAAAGAGTCACCCAAAGAATAGAGGGGATACACAACATTCACACATGAAATGGTGTCTGTCCCGACCAGCAACACTGGGAAGCCTCATAATTCATGGGGTGCTGGTAGGGTACACAGAAGGGTCTTGCCTCATGGTAGAAAATAATTAACCCTAGACTAAACATCACTCTTGTTCCACCAATAAATCTGAAAAGGAAAATTCAGAAAGATCAACTTAACATTATCCTAGAACAGACCTCAAGAATATTTACAGGAATATAAAAACATTCGACACCCAAGAAAGTTAATTTCATAATATTTGATATCCAATCAAAAATTTCCAGTCATGTAGAAAAGCAGGAACATGTAACTCATAATCATAAAACTCAATAGTTGGATACCAGTACGGAACAGAAAAACATAACACAATTAACAGGAAAGACATTAAAACTAATGATAGATTTAAACCAAACCACAATTTTAATCACATAAAATGTAAATGATCTAAACATATGAATTTAAAGGCAGAGATTATCAAATTGGATAAAACATCGAGACCCAATTATATGCTGCCTACAAGAAACACTTTAAATAAAAACACAACCAATTGGTTAAAAGCATGAGCACGGAAAAAGATATATCATACTAACCCTAAAAGAAAACTAGAATGCCTATATGAATGCCAGACAAAGTGTAGATTTCAGAGCAAAGAATAGTATCAAGTATAGAGAAGATCACAATTGATCAGAAGGATACAACAACCATTAATGTGTATGCATGCAGTCACAGAATTGAAAATAATGAAGAAAAAAAATGATAGAGCTTCAAAGAGAAAGAAGAAAAACCTCCAAGTGAGGTCAGAGATTTCCATACCCTGCTGTCACTAATTGACAGAGCCAATGGACAAAAAATTCAGGCTAACACATCACTGATGGATTTGGTAACATGGAGGTCACTAAAGCAACTGCAGGAGAATGGTAACGATAGCAGGGTGGCTAAAATGGGTTAGGAAAAAGGGAACTGGCAGTGGAAACACCAACTCTAAGGGCTCCTTCAAAAATTGTTGCTGTAAAGGGAAGCTAACAAATGAGTTTACAAAGGGTAATGGTGGGGTCAAAGGTGTTTTTTTTTTCTTTTTTGACATAGAAAGCAAACTCCAACAAATGTGTTTGCCTAAGGGAAGTCCAGAGGGTACAGAAGAAAATAAGGATAATTACAGGAGACTGCTTTGAAAAGGAAGAGGAAAAACTTCATATACTTGCAACTTAAAACCCTATGTCTGAATCATTCAGAAGTTAAATAGTAAATCATAATAAAAATTAGAAAACACTTCAAACTGAACAAAAATCAAAGCAATATGAGGCAGCTAGAGTGGCATGAAGGGGGTATTTAAGACATTTAAGTTTTACATTAAAAAATTTAAAGGCTATCTTTTAATTAAAAAAATAAAAGGCTAGCTGTAATGAATAAGAGAGTCCACTTAGGAGGTAAGAAAAAGAAAAAGAAAAGAGCTCCTCTGTAGCTTTGGAGTATCTGGACTATATAGACAACATAAAACATAAGACCTTCTACAGCTGAATTACTGAACGGACTTGATAGCCAGGCTTATCAATCCAATAACAAATCAATGCTTAAAGTCCAAAATCTGCAAAGCTCAAGGAGAGACATATTGTCTAAGTATGTTTCCCCTTATATTGGCAATTCAGTCAGTTCTGTTTTCAATCAAAGACAAACAGAAATACACAAGATCAATGGAACAATAAATTCCTTATACAGAAATCACCAAACCATATGATCAATATCTCAAAAATGCATACACTCAACTACTGAAAGCTTTTGAAGACATCTTCTTTAGCCACAAACTATTGACATATATCCAGACACTGAGTCACAGAAATTAATCATAGCCCTTAAAAACTTTTTTTTCTATAATAAGATGGCATGTTTATTCTTTAATCTTCTGCGTCTGGCTATAAACTATAAACTGCATTGACTTTAAGAGAAAATTACTTCTCAGAAGGAAAATAGCATAGGATAAGGTGAATTGTTGGTCATTTGAAAACGTAGGATAGTTAGTTTTATAATTAATGGAACATGAAACTCTCCTAAATAAGAATTTGTTCAAAAATAAAGCTGTTATTCTTATATTTGGCCTGTCAAACAACAGTCTTTGATTTTTTAAAATTCTTGGTGAGCACACATTCCTTGGTTTATTCAAGACTGGAAAGAGAATCTCTGCTTTTTTTAAAAGGTCACACATTATTTTATTGAAATAGATTCATAGGATATCAAACTAGAAATAAGGTTCTTATCAAATTCACACTCTCCCTTATCCACTGACAAAACAAAAACAAAACAAAACAAAAAACAGATAACTTGGGCCGGTCATTCTGTTGGGATCATGAGATAGAAGAACACATTATCTCTCTCAGAGAACACTCATTTCTACTGGGGGCCTAGACAATAAAGCAACACTCAAAAGTCAGGAAGGTGAAGGTTATGATGGGGATGTGTACTTAGGACTCCGCAGCAGAGAAGTTTAAAGATATGATGAGTCAGAACACATTTGAACAAAAAATCAAATAAGGCCGGGCTCACAAGGTGGTGGGAAAACAGATCTACACAAAAGGTTAATCATTTATAAAGACCTACAGATGTCATATTACAAATATTCCATATCACTGGACCATGGTGTCCAGTCTAGTTCGGATATTTGAAGAGATATTCATTCACGAAGCCAGGAAGGTCCCTGATAAGGTGAGGGGGCACAGAGAATCCAAATTCAGGTTGAAGATTTAATCCCACAGAGAAGAAGCACTCCTTTGACTTGGAAGGATGGAGGAAAAGAAGGCAGCCAGGAAGACCCTCGTTTTAGTACCTTGCCAATATTTACAATACGCATTACGCTCATCACATCCCTCTAGGTGAGTAAGGAAGGCACAGAGGGAGGTTTGGTAAATTACACAAGTCATGTAACTAGGTAGGATTTGATTCCCAGCATTCTGACTCTAGAGTTCATGCTTAAAACTACAAGGAAGTTCTGAATCTCACTTTCAGGGAGATTAAACCATAAAAATTAATTTAACAATTTAAATAGTTTATAAAACAATGAAGAATTGTCTATCAGTGATTAATACAAGGAGTTGGAAGCAGTAGCAAAAGAAATGATGAATAGAAAGGGAATGAAGTTGCAGTGTTCAACAATTCACTAGTTGCGCACTATATGCTGGCTAAATGAACATAATAAAAAAATCAAAAACTATTTTACTGGGAAAAATTTTTAAAAAAAGAAGGGGAATGAAGTGAAAATTTCAAAGAGGAAAAAATGAAGGAACATATAAAGTGAAATTCCTGGGAAAAGTAGTGGTTTATTTTATGTGTTCAGAATCCACATTATGCTTTAAAATGTATTCAGTTATTGCCAGAATCTTGTCTCTTTCTATCCCAACTATTTTTCAAAGACTTTTTTTTTTTTTTTGGTGAAGTTTTAGGTCACAGAAAAATGGAAAGGAAAGTACAGAGATTTCCCATTGGCTCGCTGCCCTTCCCACATACATAGCTCCCCTGTCACCAATGTCCTCACCAGAGGGGACAGTACTAAAACCGATGAACCTACATTGACCCATCATAATCACCCAAAGCCCATAATCCATCCTAGGGCTCACCCTTGTTATTATACATTCTACACACGTGGACATATGTATATTGTAGTATCATACAGAGCATTTTCACTGCCCTAAAAGTTCTCTGCACTCCACCAATTCATCTCTCTCCTGCCCTCACCCCTGGTAACCAGTAACTTTTATACAATCTCCATAGCTGTGCATTTTCTGGAATATCATATAACTGGAATGATAAAGTATGTAGCCTTTTCAGTTTGCTTCTTTCACTTAGTAATATGCATTTAAGATTTTTTTTAATTTGCATTTCTCTGATGACATATGATGTGGAGAATCTTTCCAATATTTATTTGCCATCTGTATACCTTCTTTGGTGAGGTGTCTGTCAAGGTCATTGGTCCATTTTTTAATAAAATTTTTTGTTTTCTTATCGTTGAATTTTAGGAGTTCCTTGTATATTTTGGGTAACAGTCCTTTTTTAGATGTCTATGAAAATATTTTCTCCCAGTTTGTGGTTTGTTTTCTCATTCTCTTGACATTGTCTGCAGGGCAGAAATTTTCAGTGTCCAGCTTACCAATTATTTTCTTCATGGGCATTGCCTTTGGTGTTGCATCTAATAAGTCATCACCATGTCCAAGATCATGTAGGTTTTCTCCTATGTTACCTTCTAGGAGTTTTAGTTTTGTATTTTCCGTGTAGGTCTAAGATCCATTTTGAATTTTGTGAAGGGTATAATGTCTATGTCTAGATTAACTTTCCTGTATCCAGATATCCAGATATTCCAGCACAATTTGTTGAAAAGACTATTTTTGTCCCATTGATTGTCTTTGCTCCTTTGTCAAAGATCAGTTGACTATATTTTTGTGGATTTCTTTCAGGACTCTTTATTTTGTGCCATTGATCTATCTCTCTATTCATTCAAAAATACCACCCTGTCTCAGTCACTGCAGTTTTACAGTAAGTCTTGAGGTCAGGTACCGTCAGTTCTCAATTATATTGTACTGGCTCTTCTGTGTCGTCTGACTCCCCAAATAAACATTAAAATCCATTTGTTCTACCAACTATTTTGTATTACTCATATTCAAGTCCAGAATTCCAGAATCTTAAAAAGTATAGACAGAAATTTATTACATTTACAGTTCAGAGTCCAAAAACAGGCAAATAAAAGATGATATATTAAAAAAACATGACTCAAAGAAAAAAAACATCAAAAGGGAGGCCACCGTGAGGTAGAATTTTGTTTCCCATTGAAAGATAAAATTTTATGCTGTGAAATACTAAAACCTCAAAGAAACTATCAGTTAAAAAGAAGCCACAGAAGTGTTCTTAAAAGGAAATATTAACATTTAATGTAACAATTTTTTGATCTATCACATGTCAAAAGAAAGAAAAACCATAGAACTGTACTTTTATTGTTCTGAAGATTTCATTACTAGTATGGGACAAAACGCATAAATACTTAGTTTTTTTGTTTCTAATATAATAAAATGACATCATTTTATAGATAAAAATGAAAGTTTGAAAGTACAAATCATATTATTCCATAACGATATATATTCAAATTCCTTTAAAATAGAACTTGGAGATGTTTTTGAAATAAAGGAGATTAATTATTATATTTATTATAATAATGCTTACATTCCTAACAAAATGATATTTTATAAATAAATGTATGTCTTGTTACAAATAAAACAGAAATGCTGACAGACAGCATTTTTGTTCTAAAATTTCACTGTTCTTGAGAAAACAATATTTTTTGTAGTTAATTTACCATGGAGGACTGCTACTAAATTTATAATATGAACATATTATAGAGAAGACAGGATAATTCAGTACAATAAACTCTTACTCTTAGAAATGGTAGGTGAAGGGAACCCAAATAGACATGTGCCATTGTCACTGCTGTGACATAAGGACCAAAAACAACTAAACAGTCATGAATATTCATTTCCATAAGATAAAAATACAGAAAAACATAGTCTATATGTTCATTTTTCTTTTTTTTTAAGGTTTTATTTATTTGAGAGAGAATGAGAGAGAGCATTAGCAGGGGGAGTGGCAGAGGGAGAGGGAGAAGCAGGCTCCCTGCTGAGCAGGGAGCCCCATGTGGGGGGCTTGATCCCAGGATTCCAAGATCACAACCTGAGCCGAAGGCAGACACTTAACCGACTGAGTCACCCAGGTGTGCCCATGTATTCATTTTTCAAGTTAGATTCATAAATTGTTAATAAACAAGTAGAGAAATCAAATGTTATTAAGAAAAATTACTATGGTCTGAATATTTGGGTTCCCCCAAAATTCATATGTTGAAACCTAATCCCCAATGTAATGATATTTGGAGGTGGAGCCTTTGGGAGGTGATTAGGGCATGAGGGCAGAGTCTTCCATGAATAAGATTAGAGCCCTTATAGAAGAGGCCCCAGAGAAATCGCTAGCTAATTCCATCATGTGAGAACATAAGGCACCATCTATGACCAGAAAGCGGTACTACACAAGACACAGGGTCTGTCAATGCCTTGATCTTGGCCTTGCCAGCCTCAAGAACTGTGAGAAATATATTCCTATTGTTTATAAGCTTCCCAGTCTATGATATTTTCTTATTGCAGCCCAAATGGACTAAGATAGGAACAGTTCAAACATTTCAAAGGAATCATTTATAGTAGGAAAAAAAGGTAAAAAAAATTCTAAAATATTTTGGAAATATTACTTGATATTTAATATTTATTTGATATCAAGGTAATTTTGTAATTCAAATTTCTAATCAGTGATTTTTCTTCTTTTCTTTTTTTTTTAAGATTTTATTTATTTATTCAACAGAGAGAGAGATCACAAGTAGGCAGAGAGGCGGGCAGAGAGAGAGGAGGAGGCAGGCTCCCTGCAGAGCAGAGAGCCCGATGCGGGCCTCGATCCCAGGACCCTGGGATCATGACCTGAGCCGAAAACAGAGGCTTCAACCCACTGAGCCACCCAGGCACCCCTTTCTTCTCCTTTTCTAAGTACATCCATGACTCACATAAATAAGCGGTAGTTTGAGATATTAAGGGTCAAAAATATATGTTTATTAAACAAAATACTGAAATTAGTAAGATATATAAATTACATAAATTCAAGAGCATATTATATAATAATTTTAAGATGAGGTTTTTAAATTTTTTAATATAATTTGTATTATAAAATAAATTACTAGACCCCAAGGTAACATGCTAAAGGGCTGAAGAATATTTAATACAATCTCTGCACAGGGGATGCTCATAAATTGTCACAAAATTTAGCAGGGAAAAATATGAAAATATTTCTAATATTCATTGAAGAAATAACTTGGATCGTCACTTCTCGAAATCTAATCATGAAATACTGGCTTACACATTCAAATTACATAAAGTATCTAATACAGTATTCCTAGCCACAAGGCTTCTATATGCCTGGATCTATCTAAAGCAGCTTACAAACTTGAGTAAATCCAAGATAATGAAGCTGACTCTAAGAGAAAGGAACTAAAAATTCTACTCTGGTCCCCTTGACAATTTGTACTAACCAGTAACTTTCTGCACAGTGGAGAAACTGTAAAGAAATTATCAGTCATGCATTTATAGGCCTCTCCTTCCTAGCCCTTCTCACTATGTGAAGTAGTGAGATAATTTAGGGATGATTGCCATGGTCCAAATGAGCGGGGATAAAGGCCTGGTCTAGAGCAGTAGAATGGAGGAAAAGAGACCGATCTGCCGTCTTGGGGATGACCACTTTGAGACACTTATGGGACATCCAGTGGTCTGCTTTCATGTTGTGTTTGGAGTTGCAAATAGATGATCCAATCTAGAAATACAGACCATAAAGTCACTGGAACACTGGTATGTGGTGAAAGGTTATAATTAAATGACACCACTGAGAGAGGGGGAAAGAGAGAATATAAAGACAAAGAAAAGGGAAAGATAAAGATGAAACCCAGAAAACATATAACACAATTAAAGATGAGACATAAGAGTCAAATAAATTTTAGAAAGGTAGGAGGATCAGAAAAGAGCTATCATAAAAACTACAATTGAAAAAGAAGCCACTAAGGACCTATCAACAGTAGGGAGAGATGGTCAAGGATCAAATACTGCACAGAAGTCAGTCGGTTGGAAAGTAGGATCCCGCTTCAGTCACCAGTGATCTCCGACGGGGCCAGTTCAGTTAAAGAGGGCATACAAGTCAGACCCGGTGAGCTGAAGATGTAATGAGAAAAATGCCTACTCTTCCCCTTTGTAACAAGTTTGGGTTATTAATATTAATATACTAACTAATGGAAAAGTTGATAAAACCCATACAGAGTGGAAAATTATTATAAGTTTGGTGGAAAGGAGAGGAAACAATGAAACAGCAGTTCAAATGGCTGTCAGAGGCCAATGAAACCTCAAGCATACTTTGTAGGCTGAAAAGAAAGACAAACTGGAATGAGAGAAATTGAAAATACAACAAAATAAGGGATGGAGGTTACAAGAAGGTGATGAATGCAAAGAGAGAAGAGATCGCGAGTACAGGTCTAGCTTTTGACTTGTGAAGGAAGAGACATTGTCTTGTTTGGAGAGGAAAGGCAGGCAGAAAGAATGAGTGAAGATTCACATTATAAATTTTAATTTTTGAGGCAGAATATTTTTTTAAGATTTATTTATTTATTTTGGGGAGAGAGAGAGAGAGAGAATATGCACGGGGGAGGGGCAGAAGGAGAGTAGAGAGAATCCCAAGCAGACTCCCTGCTGAGCCTGGAGCCCAACGCAGGGCTCAATCACAGGACCCCAAGATCATGACCTGACCTGAATGCTTAACCTATGGAGTCACCCAAGTGTTCCAAGTCAGAATTCTAAAAGTTAAAGTGTTTTCACCTGGGCTCCTGGGGGTTTCCTCATGGAGAGTCTGCTTCTCCCTTCTCCACTGCCCACATCCC
The DNA here is from genome assembly GCA_002007465.1 of Ailurus styani. Lineage (NCBI taxonomy): Eukaryota > Metazoa > Chordata > Mammalia > Carnivora > Ailuridae > Ailurus > Ailurus styani. The sequence goes on along the minus strand of LNAC01000665.1, from coordinate 343,992 downwards.
CTGCTCATGCACACACACACTCTCTCTCTCTCTCTCTCTAATAAGTAAAATCTTCAAAAAAATAGAATGTTCTCACCTATTTTTTTTTCCTGCTAGGTATGGGAGTACATTTCTACCTGTGGAGGGAGAAGGGAATTGTTTAAGATTTGCTAAGGGAATTAATTAATTGATAAGTTTTCTCCTCAGTTTGTCCCAACTCTCCCACTAAAAAAGGCATCATCATTAATTATCTCCACTTACAGGTGGAAAATGAAGCTCGGAGAAGTTAAGAAATTTTCTCAAGGCCATACAGTCAATATTGAGCAGTGTGACTCCAGAGACTTGTTCTTAACTAGTATGCCCTTCAGAACAATCCTATATTCCTATACATAGCCAGGCAGACATGCCCAAAAAGTGGGAAAGTTAATCCTAAAGATCACAGGCAAATTTGAAGCTTAAGAATATTTACTGTGGCTGTATGAGCGGATTTTTGGTGCATAATTAGTATTAACCACCGTGGAAATGCAAAGCCCTGCTGGGTAAGATGATTTTTCTCCATCTCTCAGTAAAGGGAGGACCACCCCAGTGTTGTTAGTATCCACCAGCTGATTAGCCTTGCAAATACACTCTGTGAAAGGTACCAGAGTTGATCCGTGGTGGTCTGAATGTGCAACTAGTATTGAAGCTGATTTGAAGCTGTTCTTTATAATATCTTATTGTGAGGTTCCACATTGTGAGTACTGAACCAGAAATCTCATTACTTTAATAGCAATATGGCAAGGATAACACACAATGCAGGAGAAATTGTGTAAACGATAATCTCCCCAAAGCATTGGACTTAACTCATATAAGCTTCAATCTTTAACCACACAACTCTATTTGATGAGGTCTTGAGTACACTCTGTGTCCCTTGACATGTGAGAAAACAAGAAAAGGCAGTTCCTGCTTTCAGAAATTTATAACCTCATTAGGAAAGAGGCTTCGTAGAAAAAAAAAAAAGCAAATAATAAAATGATGACATTTCGAAAAAGTAAGTGATATCATGATTATAGCAAGAAATATCAATGAGTGCCATAAGAGTCTGTAAAATGTTTCATGAAAGATAAGAATGAAAAATATCTACTGGATGATTGTCTAAATGTCAGAAGAAAGAAGGAAGCAAGGGAGATCGACTTGAATGAAAAGGACAGTTCCTCCAGAAAACTATTCCAATGAGCTGCTTATTTTCTTAAATAAGAACATGAGGGGTTTTTGTATTTTTTTTAGAGAGAGAGAAAGTGAGTATAGAGTCTGATGTGAGGCTCAATCTCATGAGCCTGAGATCATGACCTGGGCAGAAATCAAGAGTCGGGGCGCCTGGGTGGCTCAGTGGGTTAAAGCCTCTGCTTTTGGCTCAGGTCATGATCTCAGGGTCCTGGGATCGAGGCCCGCATCGGGCTCTCTGCTCAGCAGGGAGCCTGCTTCCTCCTATCTCTCTGCCTGCCTCTCTGCCTACTTGTGATCTGTCTCTCTGTGTCAAATAAATAAAATCTTTAAAAAAAAAAAAAGAAAAAAAAAAGAAATCAAGAGTCGGATGTTTAACCAGCTGAGCCACCCAGGTGCCCCTAAAAAGGTATTTCATACAATGAGATCAATACAAATGTGCCTTACTGTTACTGTTTCATTTTACTACTTTTTTAATGCACAAAAATGCACTTGAAAAAATGCACAATTAGACATTTTAAGCAGATGCTAAGAAACTCCATTGCTTACAAGAAGACTTTTAAAAAATAATTCTCAGTTTAGTTGTATATTTATATTTTGTGTATTAAATGACCCTGAAGCATGGTCTATCTGTAAATAACTCATTTCACTTTCAAATAACATTATAACTGGCCTAAAATGTTAATTGCCAACCTTTTTAGTTATGAACACATCAATAGACCAACCTAAAATATCAAGGAAAACAAAAAATTGAAGTGAGCTGTTCAGTAAAACAATGAGTTACCAGTAGGTGGACATTATTCCAGCAGCTTGGAAAATCAAATTTCTTGTGCAAATTCTACTGAAACATATTAGAAATTTCTGGGACCTCTCTGATTTCTGCATGTCACTATTACACTAATTTTGAGTTTTGTTGCTGTCAAAGTTTCTTCTTACGTATCTAATATACTTAGCCTGTTCCCCTAAATTCATTTCCATTTTTATATGTAAACTTAAGTATCTACCAAATATTTCCATTTAGAAATATCAAACTAACGGCGCTTGGGTGGCTCAGTTGGTTAAACCTGTCCGACTCCTGATTTCAGCTCAGGTCATGATCTCAGGGTCCTGAGGTCAAGCCCCTCATCGTCAGGCATCCGTGTTCAGTGTAGAGTCTACTTGAGATTATCTCTCCCTCTCTTTCTGCCCCATACCCTGCTCTGTCTCTGTCTCTAACAAAAACAAACAAACTTGAAAACACCATACTAATCAAAAGTCATGTTATCTAAATAAAACTGATAAAACTGGGTTCTACTGAAAGCCAGGAAACAGTTTGTCCATCACATTTAAACAGAGTTATCAATTAATTCAAGCTTGAAGGAAAGACAGTAGAAGCAGACAATCTTGGATAAGATTTTTTTTAAAAGGAATATAACTATTATTTCAAAATTTACTTCAGGTTTTCATGTCCTAATATATTAATATTAAAAAGTAATCTTTAAATAAAAATAAATATTAAAAGTAATACATAAAGGAGAAAATGACCTCAAAATATAGATAGAAATCAACAGAGCTCAACTCTAAATTCTGTATATAGTCTCTTTAACTTTTTTTTTTTTGGTAGTCTCTTTAACTTTTAAAAAATATAACACACATAAGGGCACCTGCAGGCTCAGTCAGTTAAGCATCCAACTCTTGGTTTCAACTCAAGTTGTGATCTGAAGGCCGTGAGATCAAGCCCCACGACATCAAGCTCCCATGCTCTATCCCTCTTTCTCTCTCAAAAGAAATATATACGTAACACATATACAAATAGTGTACAGCTTGAGTAAGCACTCATGGAAAGAGTGTTACCACATTCCAGAAGCTTTATTTGTGGCCCTTCTTATTACAACCCCTCTTTCTGCCCCAAACATAACTATTATTCTGACTAAAACGTCATACAGTGATATTGCTGTGTATCTTTAACTTCATATTGATAGAATTATACCACAGTCATAAATTCCTTCCACTCAACATGGTAATTGTAAGATTCATCCATGTTTTCAAGGGTAACTGCATTCATTCATACTCATTGCTACACGTGTTTCATGATATGAGTAGACTACAGTGTATCATTCATTTTAGTACTGATGGGCATCTCACCTGTCTCTACTTTCTGACTACCAAAAACATGTTCTAATGAACATTCATCTACATCGCTCTTGGTTTTCCTGTATATGCATTTCTGTTGGATATGTACTCAGAGGCAGAATTTCAGGGTTAGAGTACCCATATGTTCAATACTAGTAAACTCGTTTCCAAAATGATTGTGCAAATCTACATTCCCACCAGTACAATATGAGAATTCACCATCTTTGCCAAAATTTACTACAGTCAGTCTTTCGAAGATAAACAACTTTTGTAGGTTTATTGGCCATTTGGATATTCATCTTTGTAGACTGCCTGCTCAAGTTTCTTGTCTTTTTTTTTTGCCCTTTTTTTAATATATGTATTGCAAACAGATTTCCATCCATGACTTGCCTCTCATTCTCTATTGTAGTCTTTACTAACAGAAGTTCTTAGTTTTAATGTAGTCCAAATTTTCAGTCTTCTCTTGTATGGTTAATGGTTTCTGTCTTGCTTAATCCAAAGTTACGAAAATATTCATAAATATCTTACCTTTTACATTTAAACCAATATTTTACATAAAAGTGATTTTTTTTCATGTGGATAGTATAAGTGTCAAATTTCATTTTCCCCTCTGGATTGTCCAAATGAATCAGCAATTTTTACTAAGACAAAAACAAATCTTAAGTTTTTCTGTGTTTATGGATATGTTTCTGCACTCTGTTTTCCATCCCATTGGACACCAATAGTACCCTATATTGTGGACTGTATCTTTAAAAAGTCTTGATATCAGAAAGTGTAAGTCCTCCCAAGTCCTTCAAAAGAGTCTCAGCCGTCTTCCCTATTCTTGTCCCTTTTCATTACATATTAACTTTGGAATCAGCATTTTAATTTCTATCAAAAAAAAAAGAACCTGACAAAATTTTGAGTATGATTGCTCTCAGTTTATAAATCTCTTTTTTTCCTCTATAGTGGTTCACTATCCTGTTATAACAGTTTTATCCATCTTAGGTATTTGATATTGTTGATGCTATTATCAATAGCATCTCTTTGGAACTTCATTTTATTAGTAGTATATTTCAATTTGAGTTCATATTGTTAGTAAACTTTATTTATTGTTGGTATATTGAAATGATGTTTTAATATTGACTTTATGTCCCCAGTTTGGTGAAATTCACTAATTGTTCGAATATGGAAATTATTATGGAAATTAAAAAATAGTATCACTGAATAATAACTTTTGCTTTTTCCTTTTCAATTATATAGTTTTACTTCTTTTGTTTGCCCTATTGTACTAATCTATCCAATAACATTTGAAAAGAAGTGATGGTTGTGGGCATCACTGTAGCCTTTCCAATGTAAGAGAAACATTATCAACATTTTATTACTAAGTATGATGTTAGCCATAAGGTTTCCTCTAGCTACCTTTATCAAATTCATTTCTATTTGTAGGTACTATTTTTCTCATAAACAGATGTCAAATATTATCAAATGCACTTCTGTACATATAAAGATGATCCTGTGATTTTTCTCTTCTTCAGTCTTTTAAAGTGAGAAACTGTATCATATGATTTTCTGGTGGTGAATTAAACATATTCCTGAAAAACACGACCTAGTTTTTGTGTATTGACCATATGTATATATATCCCCTATTTCTCTCCTGAGTAAAATATTTAATTTCTTGTCCTCTGCTCAATCTAGCTGGGGAAGAGAAGGTGTTCTTTTATTAGACTTTTCAAATAACTAGCTCTTCACTTTGGTGCCTTCTATTTTGCTTTTTATTTTTTCTGTGGTTACCATTATTTCCTTTCTTCTACTTTATTTGAGATGGACATCAAGATCATTGATTTTCCATTTCTCTTTACTTGTAAGAAATTCATTTATCACTCTAAATTTCCCTCTACATCCCAAATGTTTGATATCTCATCTTTTCCTTCATTATTTCATACAAAACATATTGTAATGCTTACTAGGAGTTCCCTTATTTAAAAGTATGTTTTAATTTCCAAACATAAGGGACTTTTATGTTATCATAGAATTATTTATTCTAATTTAATTCTTTATGAACAGAAAATAATCTTTTTAATTTTGTTCAAACTCATATTAGAGCCCAGAATATGGATGGTCACATTTTATAAATGCCTGTGTGCACTTTAAATGACCACCATATTATAAAGTGTGAGCACTGTCTTATGTCCTTCCAAGTTGTTAATCACACCATTTTTATTGTATTCTTATTAATTTACTTTCATCTTCCTCTTCAATAGGTTATTTCAGTTTTTTATTTTTAAAAATTATGCCAATGAGTGTCTATAAATCCAACACTGTTACTTCTTGTAGTAAATTGAAATTTAATCACTAAAAAATGCTCCTTTTTGGTTTTAGTAATGCTTTATGCCTTAAAGACTTCTCAAATATTAATGTTGCCATAACTGTTATGGGTTGGTGTGCTTTATATTTTCATTATTTTTATTTGTTTATTTTTAGGTGTTTGCATTATATATTTTTTTTCTTTCCTTTTTACTTGTCAAGTCTTATAAATTCTTTCATTTTAGGTTGTCTCTTATAAACAGCACATAATTAGGGTTTTTTTTTCCAGTCTCACGTCCTTGACTTTTATTTTGAGCACTCTACATATTTAACTTTAACTCACTTATGAAATAAGTGAATTTAGTCAACTTACTATTTGCTACCCACCCCGCCTTTCTTATGCTCTCTTTCCTTTCATACTTGACATTTTTCTTAATTGACTAATTTTTTACCATGCCATTTGCCGTATATTTTCTTGGTAGTTATTCAGGCTTTTATCATCCTTTTAGTGGTTAACCTAGAGCTTCAAATAGGCACTCTTGACCTGGAAGAGTCTAATCTGAATTATAACCTTACATTTTCCTAAGTAGTAAAAGGACCTCAGAACGCTTATCTGTCATTTGACTCATTTCTTCGATACTCCTATTGTATATTTTAACACTATGTATGTTTTAAATCCCACAGGGTATTTTCACTGTTATTGTAACGGATGCTATTTGTATCAGGAGTCCCTACGATCACCCTCACATGCAGAGATTCATTAAAAGCACTCATGGGACTCAGCAGACAGTTGTACTCACAGCAAAAATTTATGAAGTCTGTGTACATGTACAGATGGATTATAACGAATAAGAAGCAGGCAGACTCTGAAAGAATTCAAGTGCAGGTTTCCTTAGATACTTCTCCCTCCCGTAAGAGGTTGCATAGAGCATACTTTTCCCTCAACAATAAAAATACAGCCATATGTGCACATTGTCTACTTGGGGAAAGCCACTAGAGACTCCGTGCCCAACGTTTGTACGGAGACTGTTCTGGTTGGTTTATCAGGAGCTGGTCACATAGGCGTCCTCTGCTGTACTTGTGCCAAAATTCCAATCTCACATAAGGAAATGAGATACTCACAGCATAAACTTGTGATTTGTACAAACATCCTAGAAATAGTGAACTGTTATAATTTCAGAAAGTTTTATATCAGTGTAGGGAACTGTTGACCCGCCAAGTTCCCAGAAGCCAGTCTTGGAAGCAGAAGTCTCTAAGGATTGCAATATCAGGCCTGCTATGATAACATTTTTCTGCAAAGCTATTATTTAAAATTTATCCATATATTTAAGGATTTTTATAGCTACTCAGTCCTTCCTACATTTCTTAGTTTCTATAGGTGATCATTTTTCCTTCTGCCTAAAGAATAGACCTAATTTTAGTGTAAGGTATACTGATGACAATGTCTCTTACTTGTCTAAAAAATATGGCTATGTTTCATCTTGAAGGATATTTTTAGTGTGTATAGAATTCTAGGTTTACAGTTATTTTCACTTATTCCATTAACATTTCATTGTCTCCTGGTTTCCTTTTGTTGTTGTTGTTGATAGCTGGCTAACTGCTGCTTTTATCACTTCCCCTTTAAAGTTTCTAAATGGTTTTTCTCTTGACTCCTTTTAGAATTTTTTTTCTTTGTCTTTGGTTTTCACCATTTTCACTGTGATAGGCTAGACGTGATTTTCTTTTTATTTATTCCACTTGGGGTTCATTTGTAGTCTGATGTCTCTCACCCTTTGTCAAAATTTCTCAACTCTTGTCCTCTTGTTTATAGATTCTGCCCCTTCTCTCTGCTCTCTCTACTCTTGAGATTCCTACTAGACATGCTACTTTTCCTCACCACTCTTTCATATTTTCCCATCCTTTTATCTCTCTGAACATTTTGTTTTGACAGGTATTACAATTTACTAACCCCTTCAGCTTCATCGTTAAGTCTGCCGTGAAACTCATCCATTATAGTCGTCATTTGGTTATTTTAGTTTTCATTCCAAAATTTCCTATTTGTAAATAAATAAATAATCTCTCTCCTTTTTTTTTACAGTTCTCATGCTTCTGCATAGAATCTGAATCTTGCCTTTCCTTTCCTTGAAAATTATGACGCATCATTTTTTCATGTTTGTGTTTTTTTTGTTTTTGTTTTTGTTTTTTGTTTTTTTTTTTAAAGATTTTTATTTATTAATTTGACACAGAGAGATTACAAGTAGGCAGAGAGGCAGGCAGAGAGAGAGGAGAGAGGAGGAAGCAGGCTCCCCGCTGAGCAGAGAGCCCGACGCGGGCCTCGATCCCAGGACCCTGGGATCATGACCTGAGCCGAAGGCAGCGGCTTTAACCCACTGAGCCACCCAGGCGCCCTCATGTTTGTGTTTGATACTTTCATTATCTGAAAGTTCTGTTGAGTCTGTTTCTTTGGTATTCCATCCTGTTGTCCTGTCTTCTCATATACCTGTTTTGTTTGTTTGATATTTCATATGGAAAATTAAAGACAAAATTTGTAGCCTCACATAACACTACCTTTCTGACAACAATACTTTCTTTTGATTTTTGGAAGTTGTTAGGAATATTAGGAAGCCCAAATCATCTTGATATAATTGGAAACTGAGATTATCCAATGCTTGGTTTAAAACCCTATGAGAAACAGGGTTTTTTTCCTACTATAAGCTTATCCCTCGATTATTTGGAGTCCAAATGCCTGCCTTGGCAAGTCCTAACTTCCAACTTTTGTTCTCCTAGCAATGTGAATCTGTCAAAATCTCTGCCTCTCAATTGCCTCTTCCAGATTCTGAACACACAGAGGGAAAAACCACTCTAAGCCAAGCTTATCATTATGGGTTTCATTTTTCTCTTGGACTTTGGCCCTACAATTATTTACATGCTAGTTCTCTGATGCTTTCAGGCAAATGTTTGTGTAGGTTTTTGAGATTTGCTAATTCTTCTCAATAAAGATTAGTCTAATTTATCTGGTCCCTCCTGTATGTTTGTTGGGAAGTGTGTGCGTGCACACGTGGGTATGAAATTTTAAACTTTTCTTCATATTAAGCTAGTTATTGAGAGGTTGTCACATTGAAATTGTCAATATTCTGCATTGATAATTTAATCATTTTTAGAGAATAGCTTCAGAAGTTGTACAGAACTGAAATTATAAACATTTTAAATAGAAGTGGATTGAGGCTACAAATAAATATGTAATTATAAAATATGTGAGTGAATATATATCCTTCTCAAAAATTAGTTATGACATAAGTAATAGCTAAAGCTGGAAAAGAGACCAGCACACCAGTCCAACCATTATTAAGTAAAGTCAGGGAGACTACAGTAAGATCTGAGATGAATCAAGACCTCAGATGGAAGAGAGATGAGTCAGTCCTGGCAGAAAATCAGATTCAGAGTGAAAAACAAAATGTGGAATCCACAGTAACAATCCCAAGTTCCCAGAGCCAACAGTGAGGGGGCCGAGATGGTGTTATATGTGTTTCACTCTAGTTACATATCTACCTCCTATCTTCTCTAAAAACTTGTTTTAGAGCACAGAAACTATTGCACACACTACATAGTAAAATCTGAACACACACATCTCACACATATAACAAATTAATGAATACAGGCAGAGTAATAAAGGACTTCACAAGCTTCTGACTATAAGACAAGGATGCATGCTTGGCAGGGAGTAGGAATAGGGGAGGGCGGGTGCGTAGAGTGGAAGGGGGGAGTTCGAGGTAAGAGAAAAGACAGAATACCTGTGGCTAGATCTCCATGTAGAAAAGCTAACGGAAAGTTCCCAAAGGCTAGGGAAGGCTGCAAAATCTTCCTTCAAGAAAAAGAAAGTAGTTTTACTCATATATAATATTTCATGGAGGATAATCTACTTGGTTATATATATTTTGTACAGAAAAGTTTGGAAGGGGCGCCTGGGTGGCTCAGTGGGTTAAAGCCTCTGCCTTCAGCTCAGGTCATGATCTCAGGGTCCTGGGATCGAGGCCCGCATCGGGATCCCTGCTCGGCAGGGAGCCTGCTTCCTCCTCTCTCTCTGCCTGCCTCCATGCCTACTTGTGATCTGACCTCTCTCTGTGTCAAATAAATAAATAAAATCTTAAAAAAAAAAAAGTTTGGAAGTGTGAATCAAAAGTATTAAGATTGATTATGTGAAAATGCATTAATTGAAACATTATGTCTCTTGTATGATACAAACTTATCACCCAAGACGTACCTTGGAAGCATTATAAGGCTCTAATTCTGAGGCCCTTCCAGATGAGCAAATAAAAGTAAGGAACAATATCATGATGCAAATTCTGTGAGAACCTCAGAAGGAAAAACACAAAGATGCACGACTAAAATATGAAAGAAGCAGGAAGTACTTACCATAGGTCATAGGATACATGACAGAGCTGAGGCCAGAACTATGGATCAAACCTGATCTCTTGCCCTGACACACTGATGAGAGGGGACAGACACACAGGCAAATAAGCATAACAAAATGTTATAGGCACTCTCACAAAGCATGCATGGATAAAGCTGAGGTCCAGAAAAATAAGGGGATAGGGAATGATAAGATGAGTAAGGAAGACCCTTGAGCTGAGTTTTAAAAGCGCTGAGAGGACATTCTGGGCCAAAGAAGCATCCGGAGCAGGCGTATAATGCCATGACCTCTGAAGGAAACACCTGGGTGTCTGTGGCTGAATCATAGGTATGAGAGTGAATGGCGAAGGCCATAGACCTTCCCAAGATCTTAAGAGACCTACAGAAGGAGACAGGAAATTTTCATTTTATTTATTTACAGGAATAAGACTTTAAAGTGCAAGTTTATTAATTACTTAGGAAACATTTTAAAAGTTGGATATCAAGCATTAGCATAGGACATAAAGAAGTATAAGGCTCAAAACCGCAGACTATACATTTTTAGAAACAAATGATAAAAACGAAAGGAATTAGAACATTTCATCATCCTAAAATATGGGAACGGTTAAATCCACACTAACAACTTTGAGGAATATGGTGAAATTTGAACCAAACTTCTTTTCCAGGAAGAAGATCCTGGGGAATGAGCAACAGCTCTCTGCCAAGAGAGAGGGGAATGAAATGACAATGGGAGTAGTAAATTCTGGGAAAACAGAATTAACAACAACAACAAAAATATGCAGTGTATTATTAGTTGTCCCAGTTTTCTTAGTTTGAAACAATGGCCATTTATTATCTCACAACTTTGATGGGTTAAGAATTTGGGAGTAGTTTAGCTAAGTGGTTCTGGTTCATGGTCTGTCACGAGAATGCAGTTAAGACGTTAGCCAGGGACGCTGTCGTTTGAAGGCTGGACTGGACTGGAAGATCTGCTTCCCAGAAGGCTCGCTCACAAAGCCACGGAAGACAGCCTCAGTTCCTTGCTGCTGTGACAGAAGGCTTGTCACTTGCTCCAAGGACTTCTCCGTAGGCCTGCTTGAGCATCCTCATAACATGGCAGCTGGCTTATGCCAGAGTAAGTGATCCGAGATGAGAGAGAGACAGGCAGAAGCCACAGTATTGGTCGTTAGTGACATAAACACAAAAATCACACACTAACACTTCTGCCTCATTCTATTTATTAGAAGCAAGTCACTAAATCCAGCTCATACTCAAGGGGAAGAGGACTAGGCTCCAGCTTTTGAAAGAAATGTCAAAGAATTTGTGGACATATTTTAAGCCATCACGGGTAGCTTCCAAGATGTTGATAAAAGGGTTCAGGGTGTCAGGAGTTCATGAGTTCACTTCCTACTGCCCATTTTAGAGCTTTTTTTTAGAGTTTTAGAGCTGTAGAGTTTTTTTAAGAGCCCATGGTAACAAGCATGTGGACGAGGACGTTCGTAGCCCTACTAGTGCCATATTCTCTTGGACACAGTTTCATAATAATAAGAGAAGCCTATCACCGTAAAGAGTTTAAAAGGACAGACTATCTGAAGGTTTCCTGTGTAGTACATGGAGGATGAGAGGAAGAAAAACAGAACAGTCAAGGAGGAGTCAGTTGCCCAGGGAGACATCAACAGCAGCCAGGGAAAGCAGAAAAATGTATTAGTAGCTCACAGAAGACAAAGTCCATAAGCCCTGGGGGCTGTTCTCCAAGGGGACTTCTTTCTAAAAGTGACCAAGCAAAGCCTGTGGTGCTGAAGGAGTAGGAGAAGGACAATTTCTAGTTTAAATAGTTCTTTTCCTAAGTTTAACTGCCCAAGGATCCAACTACTTCCACAACCCTACTCTGACAGCTAAGTGGCTAAAAGGAAGATCGCATCAACCACCCCTTCAGTCAGCTTATAACAAGCAGTAGAATCCAGATAGTGCCAAGAGAGATAAGAACCAAGGATCACATTTTCTGGGAAACCCAAGCCTCCTCCGGAGGAGAGCACCCGCCCCCCTGCAGGGGGGCAGGGAAGGACGTGGAATACAGTATCTAAGCAAAGATTCTGACCCCAAGTAAAGAGGGAAACATAAAGTAGGTTTTTTCACATGCAAATGGAAAAAAGACCAAACACTGCTGATGGAACAAAGGCTGAAAGCTGTAAGCAATCAGCTGTGAATCTGCAAAGTGTGACACGGAAAGTTATATGTAAATTCAAGACATTTAGAACTTGAGCTGGTGGCTTGCAGCTGAATTTGCCTGTGGAAGGCAATGACAGGTTTCTGCTTGCTCTTTGCTTCTGTGATACTCTGGCCTGGCTGTGGATCATTACGGCAATGGTTTCCAACAGAAGGGGCTCTTCACCGCAGCTCTCAGCGGGCTGCAGTAAGACCTCCGCATCGTGAGCTCTGAAGTGTACAGTCTTCCTCCTGCTGCTAATCCCTGAGTGTCTCAGCATCCCCTAGGCTGCCTTGAATTTGGCACACACCTTTGTAAACTGAAAATTTCCTCAAAAATCTCCATACTCAGAGCTGTTACCTGCAGGGAACCTGACCCATACAATAAGCACTTTCCCCCCAATTTTGCTTATTTTAAGTAGTTTTAGTTCTTTCTGTTTCTTATAATTTTCCTTACCTATTTTTAGCCTCTGACTTGGCCTACATTATTATCGAATGACAAAATTCAGGACATATCTACCTACTTCTTCATTGACGTTTTTTACATTATCAGTTTTTTTATACTGAATAAATGTGCCCTCAATTACTGAATTATTGACATTTAAATAATCTTATTTAATACAGTTTCAGTCGTTATTCCTTCTATTCTCTTAGAACTGCTTTGGGCACTAAAAGTAATGTGGCAACTAGAAAGCATGAAAACCATAATGGATACAGTATAAAAATAGTTCTTCAAACGTGTAGCCACTTATAAGCATACCCTTAAAGAAAACAGCCCCATTATTCAAAATATTAGTAATGGAAAAAGCCACTGCGTTCTCATTTTGTAGCCACCAAATTGGCGTCATACATATTCTATTTCATCAAAACTAAAAAAAAACTTTTTAAGGAATGACCAATTAACATATAGAGAGGAACAAAAAAGCTGCAGGCTATTGCATTAAGCATCGTACAGCTAGTCAATAGAACTTTTCCACCAGAGACTATAGTTTTAACATGCATATACAATGTTGTGCTCTCCCAGGAAAAAAAAGTTCTCAGCTAGCTCCAGTGTATTTTCTTGGATAGCTCTGTTATTCTCAACATCCCTACTTTCCACTTGCAAATAGCTCTTTTAAAAATGCATTTTCAATGTGCTCTATCTTTAAATGGGTGGTACTAAGACTTTTCAAAGTGTCAATTAGAAGGAAGCTTCAAATCTTGAACAAACAAGAAACTGACTCATGTAGGGTTTATATTTCATTTATTTCAATAAATGTGATTACAGTTAGAAACTTAACTATTTTATACTATAATTTGGAGACTTTCTTTTAAAAAGAAAGAAAATGTAATAATTTTCTTTCAAAATTCAAATAAATTTCAAATAAATGTAATGATTTTTTTTTCTTTTTGGATTTGAATACTCACCAACGAATTCAATGTAGTAAAATAGCTGGAAGAGGAAGGGCTCGAGGGTTTGAGATAGATTATTCATAGAAAGAAAGAAAACTTCAGTAATTGTGGTCACAAACTGCCTGAGTAATCACTTATTTCAGACTGCAGTATATCCAGCTACTATTCCTCAGTCCTCGTTCCGGCATGGACTTCGAACCACCATCTTTCTCAAACAAGGCTGGCAGCAAAGTGTTTTGGAGAACTCTCCAGCAAAACAAATTCCACAGCTGCCTGCCAGAGTTTGGATGCCAGTTGCCCAAGATGATGCCTAACAATCCTGTATTTTTAAACTGCACCAAGGGAACTCCAAGGTCCAACAACTCCTGGCGGTAACGGCTTTAAGTAAACAGTAGTAGTATGAGAACATGGCCAGGGTCCAAATTATGATTTAATGTGGTACTGGGCAAATTATTTAACCTTCACAATTCAGATAATTTATTCATGTATTGGGGGAACATTCTTTTATGTTCACGGCAAATGAGAGGCAAAAATGATATTAATGCTCACTACATAATAGGCATGAACATATGACATTCTTCCTCTCGATATGGCATTTCTATGACTTTCTAACATTTTTGCTCTGATTTCTGATAAACAAACTGTTTTCTGATTGCATATTCATTCTTACTTCTTGCTGAAAGAGACTTTTAATTTTAAGGCTTGAATAATTGGTTCCTTGCTGGCCCTATTGTTTTGTTTGTTTGTTTAAAGATTTCATTTATTTATTTATTTGACAGAGAGAGAGAGAGAAATCACAAGTAGGCAGAGAGGCAGGCAGAGAGAGAGGAGGAAGCAGGCTCTCTGCAGTGCAGAGAGCCCGATGTGGGGCTCGATCCCAGGACCCTGCGACCAAGACAGGAGCTGAAGGCAGAAGCTTAACCCACTGAGCCACCCAGGCGCCCCTATTGTTGACCCTGTAGACTCAAACTCCACAAAACCATCTTTGTCTCCTTTATTTCCATTAATGCATCACCTGATTCTGACACTTGTCATTGCCTGAGTCATCTGGCTCTGGTTTACTTCTACCTTGTAGACTGTTAGAATTACCAAGGATGTTAGAGCTCAATAGTATCTTATTTTATACTTTGGAAACTAAAGCCCAGACAGTTTAAGTGACTCATGATGTCACCTAGCTCATGACAGACTAGAAGCCAAATTTCCATATTTCCAATTTGCATTCTTGAGCAACTTAGCTTCAAATGAGTCCCAGAAAACAAAATCACAAATTAGCATTTAGTTGTGCCTGTACCCAAAATGCGTACATATTTTTGAATGTTTCTTACATGATATTTACCAATTTTAAAATTCTAAATTTAAAAAAGAATAAGGTAAATACTTAGCCACGAAGATAGTGTTCCTTTTTTTGTTTTGTTTTTGCGTTTTTTGAGATAATTTTCATGAGTTTTGTCAACTTTGTCTATTTTACAAAGATGACAAATTAAGTGGCAGGATATAGTGACAAAATGGAAAAATGTAGGTACAGGTACATACATGCACATACATACATGAACACATGCACACACACGCACACAATAAAATTCTGAGGAAAGATGAAGTTTCATTTTTATTGTAATACTTTCTAGTTTGAGTCCATTTCGACTTGATCTTGACACATTTATCTACGTAGGTTATCTGTAACCAAGTCTTACTTCCAACTTAATTAGGGTTCAAGAATATAAACTGATTTTAATATGTTTTTCTAATATAAAATTAGGAAATTATTCTGATACTGTTACTAGAAAACATTATTAATATACGATTTTACATGTTCAAATACCAGAGAGGAAAGAATATCAAGTCTTTATTGAATATACATCTTTTTTTTTTTAAAGATTTTATTTATTTATTTATTTGACAGAGAGACAGAGAGATTACAAGCAAGCAGAGAGGCAGGCAGAGAGAGAGGAAGAAGCAGGCTCCCTGCCGAGCAGGGATCCCGATGCGGGCCTCGATCCCAGGACCCTGAGATCATGACCTGAGCCGAAGGCAGAGGCATTAACCCACTGAGCCACCCAGGTGCCCTACATCTAACTTTTGAGTTCTTAAAAGTCATTTCATATAGTGATGAGTCATTAATTTTTTTTTTAATTTTATTTTTATTATTTGCCCAAGGGGTACAGGTCTGTGAATCATCAGGCTTACAACTTTCACAGCATTCACCAAAGCACAAACCCTTCCCAATGTCCATAACCCATCCACCCTATCCCTACCCTCCCACCCCCCAGTAACCCTATTTGTTTTATGAGATTAGAAGTCTCTTATGGTTTGTTTTTTAATTTTATTTATTTATTTGACAGGGAAAGAGAGAAACCACAAGTAAGCAGAGCAGCAGGCAGAGGGAGAGGGAGAGGGAGAAACAGGCTCCCCACTGAGGAGGAAGCCCAATGTGAGCTCAATCCCAGGACCCTGGATCATAACCTGAGCCAAAGGCAGACACTTAATCAAAGGAGCCAGCCTGGCACCCCATTAAATATGTTTTTGAATGAAAATAGTAAATAGCTTTAAAAAGACTCACTTCATTACTTTATATCATGCATGATTCTGGGAAATAACCTAAAAAAATTTCCCATTATGGTAGCCATCTTCCCTGAATTGTTCTAATGATGAGACAAGAAGTGATCTGTACTTGGCAAGTTGCATGTATAAAATGTGCAATAATAAAGCACTTTAATAGTAGCTATCTTAAATAGATTCAGCATCGCCCAGGCAAATGTGCTTGCACCACTGTTTTCCAAGTGAGCCAACAAACAAGAACCAGTCTATGACTCTACCTCATCATTCTTAGATGAACGCTTGACAGCTCTACCTTGCAAACCAGGAACTAAGTTGTGTATCCCTGGACCTAAATTGAATACAGGTCATCTACCTCTTTATAGTTAACATGGTTTGTCAGCACCCACTTTCTTCCCAGAATATCAGGGAAATTATAGGAAAATTAAAGAAGTGGTGGAGGCCATTTTTCTGCAACTTCTCTCACTACTGCCAGAATGTCTCAATTAAGTGAAGTTGTATTGACTGTTGCTTCAATTTACACCAACATACTTTTATGACTTCAGATTTTTCATAATAACTGTAATAAAACAAAGGTTTGGGAGTGAATGTACGTCACCAGACTGACAAATGGATCATAAAAAACAAGCACACTGTAGGAATTGAAATAAGTTGAATATTTAAACCTGCTGTTGCTCTATATGGAAAAGTAAAATTTCTGTCCTGCTCGTGTAAGGTTATGAAGAATTCCTCATGGAAAATTTCTTGAAAGAATTGTCCTTTAATCCAAGATTATTTCATTCTACTTTATGATGTAGAACATATATATTTTACACATAAAATTTTCATAATTGTTTTGTCAGTTGGCAAGGTATAAAGTTGACAAAAAAAAGAAAAACAAAAAGAATGCCAGATATTCTCTATTAGTAGTGAGATCCACCCTTCTCCCCATATCGCTGCAAGTGGACAAAACAGAAAAGGCTCTAAATATTTTTTCTCTCTGAGACAAATCAAGGAATTTACAGAGTTAAAATCAAAATGTTTCTATCCAAATATAGAAAAAAGGCATTAGTTATGTTGTTTGTATAGTGATCATTAATTAAAAGTTGACATTAACTCTGTATATGAAACAAACTCTGACTTACTGTCCAAGAATAACCACCACTATTTTATAAAATAGTTGCTTGTGAGAAGTGCAAAGACCGGAAGCACTAAAAATAAAGCTAAGTACAATGAGAATTTGACATGTTTTATACAGACTTCAGTATTGGACAGACAAGGGAGATAAGACAGAAGAATTAGTTAGAAAAACATATGTAACCACCAAGGCAATTATGGTGTTTTTTTTTAAAAATAGGTTATTGACTTTATATATAATAGAAACTAATTAGAGAGTAATATACTTTTCTAATTAACACTTTATGTGGCTAAGAAACTTAACGCTTTCTAAATGTCAATTCCAGAGGGACCCAGAATTCTGAATGCCAACCTCATCAGTGCATACATCCCTCCTAATGGTCGATCGAACCACATCCACAATGGAAGCAAAACAATTTCAAAACTGTGATTGATGCGTCTGGAAATCCCAGATGATGACTCTAAGCTCTAAAAAGTAACTTAGAGAAAACTCATCCATTATAGGAATTTCAAACACTTCAAATTAGAGATTACTGGGCTCAAATTCAAGCTCTAACATTTACTAACTGTAAATGTTGGAGCTTGGGTAACTGCTTCAAACCATATATTCTCAAATATCAAGTGGAAATTATAGTAAGAGCCTTGTGATATAGGTGAGTGGATTAAATAACATGATCATGAGTATTCCATAAAAAGCTATAAATTTTAAATGTTTTCTGATTATGACAGTAATGCTCAATATACAAAATGTGTGGATGAAATTTTTTAAATGCATAAATAAACTCAGTAAGTAACCACTGTTAATTTTCTATTTGTCAAGCTGGATATAAACAGACATAATTTTAAGTTTTTGTTTATGATTACTTTTATACTTCAGAAGGTTTATTAAATACATACTTTAATATGTCAATATGTCTTGTGCATTTTCTTTTTCTTTGATCAGAAATTAATGACCCTATTTATATTCACTTAAGTGCGTATTTTATTCTTTCATTATTTTGTTACATTTAAAACTTTCTAGATTCTTGAACATGCATTCTCATCAAGAGATATACAGATAGTGTCTGTGTTATCAAAATTTCAGGGTGGAGGGGTGAATTAAAAAATATATATATATATCTTAAAAAGCTCTTTACAAGTGATAATAAAAGCAATACTTAGAAATACTGAATGACAAATTATTTTGGGGTATAACACAAGGTGTAGAAAATCCAGTTTCTTTTATAAATGTTTAGCCTACTGACCTAATATCAATTACCAAAGAAAACATCTTTCTCCCAAAATTTAAAATGACACTTTTATGTCCTAAAGTTTAACTATTTTTTGGTTAGTTGCTCAACTTTCTTTGTATTCTGCCTCATTTTCACTTACATTAATTTTAACAGAGTTTACAGTGTGTATTTTACATGTTATAAAATTTCATGGATATACCTAATATTAAAGAAAAAAAAATAGTGTATACATAACTTGCTATGCAAAACTGACTTTAAGATAAGCGCTGGTGACCATTCTGACTTATACTAATCTTTAACAAATATGGAGGATATTAAAGACAAAATATTTGGAAAATTCTTAAAAAGAATCTATTTTTATACTGTAGTAAAACACTACAGCTGCATTCCATCATTCAATAATAGCTCTAATATATTCCTAGCAATGTGACATATGACTCAGGACTTCATATATATATATAAATCTTGCTAGGCGACTAGCTGCACACCACTAGGGATCATATCTTGATATTTCAAGTACTTCCAAAACTGTAATGTATGTATTTGTTCTTCATAGAATATAATTTTATCTCAGTTTTTATAGATTTCTTAAGACAAGATTAGTACAGAACCCTTGAGTACCTCAGCATTACTTCAACAGTTTGAGTTCTGGAAATCTCATGGGAAAGGTTACCTTAAGACAGTTACAAGGATTGTCTCCTATATTCAAAGCAACTGCTGATCTATTTGAAGCATAAGTTTGTTCAGCCTCTCAAACCTCAATGAGCATAGGAATCCCTAGGGAAAATTTGTTAAAATACAGATTCTGTGTGTTCAAATTTGAATTCCAACAACTTAAAATAGACAATTATACACATAGGATGACGTGTGAACCTCATGGTAAGCACAAAAACTTACTGTAAATAATCTAAAGAAAATAAGAAAGGAATCTAAACATAACACTAAAGAAAATCATCAAACCACAAGAGAAAAAAAGAAATTGAGAGGAACTATACAAACAGCCAGAAAATAATTTTAAAAATTGCAATAAGTACATACCTATCGATAATGACTTTAAATGTAAATGGACTAAATTCTCCAATCAAAAAACATAGAGTGGCTAAATAAATTAAAAAACAAGATAAATTGGGACACCTCAGTGTCTCAGCAAGTTTACCATCTGACTCTTTATTTCAGCTCAGGTTATCATCTCAGGGTCATGAGATCAAGCCCTACATCTGGCTCCACACTCAGCAGAGTCTGATTGAGATTCTCTCCCCCCACCTCAGTCCCCAACCCTCACTTGACTGTGTGTGCAAGCTCTCTCTCTGTCTCTAAAATAAATAAATAAACAAACACATAAATAAAAATTAAAAATGAGATAAATCTATATACTTTCTACAAGACCTGCTTCAGGTATAAGAACACACACAGACCGAAAGTAAAGGGATGGAAAAAGATACTCCATGCAAATGGAAACAAAAAAGAAGCTGGTATAGCTAAACTTATATCATACAAAATTGACATTAAAACAAAGACTGTAATAAAAGACAAAGAGGAATACTGCATAATGATAAAAGAGTCAATTCAATAAGATATAACATTTATAAAGATGTACGGACTCAACATAAAATCACCAAAATATATAAAGCAAATATTAACATACATAAAGGGAGAAACTGACAGCAATACAATGTAGTAGGGAATTTTAACACCCCACTTACTGGAATGGATATATCATCCAGGAAGAAAATCAATATGGAAACACTGGCCTTAAATTAAATTAAATTAAATATATGGAACATTCCAGCTTTATATATATGTAGAACATTACACCCAAAAGCAGCAGAATAAACATTCTTCTCAAAAGTGCCATGGAACATTCTCCAGGAGAGGTCACATTTTATACCATGAAACAAGCCTCAATAAATTCAAGATCAAAATCATAGCAAGCATTTTTTCCAACCACTACAGCATAAAACTAGAAATCAAATACAAGACGAAAACTGGAAAAACTACAAATATGTGGACATTAAACAATATGTCACTGACTGAACAACTATTAGGTCACAGAAGAAGTCAAAGGAGAAACAAAAAACTACCTACAAATAACATATCAAAATCTATGGGATACAGCAAAAATGATTTTAAGAGAAAAGTTCAAAGCAATACCGGCCTACCTCAAGAAACAAGAAAAATCTGAAACAATTTAACTTTACACCTAAAGGAACTAGAAAGAGAAGAACATACAAAGCCCAAAAAGACAGAGAATGAAGGAAATAAAGATCAAGTGGAAATAAATGAAATAGGGACTAAAAAGACAATGGAAAAGATCAATGAAACTGAGAGATGATTCTTTGAAAAGATAAAATCAACAAACTTTTAGCTAGATTCACCAAGACAAAAAAGAGAGGGTTCAAATAAATAAGAAATTAAAAAGAACCTACAACTGATATCACAGAAATACAAGGGATCATTAAAAGACTACTATGAACAATTATATGCCAACTAATTAGAAAACCTAGAAGGAATGGATAAATTCCTAGAAATTTACAATCTTCATAGACTTAATCATAAAGAAAGAGAGAATCTGAACAGGCCAATTACCACTAAGGAGACTGAATCAGTAACTGAAAATCTTGGTCACTGGTAAATTTCACCAAACACTCAAAGATTTAATACTTACCTGTCTCAAATTGTTCCAAAAAAAATTAAAAAACTAAGAGGAGGAAAAGCTTCTAAAACATTTTATGAGGCTAGCATTACTCTGATACCAAAACAAAAGACATTGCAAAAAAATGTAATTACAGGCCAATATCCCTGATGAATACAGATGTAAAAATCCTCAACAAAATGTTAGTAAAATGGGGCGCCTGAGTGGCTCAGTGGGTTAAAGCCTCTGCCTTCAGCTCAGGTCATGATCTCAGCGTCCTGGGATCGAGTCCCGCATCAGGTTCTCTGCTCAGTGGGGAGCCTGCTTCCTTCTCTCTCTCTGCCTGCCTCTCTGCCTATTTGTGATCTCTGTGTGTGTGTGTCAAATAAATAAATAAAAAATCTTTAAAACAAAACAAAACAAAATGTTAGTAAAATGAATTCAATGATAGATTAAAAGGATCACACAGCATGATCAATCAAGTGGGATTTATCCCAGGGATGCAAAGAGGATACAATATCCACAAATCAATCAGTTCGATACATCACATTAACAAAATAAAAGATAAAATTCATATCAAAAAATTCAGAAAAAGCATTTCACAAAATTCAATATCCATTTATGATAAGAACTCTCAACAAAGTGGGTATAGAGGGAATGTACCTCAATATATTAAAGCTATAAATGACAAACCCACAGCTAACATAATACTTACAAACATTAGACATACAAAGAAAGGATTTCAGCTTTTCTCCTAAGATCAGGAACAAGGCAATGATGCCCACAATCCCCATTTTTATTCAAAATAGTACTAGAAGTCCTAGCCACAGCAATTAGGAAAGAAAAATAAATAACAGGCATCCAAATTGGAAAGGAAGAAGTAACACTGTCATTATTTGTAGATGACATGATATTATATATAGAAACCCCTAAAGACTCCACCAAAAAAAAAGAATAAATGAATTTAGTAAAGTTGCAAGATACAAAATTAACAGACAAAACTATGTTGTTTCTATACATGAATAACAAACTATCAGAAAGAGAAATTTTGTTTTTGTTTTTGGATCCAACTCCACAAGCTAGGGAAATAAAAGCAAAAATAAACAAATGGGAGTACATCAAACTGGAAAGCTACACAGTGAAGTAAATCATCAACAACAACAGTACAAAAAGCTGACCTACTAAGTGGGAGAAGATATTTGCAAATAATATATCCAATAGGAGGTTAATATATAAAATATATAAAGAAATTATACAACTCAATAACAAAAGAACAAACAAACTGATTAAAAGATGGATAAAGAACAAAGACAGACATTTTTTCCAAAAGAGACAGATAGATGGCCAATAGGCACACAAGAAAATGTTCAACATCACAGATCATGAGGGAAATAAAAATCAAAACCACAATGGATATCACCTTACACCTATTAGAATGCCTATTATCAAAAAGACAAGAAATAACAAGTGTTGACAAAGATGTGAGAAAAAAAAGAACCCTTGTGCACCGTTGGTGGGAATGCAAACTGGTGCAGCCACCATGGGAAATAGCATGCAGGTTTCCCCCAAAAATTAAAAATAGAGTTACCATTTGATCCAGCAATTCTGCTTCTGGTTATCTATCTGAAGAAAACAAAAACACTAATTCAGAGAGATATATGCATCCCTCTCTTCCCTGCGGCATTATTTGTAACAGCCAAGATACAGAAACAACCAAAGTGTCTACCCATAAGTGAATAGATAAAGATGTGGGGTGTGTTTGTGTGTTTGTGTGTGTGTGTGTGTATCTATCTAGGTAGATAGACAGTCATAATATATATAGCTATCTACAATGAAATACTACTCAGCCATAAAAAGAATAAGATCTTGTCACTTTCGACAACATGGATGGACTTCAAAGATATTATGTTAAGTGAAATAAGTCAGAGAAAGACAAATACCCCATGGTTTCACTGACTTGTGGAATCAAAAAAGAAACAAACAAAATAAAACCAAACCCACACTCATAAAGAGAACAGTCTGGTGGTTGCCAGAGGAGAGGTTTGGGGGAATGCAAAATGGGCAAAAGGAATTAAGATGTACTAACTTCAGACTGGTTGATGGACATTAAGGAGGGCGCATGACAATAATGAGCACTGGGTATTACATTGAACTGATGAATCACTGACCACTACCTCTGAATCTAATAATACAGCATATGTTAATTAATTTAATTCAAATGAAAAAAAAGAATAGCTCGTTTTATTTTTCAAAAGTGAAAAAAAATGTACAAACTTCTAGTTATAAAATAAGTAAGTCACGTGGATGTAGTGCGCAGCACAGGGCATTATCATCAATGACATCATATTGACTTTGTAAGGTGACAGATGGTAACTAGACTTATTTTGGCGACCAATTCACAATGTATACAAATGCCGAATCACTATGTTGTACACCTGAAACTAATATAACATTGCATGTTAATTTATACAATATTTTTTTTTAAAGATTTTATTTATTTATTTGACACAGAGAGAGAGATCACAAGTAGGCAGAGAAGCAGGCAGAGAGACAGGGAGAGGAGGAAGCAGGCTCCCTGCTGAGCAGAGAGCCCGATGCGGGCCTCGATCCCAGGACGCTGGGATCATGACCTGAGCCGAAGGCAGCGGCTTTAACCCACTGAGCCACCCAGGCGCCCGACCATACGTTTTTTAATACCAAGTTAGGTTTTTGTGTCTTATTAATGCCCCTTCCTGTAAGTCTAATGTAGGATCTCTTGGTTTACACTGAGCACCAACATTTAATTAATATTCTTATAGCCATTCACTACCTTAAATATTGACAGATTTTCTTTCACTTCATAGTTTGATGATCCTTATCGTTTTTTTAATTCCCTGCTTTTTTTTTTTTAAAGATTTTATTTATTTATTTGATACAGAGAGAGAGATTACAAGTAGGCAGAGAGGCAGGCAGAGAGACAGGGAGAGGAGGAAGCAGGCTCCCTGCTGAGCAGAGAGCCCGATGCGGGCCTCGATCCCAGGACGCCGAGATCATGACCTGAGCCGAAAGCAGAGGCTTTAACCCACTGAGCCACCCCGGCGCCCTACAATATTTTTTGAAATTTATTTAAAATTGATTCAGCATTTCTGGATGAGACCGGAGATTCTGCATTTGTAATAATCTCCCGGGTCAAGGCCATGTTGCTGGTCACAGAGCACACGCTGAGAAGCAAGGAGTTAGTTGGCAACTATCACCCCATTTTCACTTAGCAACATCGGAGACTCAGAAATACACTGCGGTAAAAGCATCTGAACAAAAAATAAAAATATTTACTTTTAAAACACATGACCACACATGCACGCACACAATCTCTCTCTCTCACACACACACACATACAGCCTGCCTCATACACACGAGCCTGAACTATTCTGGCCAAACAAAGAAACATAGCATCTGAAACAGAACAGTGAAGAGGAGAGTCAGTAGAGACAGTTGAAGTGGACACAGTCTCAAATCTGTGCTCTAATGCATTTGCCTCTCACTTCCCAATTACAGCTACATGCTTTCAAGATTTATTCTGCTAGCTAAGAAGTGGGAGAAAAATACTTCAATTGATTTTGTAATGTCATCTCCCCAAACTGTTTATCTTAATGAATACTCCCTTATGGTTTTGGTTGACTAATTCATCTTCAAAATTAAAAACCTTTTAAATCCCTAACAGATTTGTATTAAAATATAATAACATCATATGGATCTGTGATGTGCTTTCCCTTTTACCAAAGCAAATTTTAGGTTAATATTTTATTTTGCCTCCCCTAGGATTAGTCCTCTATTAATTATGTTTCTCAGAATGTACCTAAAGCTTACTTACCTCAGACACATCCTCAGCGCTTCCTGAACAGGCACACAGGTGGCCCTACAGCTCCTCAATCAGACCTCTGGGAAATGGCTCGTAAATTTGCATTTTCAGTTAAGAGATCCAAGTCATTCTTATCCACATACAAAGTTTAAGTCTCTTATGCTAAGAAATTCAAAGCTGACATGAACATATTTTTTGAGTCTATAATAGGTTGAAGAGTTCCCTTCCAAAAGATATGTCTACCCAGGACCTGTGAATGAGACTCCATTTCGGGAAAAAGGTCTTTACAGATGTAACTAAGTTAAAGATCTTGACATGAGGTCATCTTGGATTATTGGGTGGACCTTATATTCAATAACAAATATCCTTATAATTAGAAGAGAAGACAAACATAAAGGAGAAGACAATAATTACAGAGAAGGAAGCAGAAAAAGGAATGATGGATCTATAAGCCAATGAATGCCAAGAAATGCTAACAGCTACCAGTAGCCAGTAGAGAAGCATGGAAGAGGTTCACCCTCTGAGCTTCCAGAAGGAACCAAACCTCTTCACACCTTGATTTGGACTTCTGGCTTCTAGAGCTGTGAGAAAATAAGTTTCTATTGTTTCAAAGTACCCAATGTGAGGTGATATGTTACAGCAATTCTAGGAAACAAATTGAATCTTTCAAAATATGAAGCTCTCTGCCATTAATGATGTAAGTAATCATAGGTAATATTTGTTTATTTGTATGCCAGGCATGATGCTTCGGATAAATAATAAAATCTGTAAGGAGATGTTAAATTAATCTTAACACTAACCATTCTCTTCCACCTTAACATATCCTGGATCTTGCAAAGGATTCTTGCCAATAACCAGTGGTTCCCTCAACCACTTCCCTACTTATTCAGTGCTTCTTCTCTGGGACAGTAAGCTAAACAAATGTTATCTGATGTCTGCTTAAGAACTTTACGTGCCCAGCCCAAGTATCTAAGGTAGAAGGGAGCCAGCCAACTATCAAACGCATGCGTAGAGTTTAGAAGTCATTTGCAAAGAAACACAAAACACTGTTAAAAGAAGTCTCTTAAATATCATATAGAATCATGTTTTGATTCCCAAATTACATATTCCTGGAACTTTCCACTGTGGTTTGAGAAAAGGAAATTTTGTTATAACGTTAAAAACTGCCTTTCAAAAAATTCAGTGATATACATATACTTTAAGAACAAACTTGTAGCAGAATTAGTATCACAATTTCTAAACAATAAAATAAAATACATACAAAATCTAAGAATATTATTCTTTTTTTTAAAGATTTTATTTATTTATTTGACACAGAGAGAAAGATTACAAGTAGGCAGACAGGCAGGCAGAGAGAGAGGAGGAAGCAGGCTCCCCGCTGAGCGGGGAGCCCAACGCCGGGCTCAATCCCAGGACGCTGAGATCATGACCTGAGCCGAAGGCAGAGGCTTTAACCCACTGAGCCACCCAGGCGGCCCCTGAGAATATTATTCTTGTTATATATAGGATGTTTTATCTATTTCTCTTTAAATAAACAATCAGTATAACTATAATAATTATTCAATGTCTGTGTCTACAAAACACTAGCGAAATTACTATGAGAAATAAGACACAATAAATCCAGAGAACATGGACTCTGAATTTAGAATGACTGGAGACTGAATCCACATTTATCACTTCCTATGCATAAGAACATT
Source organism: Ailurus styani (assembly GCA_002007465.1). Lineage (NCBI taxonomy): Eukaryota > Metazoa > Chordata > Mammalia > Carnivora > Ailuridae > Ailurus > Ailurus styani. The sequence continues at coordinate 317,379 of LNAC01000665.1, read as the reverse complement.
GGAATTTTCTTCGATTTCCCTTTTTCATTAGTGAAAGTGCAGGAATAGCTGCCATTAATTGGGCATGTATTATTTTTAAACATTATGCTCTTTCAATTAAATGAATCTTCACATCGTCTATATGAGTGAGATTTTATATAATTCTCATTTTTACAGTTGAGAAAACCAAGAATCAGAAAGGCTAAGTAAATACCCCAAGGACACACAGCTAGTAAGTAGTAATTACAAAATTGAAACTCAAGTTGATCTGAATTCAAAGCTTCCAGTTTTAAACATGACCCTATCCTTTCTTTCTTTACTGTTACTAGGTGGTTAATTACGGTTTATATTTATAAAAATCAATCCCTGTATATCAACCAAATTTGGTGATTTCAAAACATAAATGGTAGATACCATCAGTTTTTGGAAAATTAACATTGTGAAATGTAATGTGAAGCCTGCTAGAGGGGCTTCTTGGAAAGGTGTCCCTTTCTGGGATAAAAGAAGTCCTCAGGAAGAAACCTTTTGTCTTGCCTTTCACATGGGTATAAGAGAATAAAACAGCACTTGCTGCAGTAGCTCCATTCTGACCATGCAGCGGCCAGCAAAGGCAGAAAGCCATGTGCTCAGGAATCCAGGGAGAAAGGTGGAGAGCGGTGACCTCTCTGGTTAACTCCAGCCCCACTTAACTACATTCTAGTTAATAACGAAATAAGGTATCCCTATTGTTTATGCCAGTAGCAATCAATTAGCTGGTTAATAACTCTGTTACCACTTGAATTTTTCCCAAAGCACCCTAAATGATAAAAGCAACAGTTCAAAAAAAGGGGCGCATGCACCCCAATATTCATAGCAGCAATGTCCACAGTAGCCAAACTGCAGAAGGAGCCGAGATGCCCTTCAACAGACAAATGGATAAAGAAGATGTGGTCCATATATACAATGAAATACTACTCAGTCATCAGAAAGGATGAATACCAACCATTTGCATCAACATGGATGGGACTGGAAGGGATTATGCTAAATGAAATACGTCAAAAGAGAAAAGCAATTGTCATATGGTTTCGGTCATATGTGGAACATAAGGAACAGCGCAAAGGACCATAGGGAAAGGGAGGGAAAACTAAAGGAAGGGAAATCAAAAAGGGAAACAAACCATGAAAGACTCTGGACTCCGTGAACCAAACTGAGGGTTACAGAAGGGAGAGGGGTAGGGGGATGGGGTAGCCAGGTGATGGGTATTAAGGAGGGCATGGGTTGTGATGAGCACTGGGTGTTATACACAACTAATGAATCATTAAACTTTACATCAAAACTAATGATGTACTACATGGTGGCTAACTGAACATAATAAAAAGAAGAGTTTTATCAGCATAAGAAATAAAATGCTGTATTTGTTTATCTTTTCTAATATTTTATTTTTTAAGTGTTATGTTCCCCCTCTTCATTTTCCCCTCCTTCACCTAATGTCCTCCATGCAATTCCTTATGTTCCACAAATAAGTGAAACCACATGCTAATTTATCTCTTCTATGAAGCAATAAGTAATAAAAGAATAAAGAGATATTTCATTAAAAAAGCAACAGTTCAAACCTTCTCTAACAACTGTACATTATTTAAGAAGAATAAACTCCAATTGTTCATTAAATTATATTTAAAAATCAAAAGCATGACCTAGAAAAAAATCAGCATTTACTTTCTCCCTTTAATTGTTTCATTGAATTTGAAAAAGTGAATATTTGAATTGACTTATCTTATAGTGTAATTTGAAGGCAACACATTGGGAAGACCAATAAATCACTTAAAGACTAAACAAACACCAATACTATGCCTGATAATTCTAGAATGCAAAAGCCTTTATCTGGTACCTGGAAAGAAATTTAAATATATAATTAATCTCCATCTACACCCATATCTCAGGGATACTTATAAGCAAACTTGCTATTCCATTAAGATGGCAGAGATTAAGAAACAGTTGGCAGATGATTTATTCTGCCACATGCTATTCTGAGTTACGAGCTCATGAGATTGCTCTGCAAATATGTTAAAACTCATTCATGTCTTCCAATTATTTTCTTAGACCACTAAATCTCTATCTACATTATTCATATCTGTCTCTATCCCAGGGATGCTACTTGAAATTGCAGAATGTACAAGCTTCCTAAAGAATATAGTACTAGGCTTTCAGACATATTTAAAGTGATCGGGTTGCTTGTGCCCAGACGTAACCACCCTCCCAGGGGTATCTCAAGGGCTGAACTGATCAGTATGTTAACATACCTATTACCTCTGCATGACATGACAGTGGGTCAAGATCCACCAGTTAAGGAGTTCCAGGATAGGTCATACTTGACATTGAATTAATACAATATACTGTGGCTTAAAGATGGAACCTTCTCCTAAGAGTTAAAGTCACTGCTAAGATGATGGTAAACAGGAGTGGGAGGTGGGGGGAGGGGAGCAGAGAATTCACTCAAAGGTAGAAAGCACCACAAAGAAAGCCCCTTGATTTATGACACAATCTTATTGTTGGCAAGGAATAAGTTTGAGCAAGGCATTGGATATGGTCATTTACATGCTTTTTCCAGATCCTCTGATCGGGTGGTCCCAATAATAAGGTAATTTTGTGGAAGCCCCAAAGAGGAGTTGGGTAGGGTGGCAAGTTGGGAGGGTGTGGAGAACCACAGGCAAAATACTCCTTCCAACCTTAGTCACAGAGGTATTAAGTATTAGTCATGACAAGAAAATCCAGCTGAAACTCTAGTGAGATCCAGAGGAGGCCAGCACCAATGCAGAGGAGGGAACTGGCCAGAGGGGTGGGGATAGCCTGTGAAGGGCAGGGAGGCAAAGATCTTTGCTGACACTGCCCACAGAGATAAGAATTACAGTTTGACCTCCCCGATGATGGATGTGTCAGAGAGGGTGTGTGTCTATACATATACCCCTTATAATGTCGATTTCACATAAGTATTTATGTGTCACAACTGCAGAAATGGATGGGAATTAATTTGTTCCACTTGTAAGTTAGAGTACTCCTTGAACTTCTATGAAGGCATTAAGTTTCATTAAATTAAATATGCAATCTTGATGACAGATATCAGGACTAAAAGATCTCAGAGATATGAAATACATGTTAGCATCAAAAACTTAAGGAAATCTATAATCATTTTCTGACATGCATGAGTATCTCTTTCTTAACATGCTATTTCAAAGAAGACCAAACCATAACTCATGACGTTGTTTTTGCCTTGTTTAGACATTAGTTAGCAGGTAGTCTATGTCTGTGTGTGTATATGTTTGGATATGTTAATCTGTACACTCAGTGGCTAAGGTTGACTCAGGTTGATCTAGAGTTTCTTAAATACAGAAATTACATAAACTTGCCAGTTGCAAGTTATTCAAAATAGTCAATTGCAATTTTTAGCACTGAGTAAAATTACAAACAAGGATTTGATAAAACTTAACACGTGAATTATTGTTAGCTATTACTATTTTGTAAAAATAAACATTAAACTTAAACATAATTCATTATAGTAAATAATATTTTAAGATAAAAGAGTAATGTGGAGTATTACTTCAAATGCAGAATCATATTTTCCTCTCTGTTGAATACATGTTTCCTAGCAAATTCTTCTAGTATGTATCCCTCGTTTTAAAATTAAAGATGTTTGAGAGGCAAGTTTGAGTGTAGGAACAGGGATCTTATACATATGATCCTATCCACAAGAGCTTTTTAAATTTCTGGGTTATTTCCAGGAGCATAACTGCTTACTTTTCCAGTCATCTTATTCACTTAGGAACTAGTAAGAAATGTAAGAGGCAATACAAATATAGAATGTATGCAAATTAGACAATCCATTTCTGCTTATGATTTCTTTTTCTAAATGTTTGGTAAAGACTCTCCCTATGCAATCATGAAGGTGACTATGTATGTATTATTGTATGGCTTTTATGGTGTACTTACTCTTTTTTACATCATCATCACATATTTTGGGGTGGCTTTGATCTCTTTTACCCTTATTACTTACAGTGTAAATTCTCTGGGTTTTTTTTACTACTATTACTTTTCTCTTCTGATAATATATTTGGTTCTAGGGGTCAGACACTGAGATTTTGAGTCCATTTGGTATACTTATTGAATTACTATGTGCAAGACTATTTTGAAGACTCTATAATGGGTACAAAGTAGATTGCATTAAGCATTAAAGTGATATATGTCACCGGTGGTTTTACAAGCTAACACATTAAAGCTGCACTCATTAGTAAGTATGTTCATATCAAAGAACTCAGCCTTATTTACCGTTCTATTCTGCCCTCTTTGGCCTAACACCTTTCAGATCCATTCTTATGCATGTTCGCCCAGAGTTCTAAAGATATGTAATAGCAAAGTCTTGCACATATTTTTTTGTCTGTAAATGATTTATCCCTGGGTCATGGTGTGTACCTGGAGCATGCTGGGATTTCCCCCTCGTGATGATTCTAGAATCAGGATCAATGGCAGTGAGTCTTAAAGAAAAAGCACATCCATACACTTTTAAAGCATCTACCCCAGATTACCTTATCACAAAATTTTCAAGCAAAAATAAGATAGTTTCCTCAGACACAGGAAGACATGCTACTTCAGTGGTAAGGGAGGCTCACAGTGACTTGGGGACTCAAGACTATTTCGTGTGGGTCACACCAGATGTCCCCATTCCAAGCACAAGACTCTATTCTTTCCCAATTAATGCCTTCACTTTGAAATGAGGAGGATGGGAAGATGGCAAATTAATTGGCATTAAAATTCAATAACCCATACAAGACAATTTTATATTTAATTTTAGCAATACCAGCCCTGTTGCTATAATAAACAAGAGATTATTAAGGCTATCATGGAAGTTCTCTGGTTCTTAGGCCATGACTTTAGCTGGGAGTTCAAGGCCCTGAGCTCATAATTTTCTTTCTGTAGGCACTCTAGGGAGCTCAGTAGAATTCATTCCACACTCCTGTTCTTGTAGCCATTATTATGGTTCAAAAGTGGCATCTGGGTGGGCCTCGAAGACACCTGCTTCAGTTGACTCTTCATCACGATCAACCATGGGTGATAACCTCGTTAATATGATTCCACAGCATGCAACAGACTAGCAACCCACTTTCCATTAGCAAAGGGCATGACACTGTGTTCAAATCCTAGGGCAAGACCAACCAATCCCAAATTCCAATTGTTGTGGGTGTATCTCCTGAGACCAAGATGGTGGCAATTCTCTATCAGTCAGGGTCTGGGAAGAAAGCAAAAACCACATGCAATTTCCCCAGAAAGAAATAAAAGTATAAAGTATGAACAAAGACTGACTAGGAAAAGGTAAAGAGAATTCTCAAGGATAGAGATCTATCATCACATATGGGGCTGAGGCAGAGCACTCAAGAAAAGAACAAATCTTGGAAGAGCCTCCCACGTTCTCCCAGGACTGAGATCCAGACAACACTGGAGAGGGAACAGCTATGGCCTTCTGGATGATGACAAAATCTGCTGAAGTGCTAGATGCTGAGGCTGGCGATAAGAAAACTGCCTTCTGGGGGGGTTAGCAGAACTGCATATGAGTGCAAAACTGCCTCCGGGTTGCAGAGAAACTCTCCAGAAAGCTTCTGGCAATGCTGTTGTCACTGGATGTCCTGCATGTTAACCAAGTGTCACAGGAGTGAGCACAGAGAATCCCACTGGAAATAGCAACAGAAACTCCCTCCTTTCTTCGGTGTCCCTCCGGCATCTCCTACTAACAATGCTTCATGTCATGCCAGCAGGGAAACGCTCACAGGATCCAGCTCTGTTATTACAAGCCAGGCAATGATAGGAACTGAGAGGCAACAAAAAACCCGAAAGTGTAACTGGCACAGGTGCAATTTACTTATGATGCACATTTATAGTGGGAATTGAAAGAACATAATTCCCTTACACTCTAAAGGAGTGCTGGGACCAGATACAGTTTCCTGTCTCCAGGTTAACCAAGACAGATACCAAGCAAGATGACCCAGGTGTGTGCTCCAGGAATTCCCTGCTCCCAGAGACAGACTGTGTGTACCCAAGCGTGTTACCTACCAGGAGTAACAGCCTGCTCACTAAGATGTATTTTGATAGCCTTACTTCTCAATACCCACCAATCCAAAAGTTATGGCTTAAGTAAAAACTCTGTGAATTCCAACTAGCTTCCTACTCTGCAAGGTGCATCTTGAGCCCCATTAGCCCAGGGCCTAAAACCATCAAAACATGCTCCCCTGACTGCCCCCTTCTGAGATATGAGAATAGTGTTTTCCCCTATTGCAGTGAACCTAATTAACTTAGCGTGCCCTGATCCTCGGTTTTCTGGTGGTCTTTTGGGGAGTTGAATGCCAACAAAAGAATCATAATCTAATCAGGGGGTTGAGAATTTGCTTGGAGGTGATGTAAAAGGCTGTTCAGCTGAAGGCAGAAATGCTTCCTTGAATATCACACCTGCCTTCTACAAACATCTTTTTCTTGCAGCCTGCTTATTCCTGAGCTGATTACTTGTTCCCATGGTCTTGTTCAAGCAGTTGTGGAGACCAAATGAAGAATCTGTTTACATGAGAAGACTCTGTGCAACCCTGGGCACAGATAGTGCTTTTCCATGACTTAAATGCAGCATTCAGCAGAGGTTGGGAGTCAGGAAAATTCTGCACTCTCTGTGGCAACAACAGACAGCTCCGACACCCAGCCACCCACAGCAGACAGAGCTCTGGGCTACACCTCAGCCCTCTCAGGATGGGAACACATCATTCCCAGAGGCAACAGTGAGCCTGCTTATGCTTCTCAGGAAGCAGAGGTAGACATGAAATAAAAGCAGGCTGAATTATAAATTTGCTGATCGGGGTAATAGATGAAAAGGAGAGTAAGCAGAAAGGTAAATTAGTGTATATTAAAGAGGCAGAGAAATGAGCACATGAAAAAGATGTTCAACATCATTAGCCATAAAGGAAATGCAAATTGAAACCACAATGAGTTATCAGTACACACCTATCAGAACAGCTAAAGTAAAAGGTAGTAATAACACAAAATGCTGGCAAGGACACAGAGAAAATGAATCACTCATACATGGCTGGTGGGAATGTAAAATGGAACAGCCACTCTGAAAAACAATTTTGTAGTTTCTTATACAACTAAGCAGGCAATTACCGTAAGATCCAGCAATTGCACTTTTAGGTATTTATCTCAGAGTAATGATAACTGTGTTTATCCAAAAATCTGTATACAGATGTTCATGGCAGTTTTATTCATAATAGAAAAAACTAGAAACAACCCAGATGTTCTTCAGTGACTCAGTGTCTAAACAAACTATGGCACATCCTAGGCACAGAAAGTGACCCAGCCATAGTGATAAATAAACTATTGATACAACGACTTGGACAGATCTCGATCGAATTAGGTCAAGTAAAAAACAGCAATTCCTAATGGTCATATACTGTTAGGATTCCATTTATCCAGCATTCTGGGAATGACGAAATTACAGAAATGGAGACTAGACCAGCGGTTGCCAGGGGTCAAGGATAGTGGAAGGGAGATGGATTTGGTTATAAAAGGGCAACATGAGGAATCCTTGGATGATAGATCGTTATGTATCCCAGCTTTACCAATATCAGTATTCTGCTTGCAATACTAGTACTAGAGTTTTGTAAAATGTCACCACTGTGGGAAACTGGGTAAAAGTAGGATCCGGCTGTATGATTTCTTACAACTGCATGTCAATCTACGATTATCTCAGAATAGGAAGTCTGACCAGAAAAAATTTAAAAAGACAGTGAAGTAGAAGAAAGAAAGATAGAGCCAGTCCCTGGTCATCATTCCCTCAGATTTAGAGGAGCCTAGGTGAGCCACAGCTTTGTTGTCTTTTTTTTTTTTTCAGTGATCCAAGATTCATTGTTTACGCACCACACCCAGTGTTCCATGCAATCCATGCCCTCCTTAATACCCACCACCAGGCTCACCCATCCCCCCTCTCTCCCCATAACCCTCAGTTTGCTTCTCAGAGTCCACAGTCTCTCGTGGTTCGTCTCCCCTTCCGATTTACCCCAATTCACTTTTCCTTCCTTCACCTAGAGTCCTCCATTTTATTCCTTACATTCCACAAGTAAGTGAAACTATATGATAATTGACTTTCTCTGCTTGACTTATTTCACTCAGCATAATCTCCTCCAGACCCATCCATGTTGATACAAAAGTTGGGTATTCATCCTTTCTGATGGCTGAGTAATATTCCACTGTATATATGGAACACATCTTCTTTATCCATTCATCTGTTGAAGGGCGTCTCAGCTCTTTCCACGGTTTGGCAATTGTGGACATTGCTGCTATGAAAATTGGGGTACATATGGCCCTTCTTTTCACTACATCTATATCTTTGGGGTAAATACCCAATAGCACAATTGCAGGGTCATAGGGTAGCTCTAATTTTTAATTTCAAAGTGCTGGAACAAAGAATCCTAAAATTTGTGTGGAACCAGAAAAGACCCTGAATTGCTAAGGAAATGTTGAAAAAGAAAAACAAAGCTGGGGGCATCACATTGCCTGATTTCAAGCTTTACTACAAGCTGTGATCACCAAGACAGCCTGGTACTGGCACAAAAACAGACACATAGACCAATGGAACAGAGTGGAGAGTCCAGACGTGGACCCTCAACTGTATGGTCAAATAATCTTTGACAAAGCAGGAAAAAATATCCAGTGGAAAAAAGACAGTCTTTTCAATAAATGATGCTAGGAAAATTGGACAGCTATGTATAGAAAAATGAAACTCTACCATTGTCTCACACAATACACAAAGATAAACTCGAAATGGATAAAAGACCTCAACCTGAGGCAGGAATCTATCAAAATCCTAGAGAAGAACATAGGCAGTAACCTCTTTGACATCGGCCACAGCAACTTCTTTCAAGACACGTCTCCAAAGGCAAAGGAAACAAAAGTGAAAATGAACTTTTGGACTTCATCAAGATAAAAAGTTTCTGCACAGCAAAGGAAACAGTCAACAAAACAAAGAGGCAACCCACGGAATGGGAGAAGATATTCGCAAATGACACTACAGACAAAGGGCTGATATCCAAGATCTTTAAAGAACTTCTTAAACTCAATGCCCAAAAAACAGATCACGTCAAAAAATGGGCAGAAGACATGAATGGACACTTTTCCAAAGAAGACATACAAATGGCCAACAGACAAATGAAAAAGTGTTCATAATCACTAGCCATCAGGGAAACTCAAATCAAAACCACACTGAGATACCACCTTATACCAGTTAGAATGGCCAAAATCAACAGGACAGGAAACCACAAGTGTTGGAGAGGATGTGGAGAAAGGGGAACCCTCTTACACTGTTGGTGGGAATGCAAGTTGGTGTAGCCACTTTGGAAAACAGTGTGGAGATTCCTCGAAAAATTACAAATAGAGCTACCCTATGACCCTGCTATAGAAGAATGGATGTTGTTTGTTGTAAATTCAGCATCGTGGAGAGCTGATGTGAAATGGTGGGTCCTAGCAAGCTGAAGCCATAAAAAGACTCAGAAAGTGGGGTCATCCAAATGTACCAAACCCCCACTAGGCCTAAATTAAGACTTACTCTTGACCACAGGACAAAAGGATTTGTTCTGAACAATAGGATTTGTTTTAACCAACTATGTAGAGACCTATGCTTGCATTTCCTATCTGGAGAACAAACTTTTAATCTTTAATTAACATAGCCACCATAAATTCTACATTTCACCATATAAAACCCCCTAACTTTGCCCCTTTAGCAAATGTTTTAGTGAATTTCTTCACCAAGGGTGTGTATGTATGTGTGTGTGTGTGTGTGTGTGTGTGTGTGTGTGCCTGCACGCACGTGTGTTCACGTGTGTATTTCCTTGCCTGGCAGGTAAATAAACTAAAAAAAAAAATTAAAAAGTTCTTCTCTTTTTAAATTCTTTGCTAAGTTTTAGGTGCAAACAATAGGGCCAGTGTTACAGTTAAATATTTATTTGCTAGAAAAAAGGTAGTAGTAAAGAGACTGATAATCAAGAGTAAGAAATGTGTTGTATTAAATTTGAATTCAGAGGGAAATTTAATGAATATTTAAGAAATCCTAAATTCCAAACCCAACTTAAATCTGGTTTCAAAACAACAAAATCTCTATTACAATAAATGATAACCTCATTGTAATTTATTATTTCATTCATTCCTAATTTCTTTGACTATATTAAATAAACACTCCTCAATTTTACTCTTCTTAAAAACCAAACTGTCCCAGCTGCAGCTATTAAGAGAGTTTTTTAATTCCTCTTGCGGTTTGCATAAGAGTTTTATTTTAATGAGAATACATAATTACTGCTAAGCTGCATCATTACAAATTCATAACTTTCACTTAATGAAAGAAAATGTCAAAATATTTATTTCACTTTGAATCCTCTAAACTGATATTCAAGTCTTATATAAAATAATTCCATACAAAATAGAGTAAAGAATGCAAATATTCATCAATTGAGTTCATAGACAAATACCATGTCAGGAAACTTGATGAAGGTTTTGACAGCAATTACCTCACACACAGCTTGAACTAGGTGATAGAAGATTCATTTTTATCCCTAAATGCATGCTGAATTAGGTTTAGTTCTAGATGCATTGACTAAGCACTATGTTTTAAAAAGTGTGGGGATGGGTTAATAAATGTTAAGCACTGTTTCTGCCTGCGAAGGGTTTTACATGTTAATTAAACTTTGGTAAAACTAACTAGGTCATATGCTATATCTGTCTTCCAAGGAATCAAGGTGCGCACCTGTCCTCCTATTCTTTATAGAAATGAAGCAGATAGATAATGACGGCTGAACTGAAGTAACCCTTTCATTTGCATCATAATCACTGACGAGTAAAAGGAAATACATAAGGAAAAAATGTTATCTATTTCAAAGTCATTTCCCCACACTAACCCAGACTATCACGCTCCCCTCATAGGTACTACCCAAATCAATAGACCTTTTCTTCAATATGCAAATGAGATGCCATATTTCATCAAATCTAGAACTGTAGTATTCATCATTAATTTGTCTTCGATTTAGAAAGGGAAAATCCTGCCAATTAAACTATGATGTACCATCTAATGTCATCTAGTAAATCAATTTTAAAATGAATTCTGATTGGCAAGGAAAATGTGTATATTAGAATGAATGAAATAGTCCTTACAAGTTAGACAGAACTGTAAAGAGCTGCTTACCCACAGAGCTGTGTTCATCACCGACAAAGCTGTGCCATTAACTAAGCTTTTCAAATACTGTTCAATTTAGGAAAAAATACGGAATCAAGGACATGGGCAAAACCTCACCTAAGTTTCACTGAGGCAATGAACGACCTTCCTGGAAACACATCTCTAAGATGGGAATACTGATGGTTAAAAGTAGTAGCAAGGGGTGCCTGTGTGGCTCAGTGGGTTAAACCTCTGCCTTTGGCTCAGGTCATGATCTCAGGATCCTGGGATCAAGCCCCGCATCGGGCTCTCTGCTCAGCAGGGAGCCTGCTTCCCCCCTCTCTCTGCCTGCCTCTCTGCCTACTTGTGATCTTTCTCTCTCTGTCAAATAAATAAATAAAATCTTTAAAAATAAAATAAAATAAAGTAGTAGCAAGATGAAAAAATAGGATTAATCATATTCATAATGATTATAACAGAACAATAATAACCAGTCCCTTTTTGTGCTAAAATAACTTCACTTCCCAGGGTTACTGTCTGTTAATATTTGTCTTGATTTTTTATGCTTAGTTTCTTAGCCTAAAACATTCATCAGCCTGTAAAGAAATACTCAGTATCTATTCAGGAGAGCTCAATTTTAAACTATTTTATGTTTAAAAATAAACTACCTTATGTTGAACGTGTCTCAATGTTAAAAGCTTTTATGTCAAAATATGCATATCACCTAAAAGAAACACACCTTGACCATATTTTTTCATAAATGACATTTCTCACTATACCATTAAAAAGAACCAAATATATTTTCATCAAATCATTTAATTCAAATTCAAAATTTTTACTTTTTCATATCTTTTCAGAATGAGCAAAACTAAATGAAGTTCTCTCGTTCCACCAAACATAAACCCAGAATTTTCAGGGCTACTCTTTCCTATCCCCATTTTACAATCCATTTTTCCTTACCTTCCCTACCAAAATTAGTATTCCTGTGATTTATTTATCACATCATTTCCTAAAGTACCATGGGACTAAACTCTCCCAAGTATTTTCATATATATTGTCTCTCTGGTGACATATACTATTTAACTTTCATCATCCTACCTTATGAATTCTCTGAAACTTTCCCTTATCTTATCTACCTTCCTCTGGAAGATACTAACAGAGATGGATGATATCTTCTCTGTTCTTTTTTAAATTCCTGTAAAAATATAATGAGGATTAGATAATACATATAACAACAGTAATTTTTCAACTCTGTGCAATTTTCCATTTTATACTGATTTCCTACACTAAATAAATATTTAACTCTCTTCACTGAACCATAGCACTTTAGAGCCCAAAGGCCACTTATTCTACAGATCATTCTCACTCATTGAGATATACCATTTACCAATGAAGTAGCATTCACCAAGCACTTTATGAAATGCACAGCTTCAGATATTTCATTCATTTCTCACATGACCCAGGGTGTCATTATTAGCCCCGTTTCATAAAGGAGAAAGCTAGATCTCAGAGAATTGAAGAAACTGGTTCAAAGTCACCCTACTTCCTAATGGCAGAACTACAACTAGGATGCTGGTGTGCCATTTATAAGAGTTTGTATTCTTTTCTCCATACTCCCTAAAAATGAGTGCTTAAATGTATGCTAAACCCTTTGTCAATAGTTTTGTGGTTATGTCTTCCTTTCTTTCCCTCTATTCCTTTTCAGTTTCTTCTGAATTAAAAAAAAAATTTAATGAGGATAATGAAAATCCTCTAATAGTCTATAAATCATTAAAATATTTTCTCCTATTTCCATTTGAGGACACCATCCTGAATTTCAGACCGATATAAATAGCTCCTAAATACCTCTAATTGGATGTTGCATGATGTATCTAACTCTTTCCAATGTGGAACGCATAATCTCTACTCCTCTCCGAAACTTCTCCAGGGTTTTTCCTTAGAAAAATTCATCCAGGGGTCCCTGGGGGAGCTCAGTCAGTTAAGCATCTGCCTTCAGCTCAGGTCGTGATTCCAGGTTCCTGGAATCGATTCCAGCATGAGGCTCAGGCTCCACAAGGAGACTGCTTCCTTCTCTCATAAATAAATAAATAAAATCTTTAAAAAGAAAAAAAGAAAAATCCATCCAGTTGCTCAAGGTAGAAACCTGGGATTCATTCTTTCACCTCCTTTCCTCACATTCAAAACTGATCCATCTACATCCTTATTACCACCAGAATTTGTCACCTTTCCATTCCTACTGCCTCGCTCTAGTCCAAGCCACAGTCATTGGCTGTCATGACTGCTAAAACAGCCTACACATTTGCTCTACCAGAATCCACTCTAGATATCCACTCCAACTCTTTCTTAATTCCAAGCAGGGTAATCTTTTTAAATGCAAAGTGGATCACTTAATTAAAATCTTTCAGTAGTTTCAACCACCTTTATGTCAAAGTCTAAAATATTTAATATGGCTCCCAAGGTCCTTCTCGACCTGGCAATTATCCCCTTTTCAGTCTCTTCGCTGGACAATTTTCCCAACTGATCCAAACTGCCTGACTTTGATTTGCTTAATTGAAGGGAAGCAAAAACATTTCTAAAACACAAACATCTTGGCATACATAGCAAATAACAGCATCTTTAAATGTCTCAAATATTTGCAAAAAATAGGCTAGCATTGAAAAGAAAACTTTTACCAAAAAAAAAAAAAGCAATTAAACAGCACATGACTAAAGTCAGCAAATATTTTTTGGAATTTGTCAGTCTTAACAAAATTGCTAATTATACAATTATTAAGTTTCATAATAGAAATTGAATTAGGGCCTGCCTTATTATTTGTAACAGTCCTTTTTGTAAATATCATATCTAATGTTAATTTTAATCTAGCTTTCTGTTTACTCAATAATGCATAATTATATTGGTTTCTGACACTCAATTAGACATAAATTTGACTTAGAGCCATTTGCGGGCATCAAAATTTCATTTTCTATATTGCTTTATATGATATATCATTTCTATTGGACCATTTATTTATATAGTGCTTTCAAAAGTAAACACAGAACAGCTATTTTCTTCTACTATAGGTTTGTAGCTAGACAGATATAATAGATATATTAGTTTTCAGTTTACTGAGATCATGACATTATCCTAAATGATCTGCAAAAAAAAAATGTTTACATTATTCATCAAAAAATTGATTATTTCATTGCCATGGTCTCCTAGATGATAGAGATGCATGCAAAGTCAAAGGGTTTCAGGACACAAAAATCCAGAGTAATATTATCCAAATACTAGAAATCAAGCTAATATCAACGTAAGCCAAACAAAAGATATTTTGAGTGTACTAACCCAAAATATTACACAAATAATAACTGAACACATAGAATAAATATACCTAAGAATATGATTCATGTTATTTTAAAGAAAAAAGGACAAACATGTAACTATAAATCAACTCTGTGCCTTATATATTTTCAATTAAAAGAAAGAGAAAAAAGGTTAGGAATGATATTTTATATCCAGAAAGACAGGGAAGAGACAGGGAAATAAAAAAACATTAATAGTTTTTAAAATATTGATAAATGAAAGACATTAAAACAAACATTTATTTATTAAAATATAAATATTAAGTTCTTCCTACTTAAATTTAGACATAGATTCACCAATTGAAATTAATTTTAATACTATCTTCAACATATTAACTTAAAAAAATGAAAAGATTTATAAATATATACAAATCAAATGAAATTAAACAATTATCAGCAGGGTTTAGAGTCCAACTCCAAAAGGATTAAATTGAATCTAGAGGTTCATTTTGCAATCATAAATTTTAGAATGATAAAAGTTAAGTCTACAATAAAGAGATGTATACACATGAATCTTTAGGTGCTTGTGGCAGTTTTAAAGTATGTTCGTAAATTTTGAAATATCCCTCCCTTCAAAAGGTGGAACCTAATTAATTCTCCTTTGAATGTGTTCTGAACTTAGTGACTCATTTCTGATGGACAGTGATAGTGTCCAACAATTTTGGAGCCTAGGTCATAAAAGACACTAATATTTCCTCCCAGTTCACTCTGGGGTAAGTGAGCACCATGTTGTGATTAGCCCTACTGTGAGGCCCAGGAGAGGAATGTAGTCCACCTGTTTGACTGCTAACCAACCAGAATCTGAGGCCTGCAGCCAACAACCCCATGAGTGAACCTTTTTAGAAGCCAACTGTCCAGCTCCAGCCAAGATGGCAACCCGGGCCCATGTCTTGACTGCAACCTCACGAGATACCCTGAGCCAGAAACACCCATATCCCTTACTTCCAGAAATCATGAGAGATGATAAACATTTTTGGTTTTTTTCTTCTAAGTTTTGGGGTAATATGTTTTGCTGTAGTAGATTATTAATATGGTACTGAAAAATTAAACATCCAAATATCTAAAACAAAGAATAGTGAAATCTGACCAGACTATTAAAAGTATAAAATTACCAATGTTAACAGAATTCCTAAAAGAATCAATTAAACAATGATTTTATAAGTAAATTTTTCAAATGTGCAAAGAACATGTAAACCTACTGTATCTATTATACCAACCTATTTCAATTTTACCAGAGACTTTTTTAACCACTATATAGTATAGGTAATACATCAGACTGATGATTTATTTTTTTTTAAGATTTTATTTATTTATTTGAGAGACAGAGAGTGAGCGAGAGAGAACACAAGTCAGGAGGGAGAGGAAGAGGGAGAGGGAGAAGCAGAAGCAGATGCCCCACTGAGTAGAGAGCCAGATGCAGGGCTCAATCCCTGGACCCTGGGATCATGACCTGAGCCAATGGCAGACACTTAACCAACTGAGCCACCCAGGTGTCCCCAGACTGATGTTTTAGATACCAGGGATTACACTGAGGTTACAGTAATGTTTGAGAACAAATATCCGGAAAGCTCATTATCAGTGATGAACAGTACAGGTTATGGACTCTCACTTTCTTCCATGTTAGCTGTTTTATGACTGAACGCCGTCACCTAACACATGTTTCAAAAACTTTCATCTCTATGGCAACACAGAAGTTTGCATTTAAGATGGCAAGTACAGGCCCTGTAGTAAAATAATATGAAAAAAAAAATCTTTCCCTCTTTACAATTAATTAAACAGCAACAAAGAAGATAATCCTCACTTATTGCAGAGAACAAAGCATGATTAAATTTAAACTTTTCAGACCTCCACTTTAATCTGAATAATTAACTAAGTCTGTGTTAGTTCATAAGTTTATGCATTCGACATCTTTGTCAAGACACAAAGGAGATTTATCATATTGTATATAAGTATGGATGTGGATGGGACTAGAGGGTATTATGCTAAGTGAAATAAGTCAATCAGAGAAAGACAATTATCATATGATCTCTCTGATATGAGGAACTTGATAGGCAGGGTGGGGCGTCGTGGGGGGTAGGGAGGGAAAAAATGAAACAAGATGGGATCGGGAGGGAGACAGACCATAAGAGACTCTTAATCTCAAGAAACAAACTGAGCATTACTGGGAGGTGGGAGGGTAGGGATAGGGTGGATAGGTTTTGGACATTGGGGAGGATCTGTGCTATGGTGAGTGCTGTGAAAGGTGTAAGCCTGACAATTCACAGACCTGTACCCCTGGGGCAAATAATACATTATATGTTAATAAAAAAATAAATGGATTTTAAAAGGTATCCAAATCATAGGCTTTTTTACTGTAGCCTAACAATAAACCTTATTTTCTGCAAAACCACGTACTGAGTTTAAGAAAGATTATGAAAAAAATGCACAACTGGTAACAAGAGGGAAAAAACAAACAATTACAAACCATATAAAATACAAACATAGCAAAAATGATGTTACATTCTTAAGAAATAAATATTTCATTTCATATATGAAAGTATCAGAGTGAAAGGAGCTTGATTTCAGGTTGGGTAACAATAGAGACAAAGGAAAAGTGTACAGAGATCAGGGATGGCTATGCAGTCAGTACTTCTGAGACAGACCCCAGGAGGAAGGATCTGGGGACTACAAACATGGGTTCAGTCCCATGTTCCTCCATCACCTGCCACATAGATTGTGTTGGAGTCCTGTGAATACACTAGCTGTGATGCAAAAACAGTAACATATTACAGCAATGTGATTTTGACATTATAGTGACCCAATACCTAATTATCATTTCAGAAACACTTATTGTAGCAGAACAGACCTGAAGACACAAGAGGTTTGCCGCACGGTTTCTCTTTAATGAACAGCTAACTCTTTCCTTAAATGGAGCCTTTTTTTGTGATTTCATATTTTCTTTGTTCTGCCTGGGACAGGAGAAGCCTGGATTATTTTATTTCAATAACGCGAGAGAACTTGTCACTAGAGACCAATGCATTTTTAACTCTGATATGTAAATTGGACAAAGACAGCATTAAAAAGGAGAATAAAACCCACTGTCATGCAAGAATATAGATGGAAAATGGTTTGGCAATATACAAAACAGACATACCATGGTGAAATAAAGTTCAATCCTAGAAAATTAAGATGGGTTTACTGTGAAGATGTTTAATAGTATTAATACATTCTATTAGAAGTCAAAAAGATCACAATATTTGATAATATTCAGCACCTATTCGTGATAAAATCTTATAGTAAACTAACGCAAGGCAGAATAAAGAAAATCTATTTCAAACTGACAGTATTTACTAAAAAAAATAAAACACTGGAATCTTGTCTGTTGAAATCAGAAATAAGAGAAGGATATTTATTACCATTACTTTTCTTAAGATTTTATTTATTTATTTGAGAGAGAGCACAAGCAGGGTAGAGGGGTAAAGGGAGAAACAGACTCCCTGCTGGGCAGGGAGCCTGATGAAGGACCCAATCCCAGGACTCTGGGATCATGACCTGAACCGAAGGCAGCCACTTAACCAACTGAGCCATCCAGGAGCTCACCATTACTTTTTATTACTAATTTAGAAGTTCTACTCAGTATGTTAACACAAACAATATAAGAATTACAATAGTCTGAAAAGATGATATATAATTATAATTATTTGCCATTACTTTAAATGTGGGATTGTATTAATTCTACAAAATTCAATTCCTCTGTTAGGAATACACCAGTCTAACAAACTACCAGCGAGGGTTGTTCTTGTTTTTCCTTTGGAACTAGATTATACAATTCTAACACTTATGTTAAGGAATCAATAGGTGAAAACACACCTTAAAAAGGTGGGAAAGAAATGTAGCATATTTTCCTACCATATATTAAAACATGATATAAATTAAAACAATGTGGTATTAGTATGTAATATACTGCTGATTAGGAATATAATCAGTGTATCGGTATATAATATACTGATTGGGACTATAATATACTGCTATGACATGGAAGCCAGTTTATCTAAGAGTGTAGTTTGTAATAAATGAAGAATTGCAAGTACATACAAAAGAGAGGAATTATTTAAGAATATCAGAGAGAAAATAACCAAAGGAAACCTCTGGCCCCAAAAAATAACCTAGTTTTAGTTTTCTTACCATCTAAACAGTAAATGAATAAGAAAACTGCATATATTACAAATAAAATGGATAAGTTATATAAATAGTCAACTTAAGGATAAAAATATATAGCAAAAAAATATTCACATT
The DNA here is from genome assembly GCA_002007465.1 of Ailurus styani. Classification (NCBI taxonomy): domain Eukaryota; kingdom Metazoa; phylum Chordata; class Mammalia; order Carnivora; family Ailuridae; genus Ailurus; species Ailurus styani. The sequence goes on along the minus strand of LNAC01000665.1, from coordinate 298,584 downwards.
TATTAATAGATAACTCATAATTTTAGTAATAGATATATAAAATTTTCATTTAAATTAGCTTTAATAGCAAGGTGCTTTGATAGTAATACTCAACACTGATTTGATTATAAACATTCACNGTTAAAGCCTCTGCTTTCGGCTCAGGTCATGATCTCAGGGTCCTGGGATCAAGGCCGCATCGGGCTCCCC
>LNAC01000665.1:237678-296874 GCA_002007465.1 Ailurus styani | reverse complement strand
AAACAGTCAACAAAACCAAAAGACAACTGACAGAATGGGAGAAGATATTTGCAAATGACATATCAGATAAAGGGCTAGTATCCAAAATCTATAAAGAGCTTCTCAAACTCAACACCCATAAAACAAATAACCCAGTCAAGAAATGGGCAGAAGACATGAACAGACATTTCTCCAAAGAAGACATCCAAATGGCCAACAGACACATGAGAAAGTGCTCAACATCACTCGGCATCAGAGAAATACAAATCAAAACCACAGTGAGATACTACCTCACACCCGTCAGAATGGCTAAATCAACAAGTCAGGAAAGTGACAGATGTTGGCGAGGTTGCGGAGAAAGGGGAACCCTCCTACACTGTTGGTGGGAATGCAAACTGGTGCAGCCACTCTGGAAAACAGTATGGAGATTCCTCAAAAAGTTGAAAATGGAGCTACCCTACGACCCAGCAATCGCACTACTGGGTATTTATCCTAAAGACACAAAGGTAGTGATCCTCAGGGGCACGTGCACCCGAATGTTTATAGCAGCAATGTCCACAATAGCCAAACTATGGAAAGAACCTAGATGTCCATCAACAGATGAATGGATAAGGAAGATGTGGTATATATATATAATGGAATACTATGCAGCTATCAAAAGAAACGAAATCTTGCCATTTGCAACGACGTAGGTGGAACTAGAGGGTATTATGCTGAGCAAAATAAGTCAATCAGAGAAAGACAATTATCATATGATCTCTCTGATATGAGGAACTTGAGGGGCAAGGGGGAGGGTCGTGGGTGGTAGGGAGGGAAAAATAATGAAACAAGATGGGATGGGGAAGGAGACCAAGCATAAGAGACTCCTAATCTCACAAAACAAACTGAGGGTTACTGGGGGGTGGGAGGGTAGGGATAGGGTGGATGGGTTATGGACATTGGGGAGGGTTTGTGCTTTGGTAAATGCTGTGAAAGATGTAAGCCTGATGATTCACAGACCTGTACCCCTGGGGCAAAGAATAAAAAAATAAAATAAAATAAGATTAAAAAAAAAAAGAAAATGTGGACCAAGATTTATGCATGTATATATGAATATGTGTTTGTATAATTTTTTAACATTTTTAAAATTGAGATAGACTTCACATGCAATAAAATCCACCCTTTCAAAGTACACAATAATCTGAGTCTTTATCCATCTATCTATGAATAGATGCACTGACCAGAAATACAGTTATAAATTGTGATTCAATCAGTTTATGATTTTTAATCCATAATGTATAATATTGTTGTCATTGTTTTGTTGGGGTTGTTTTTTTATATTCTGGACATCTTAACACAGACTCTGGAGGATGAATACCAGGTACACATAACCTGCTGACATATGGACATCACATGCTTCTGTCCTGTACTTAGGCCCATGATCACAGGGAATTTTGCTGTTCATTCCTATATCCACAGAATTTAGAATAGTTCACAGAATGAACAGGCAACCCTAAATAGCTGTTTAAAAAATGAGTGACAAAAATTTTCCCAAATGTATAATATTTTTGCTCTCCCTTCCAATTCCATCTATTTACATGTTTTTAATGTATAACAATAGCTTTACTGACATGACATACAATTCATCCATTTGTAATTCAATGGTTTTTAGTATCTTCGCAGAATTATATAACCATCAGTACAAACAATTTGAGAAAACTTCATCATCCCAAAAAGAATCAATCACTCCCCATTTCCCTCCAACCCTACTAGGCCTATTCAAAGACTAAAATATTTTCTATCACTATAAATTCACCTCTTCTCTAACATTCATATAAATGGGATCATCAATGTGTGGCCTTTCAAGAAAAGATACTTACAGGATCCTAGGGCCTGGGCTGGGTGATTATTTTTTTAAGGTTTTATTTATTTATTTGAAAGAGAGAAAGTGGGTACATGAATGAAGGGGAGGAGCAGAGGGCCAAGGAGAAGCAGACTCCCTGCTGAGCATCATACCCCACATCATGACCTAAGCTGAAGTCAGATGCTTAACCTACTGAGCCACCCAGGTGCCCCTGGACTGGATGATTTTAAGGTCATAAAAGCTAGGAGTGAGCTGTGTTTTTGCAATCTGGTGAACCTAACAGGAAAAAATTCTGAGGGGAGTTATCTGGGGTAGACTTAGTTTTTAAAGTAAACCCTTTGGCTATTTCATCCTTTCTTCCAGGAGCAGATATTCCTGAACATGCAACAAAGTTACTTCTGCTTAGACCCGGACTGGTTAACAAGGGACAGAGAATTATCTTGTCTTCAGTTATGTAGCTCATATAACATTTTTTTCTTTTTTTAAATATTTTATTTATTTATTTGAGAGAGAGAGCAAGTAAGAGAGAACATGAGAGGGGAGAAGGTCAGAGGGAGAAGTAGACTCCCCGTGGAGTTGGGAGCCTGATGTGGAACTCGATCCCGGGACTCCAGGATCATGACCCGAGCTGAAGGCAGCCACTCAACCAATTGAGCCACCCATGTTCCCTCTTATAACATTTTTTTCCAGCAAAAAAAAAAAAAAAAAAAAAATATCAGGCATGTTTAAATTTTCATTGTCTTAGTTATGAATTAGGGTCTCCATGTAAACAAACATTAACTTGGAGCATGTAATACATGACAGGAATGCCACATTTCTGAGTTTAAAACAAATGCTTCCAGTAATTCTACTGTGCTCTTGCAATTACATAATGGTTCCACACCTTAGTGGTTTTCTCTATCTACTATGTTTTCTTATCTTTTTTTTTTTTTGAAGATTTATTTATTTGTCAGAGAGAGAGAGAGCATAAGCAGGGGGGAGGACAGGCAGAGGAAGAAGCAGTTTCCCCAGGGAGCAGGGACCCGGATGCAGGACTTGATCCCAGGACCCAGGGATCATGACCTGAGCTGAAGGCAGACGCTTAACTGACTGAACCTCCCAGGCATCCTTTATCTTTATTTTTACCCTTTTTAACCTTTATCTTTATTTTTTAACCTTTATTTCTATTATGTCTTAATCTTAATTTATTCTAGCTGCATGTTGCTGCTATTTGGCACTCTCTGCATAACCAGATAATCCTTATAGTTTTCATCTTTTATTACTGTAGAGTATACCTCCTCATTTCTTAGGGCTTTGGCTGTTATTTGTTGCCATTGTCATTCTCTGCCTGTGTCGCTGCTCTGTATTCAAACTCTGGGAACATCCTTCCCACCTCTCTGTTGATATATTTAGGCCAGCTGACCCTACATATGACCCCAGGTTGGCCAACCTGTCAGTGGATGCTTGGAGGAAAAGCTAGTCCAGAGCCACAAGACGTAGGAGATTCGACGGGAAATAAGGTCCTTTCTTTCTCGTGCTAGTTAATCAGGTTAAAATGAGGTCTTCAGGGTGGGCCCTGTTCCTCTTTGACTGGTGTACTTATAAGAAGCAAAACTTGGACACAGACGCCCGTAAAGAAAAAATGATGCAAAGAAACTAGGAGAGAAGAGAATCATATACAAGCCAAGCAGAGAAGCCTGGAACAGATCCCTCCCTCACAGGCCTTAAAAGGAACCAACTCTGCTCACACCTTGATTTTGGACTTCTAGCCTCCATGACTGTGACAGTAAATTTCATGTCAAAGACATACATTTGAAATGATGTCTTACAGGGAATCACCAAAAAGCCAAATGATGGCTATGAGACTTTGAAAGAGCTTTGGGAATGAGACTTGGAAAGAGCTCTAGCTTGGTTCTGCAAACTTTTATTACCAGGAATGTGGGCTGTTATTTGTCAAGGCTACCAGAGAGCTAGAGAGAAAGAGATGAAGCTAAGGAAAGCTAAAATGCCACGAAGATCACTATTCTTATCAATATTAAGTAACTTTCCTTGAATAAATGCTCCCCAGGTTGCTGCAAACCCTTGGTTAACTTCCAGAATTGTGAACATTTTGATTCTGACAATTTTTGCTAGATATTTTCCTGCTTTTATGGAGGGGTAAATTTTCCAATGTCCTTCCTGCAATATTTTGCTGACATCCCATGCAAAAAATTTTAGTAAAGCATTTTTTAATAGTACAAAAAAGAGGAAATATTTATACAGAGAAAGCTTAAAAATAAATGGTAGCCAACTTATATAATGACATTATGAAGCCATTAAAATGTTTTAAAAGCAGTTAATCATATATAGAAATAGTCGTGATATTTGAATTATGATTCAAGATTCAAGAAAATAGTATCAGCCACTAACATTTACTGAACTTTCTACATGCTTCAGCTGTATTAGACGATTTACATGAATTACCTCACTTTATTTCCACAACAACGCCTTGAGGAAAATACCAAGCTCTCCATTTTATAGATGTGGGTACTGAAGCTAAGAGATTAAGTAGTTTTCCACAGTCACAAAGAAAGCAAGTATCAGAGTAAGTATCTACATTCTGACTCTAACAACCTCACTCTGAACAGCTTGTTCACTAGGCTCAATGGGATCCTCTCACTACCTTGTCATGTACCCCAGAACCCCCATGCACTTCCCTGACATTTCAGGATGTCCACTTATCATCACTATTTGTTTTACTGTCTGACTTCCCATTAAAATATGAGCTTCCTGAAGATAGAGGCCATGTCTACATCTTGATCAGTACTGTGTCACACAGGATGGGGTACTCAATAAGAGTACTCAATTATTTTAAGTTATCAATATAAAATATATAAACAAATAAATGATTTAGTGGGCATATAACATTCTCATTATTCTTGTAGTTGGACAACATAAGCAGAACTGTATGAAATGTTCACCTACTCCACTGGTAGACAAGAGGAAAAGACAACTGAACATTATTATTTGCATGACATATCCCTTGGTCTTCCTGATATAACACAAGATAGCAGGATCTGCAATACCTAAAGTCTTAACAACAGAGACTACTTGAGACATCCATATACAGCTTATAAAAATTAAGGTATAGGGTAAAAAAGGCAGAGTGAACAAATATCTAGGATGTCAGAAATGGGCTCTCTCATGAAAGGGTGATGCTTGCCCTGAGCCCTAAGTCATAAGTAACCAAGGCCAGGAGGAGCATGAGAAAAAGTTCCAGACAGAAGGTAGCAAGCACATGCACTGTTTGGCCAGATGTGGCTGTGGGAGTCTAGAAACCACAGCAATGACCAAGTCAAGTAGTGATGGTGGCATGGACTGGGACATGGAGAAATACAGGACTACAGAGAAATTAAGGAAATACAAAGCCAGGATTCAGTGACTTATTAGAAAGAGGCAGCAGTAGTGGTTGGAGGAATTAAGGATGGCACAACCCTCCAGATTCCCAACGTTACCATAATCTGCAGTGAGTTACATCCTTTGCAAATCCCCTCAATAATTTTCTACCAACCCATTATTCCTCTACAGAGATTGACTCCAACACAGAGAGTCCTTAATTTTGGCAATTTGATTTTCAACAAAATCAACTCTCTCTCATCACGACTGCCATAATAGCAACAGCTAACATGTGCTGCATTCTAAATACGTGCCAGAACTGCTCAAAGTACTTTACGCTATTAAATAATTTTGCCCCCATTTTACAGATGTGAAAACTGAGGAATAAATTAATTAATTAAATTAGTTAAACATGTCAATGTTTGCCTAGGCAATGAGGGACAAAGATAAAAATATGTTTTAAAAAGTAAATAAATGTGGAATTAATTTGTAAGCTTATTGTTATTATGGGCATGTATGAAAGTGTATACAAAGGAATTTTCCATGAATAAGGAGGGATGGAGAGAATAAGAGAGAGAGAAGGAACATGCCCACTTTTGGGTTTTCAACTTCAGTAATAAAAAATTATTTTTTGTTCTTCCAAAGTTAATTTATACTTAAGTCATAATATATGATCATGAAGTATCCCAATGTTAGGTGAGCAATATATAATCTATAATGGCCTTCAGGACAAGAGCTGCTATGTCTTCTCAGCAGGGCACACTATTCATTTTCACAAAAAAATAATTATATTATTGTGCTTCAATGCTAATTCTCAGAGGGGAGCAGCTGAAAAGAAATGCTGCTTCTTATTTCATTAAAAGTAGTAAAGGACAGAGAATATTTCATCTGAAATACCCCCCAACCTCATTTTCATTAANCGGGCTCCCTGCTCAGCAGGGAGCCTGCTTCCTCCTCTCTCTCTGCCTGCCTCTCTGCCTACTTGTAATCTCTCTCTCGCTCTGTGTCAAATAAATAAATAAAAAAAAAATCTTTAAAAAAAAAAAATAGAAAATTATTTTTTGTTCTTCCAAAGTTAATTTATACTTAAGTCATAATATATGATCATGAAGTATCCCAATGTTAGGTGAGCAATATATAATCTATAATGGCCTTCAGGACAAGAGCTGCTATGTCTTCTCAGCAGGGCACACTATTCATTTTCACAAAAAAATAATTATATTATTGTGCTTCAATGCTAATTCTCAGAGGGGAGCAGCTGAAAAGAAATGCTGCTTCTTATTTCATTAAAAGTAGTAAAGGACAGAGAATATTTCATCTGAAATACCCCCCAACCTCATTTTCATTAACTGCACTGTTCTAGATGTCAACTCTCTGATTCAGAATTGGAAGGAATAAGTTTTAGAATGCTCTAAATCTTTGATTTTAGAATCACATACATGATTCAAGTCCCTAATTACCTCTAAATTCTTATCTACTATACTGAGCAGGTGCTTGGAAAACGATTTATGGAGGTTACTCAATTGTATTCATAGACCTATTTAAGTTTTGCTTCTTTTGGGAGGTCTTTACTAACCACAGTAGCTACCCTTTCATAGTGTTCCCATTCCCTCTGCAAGCCCTCTTTTGGAGAATTCCTTACAACCATTCAGCACCTGCCTTCCCCACACCTGTCTGCTCCACAAGGTCAAAGGCTGAGACTGTTTCCATGCATAGCCCCGAATCTTAGCATCTTAGCTCACAGATGGAAACTAAGGACTCTTTTTTTTTCTTTTTTTTTTTTAGAAAGGGGAGAGGAATAAGGGTGGAGAGAGAGAGAGAAAGAGAGAATCTTAAGTAAGCTCCGTGCCCAGCATAGAGTCTGATACCACAACCCTGAGATCATCATGACCTGAGCCGAAATCAAGAGTTGATATTCAGCCAAGGGAGCCACCAGGCGCCCTGTTAAAGGGATTTTTAATTACAGATTACTATAGAGAATTTTATTCAAGAATATAAGCTGACCAATGAGAAAATAAAAATAGAGCTATTAATAACAACTCCAGTCCTTCAACTCATTTTCTCTAGCCCAATGATTAAAACACTTCTCTATAAATTACCAGAAATAAATTGGAAAAGAACAAGAAGGATGTGGGAGGCAGTGTCTGGGAAAAATCACGTAGCTACTCTCATCTGGCTGGAGTCAGTTCATGTTTAGCTTCTCTTTGCAGATTTTGCATCTGCCTACATGATTCTCTTCTCGCCTCCCAAGCATCAAATCATAGGACTAAAATCCTTACCATCTAGACTAACCAGCCAACTCTGGATTCTCCAAATTTCATGTCTTCCAGAATATATGAGTTATTCTGAACATCCACATTCTTTAATATCCTTTCTTCATTAGGAATTTCTTAATTTTATATATAGAAAGATATACAAACATAAACATAATCATTATGTTCTGTTCTTCCATATTACATTATACATCCTTTAATAAGGGATACCATTTTATTATTTCTTTTTTCTTATCTTCTAACTTCACCAAAGTCTAACATGGCTCATAAGGCATTCAAAACAAACGGCAAAAAAAAAAAATTATGTATATGAAAACACCAAGCTCCATGGAAAATAAAAACTTTCAAAAGTTTCTGGACATTAGAAATTTTTCTGACAAAAAAATCCAGATGTGTATTTGAATAAATTAGATTGAAGCTGCAATTAGCCACATAGTTCACTTAGTTTGGACCTTACGTCTGTTTAATGCTTGTATCCACTGAGAATCATTTGGTTGGTTGATCTTGGAGCATCTGCCTCCATTTCGATTATACAAATGCTGAATTATTAGCCTTTCAAGACCATTTTCAATGTAATTGTTCTCAGCCAGAGCTTTAATAATAGTGTGTATAAAATAAATATGCAGGATTTTCTTGTCCAAATCATAGTAAACTCTTCACTCAAGTGTCAATTTCCTTACTCTGCCCCTCTTTACTTTTTTCAGTGAGGAGTTAATTGAGTTTCTTACAATCTTGTGTCTAATTCCCATGCCAAATCATTAAATGCTCAATAACTGCTTGAATAGATTAGAAAACCACCATTGGCTGGATCTCCACAAAAATGTTTTTGTGACAAAAACCTGTTGTGCAAGTAACACATTTAGTCTTAGTGCAAAAGTCTTTCTAAGACATTCATGGAAAGAATGAAACAAAGTGTTTCAGCAATCACCCCCAATCTGAAAGTACAAGAAGCATCAAGCTGAATGACAAAGTATAGTGAAACTGAATAAAAAGGAAACGTCTGATTCAAAGCATTTACCCTCTAAAGTTTAATCGCATGGTCCTGCTCCTGCTTCGAGAATGCTCTGCACAGTTTCCATTCAAGCTGCTCCCTTTGTATAATGAACACGGAGAAAAAGAAGTACATAAACACAGCTATCCTTTGAATAAGGACTGAATATAAAGACATCTGTCTTCTAACATTTTGCAATTGTGCCTAATAATGACACACCTCCCTCTGTTTTTTTCCACAAGAGTCAAGGATGAGTTCCTAAAGAAGCCTAGGGTAAGGTTTCAACATTTTGTATTAATAAGTACCTTGCCTTTGTGAGTTTTAAAAGGAAAGAACTAGGATTTTTTCTAATAGCCAGTTTCCCCCCAGTAGATCAGAGAAAGTCACTAGGATGGCACTGAATTTTTGTAAGGGAAAAAAAAAATCCTATGAGCTTTGCTTTATTCAAGGTGACTTCTATAAAGTCATTTCAAGGTTTTAGAATCATTTTAATAACTATCGCTATTCAATAAGTATCAAGCTGTCTTAGAGTAAAACAAGGGACCACTATTTGTAAATCATTTTTGTGCAAACTTCAATATCACGAAATGAGACTCAGAATACAATGTGCTGCATTTACATTTAAATTCCAAATCAAATCATCATGACTCAAGGATTTTGTGAAGCCTACCTCAGTCAGACCATTCTTTTTCCAGGGGCATTCTCCAGAGCTGGAGCCAACAGTCATGGAAGAACAGAAGACAAATGTTCTAAAATATCTCCCTAAATAGGGACAAATTTGGGGAGTTCAGTTATCAGCAGTAAGAGAGAGCACCTATCATAAAGAGAATCCACTAAGTTGGAATCTCTGAGAGTCCTATCCATACCATGGCCCTGAGAAGTTTTATTTAACATTATGCTCAAAATAAGACTTTATGTTATAATAAAGTAACAGAAATAAGCATATGGACTACATTGGGGTGATATTCATTAACTTTAGGGATTTTCATATAAATTAAATCAAATCTTTGCTGTAAGAGCTAAATATACTGGATTTCACAAATGCCAGCACACACTCAGACTATTATACTTTGAGAGACAAACAAAGATGGCAGCTCTTTGCTATGGAAGTGGCTGATAAGGCTGAAGGTGAGAATCAACAGAAAGAAAGTTTAGGATTTTTACAGAACTTTTCTTTTCTAAAATGAAGAAGGTGGGGCACCCAGATGGCTTAGTTGGTTGAGTATCCAACTCTTGATTTCAGCTCAGGTCCTGATCTCTGGGTCATGAAATCGAGCCCAGAGTTGGGCTTGCACTAGGTGTGGAGGCTGCTTAGATTCTCTTGCTCTACCCCCTTCCCTCTGCCCCTCCCCTGCCTTTCCCACGCCCCTCCTCTAGTGCACGAGTTCTTTCTTCAAAAGTAAAAAAGGAAGGAGGGAGGGAGGGAGGGAGGGAGGGAAGGAAGGAAGGCAGGAAGGAAGGAAGGAAGGAAGGAAGGAAGGAAGGAAGGAAGGAAGGAGAGGAGGGAGGGAGGGAAGAGAGAGAGAGAGAGAGAGAGAAAGTAAGATGAGGAAGGCATTTTATGCATCTACTACTACCTCAGCCCAAAATGTGAGAATACCAGTATCAGAGGTCCTACACTAACCAGTTCTAGGTGGGGAGGGAAGTTGCTGATTGTAGCATTTGTAGCATACTAATACTCCTACTCTGGCCAATACCAAGCTACCAAATGAGATCAGTCTGCTCACAAAATTCTTGATCACCTCCAGGGGCACCTGGGTGGCTCAGTGGGTTTGGCTCAGGTCATGATCTCGAGGTCCTGGGATAGAGTCCAGCATCGGGCTCTCTGCTCATAAGGGAGCCTGCTTCCTCCTCTCTCTCTGCCTGCCTCTCTGCCTACTTGTGATCTCTCTCTCTCTCTGTCAAATAAATTAAAATATTAAAAAAAAATTCTTGATCACCTCCAGGAAGCCACAATCTAAAGGTGACAGTACACTGTACTCACTATTTCTTTAAGCAGACAGCAGCAGTGATTTGAATACTAGATTTTTCACAGAAGACCAAAGAAAGGGAAAAAAAAATCTTCTGCATGTATGTTGAAGTTAGAAAAGATAATGCAGAAAGTTTTGCAAAGCAAAACAAAACAAAAAGAAGCAACTATACAGTGATTCCTAAAACATTTTCTTTTCATACAAGGAAAAGCAAAGACTGTTCTCAGTGAAATGCTACCATGAGGTTCAGGCTACCTGGGGATTGGAGGCCTTAGCACCCTGTGATGGTCCCTATCAGTGCCCTGATCTGGAGCAAGGGAAAAGAGGGAAGCAGATTTAGCACTTAAGAGTAGGACCCAGGTCAAGAATGCAGAGCCGAAGCTAAAGTGACCCAGAAAACAATGAAAAATAACAGGATCTTGTTCCACAGCCTAAGCTCCCAAGGGAAAACCACCAGGACAGTTCACTTGTTAGCTACAATGACTACTAAGGGAAAAATCAGAATAAAGGGAAAAAATCAGAATAAAGAGTATATTTTTTTTAAATCACAAGGGAAAACTACCTTCTACATCTTTCGGATCTTCAAACACTATCATTTCTCTCTCTCTCCATCAATCTATCAAGCTAACAATGCTGGTATTATTGTGTTGTTATTAAAAACTAGCACTTACTACATGATTATTTTTGATGGGCACAGCTGCAAACTTTGCCTTAATTCTCCATTAACAACCCATGAGGTATAGACTTTTAAAATTCCATGTTAAAAAACAAAACAAAACTTGAAATAAGAGACATGGTTTTTCTCAGCACAAAGCCAGGAATTAAGGAAGCTGCAGTTTAAATCTGGGTATCATTCCAAAACTCAGGCTTTTAATGATTTTACTTCCTCTTATTTTCCCTTTGAGATAAATTTAATAAAACTGAGAAAAATTAAGTAACATATATAAACTCTTTACGTTATTTCTTTAAAGTAACATAAGTAACATGAAACTCAATGTTTAAGAAAGCAGAAGAAGTATAAATAAAACAAATACACTAATGTCTAAGCTGTCTGGCTAGTTCAATATTGATAAGCAAAACAGTCTTATTCCATAAACATGGTGTAGTTTCACTCCATGTATACTAATTATATTGACATTTCATACCTAAAATATAATGATAATAAAATCAAGCTTTGATTCATTATTCTCAAAACTCTTGAATCAAGCAAAGGAGAACAGCTATGAAAATGGCAAGCCTGGGCGCCTGGGTGGCTCAGTGGGTTAATGCCTCTGCTTTCGGCTCAGGTCATGATCTCAGGGTCCTGGGATCGAGGCCCGCATCGGGCTCCCTGCTCGGCGGGGAGCCTGCTTCCCCCTCTCTCTCTCTGCCTGCCTCTCTGCCTCCTTGTGATCTCTCTCCCTCTGTGAAATAAATAAATAAAATCTTTAAAAAAAAAAGAAAAAAAAGAAAAAAAAGAAAAAAAAAAGAAAAAAAAAGAAAATGGCAAGTCATAGCCCCTGACATAGAAACTTGTCTTCACTTGACACATTCCTCAGTCCCCTTTAGAAGGGCAAAACTCCTTGTCAATCACACAAAGAGCTAAGTTAAAGGCAAAAATTAAATCTCACTTTCTGGGCTCTAATTCTTTGAATCTAGCTTCCTCTAACCAGTTCCTGAGACAATATTACATTTCCAATTCCCATTTTTTTCTTATCTTAAAAGAAAAAAAGCGCTGCCTTCTCTATTTCAACAGACCAGTCAGGACTCATGCTGCCAGACAATCATGCCAGATTGTGATCACCCCTTGTCTAGCCACTGTCCTCCCTGCAAGCTGCAAGCTCTTCAGCTCAGGGCAGATCAAATTCATCTTTTTCTTTCCAGTGTCCAGCAGACTATATTCCATGAGACTGTAATAGATGTTGGGACAACTAATGACTATTTTAGATACAGTTTTAAAAGATGCAACATTATAGCTCACATACATATAAAAATCTCTCCCTCTGACCCCACCCCAGAGCCTCCTCTAAATCAGTGAATTCGAATAGCATTTTGAATATTCAAATGAAAATTTTAGAAGGGCCATAAATTTTTGTACTAACTGGGGAACACATTTTCTATCCTACCCTCCCATTTTATCATTTTCATCCCTCATCTTGGCTAATTACCCCCTTGCAGAAGACCCTATTTATTCATGGATAAATTTTTGTATCTTGAGGGATAGAGGACATAGGTTTAGCGTTCCCCTTCCGATCCCCAGAATAATTTAGGTCTCTTTTATATAATAAATATTTAAATCGTATGTTGATATTGTTTACTTTCCCTGACCTAAAATGCTGACTAAAGGCCCAGTTTTTTTAACCCCTAAGTGCAACATTATTGTTAGAGAAATATTACAGTAATTGCAGCAAAGTGAAAAATGGACCCAGAGCTTTATTTATATTAAGTCCAAAGTAGCTCATACACTGAGAAGAAATTGAGATAGTATCAACTACAAACCTGAACTTCTGGGCACAAATGTGCCCTTGGACCTTTCCGCTACCACTATGGTATCCTTACTTTATCCTATATCTCAGTAAAGATGCCACCGATAATTTTTACAAAGAGGTAGTGCATAAAAAGTAAATAATAATGTTATTTCTCAAGTTTGCAGTTCTATAATAATCACAGTTTCAAGAAATAAGGCAAAAATCAAGCCAGTTTCAGAATTAAAGGTTTAGCTGGTGCCAGCAATTAATATGGCCAATTATTATTTAATAAGCTCCCGAATTTATGTATAACTTAAAAAATGGTATACCCCATCAATGGATTTCAATATGCAGCACCAATAGCATTTAAATTTCATTAAAAGATGTAAAACCTTTTTTTTAACTTTCCTATTGATTGTTCAGTTATGTTTACTAAGCCCTTCAAGTTGCTCTAGAAAGAATGTGTACTGATAGAATATTAATATTTCTGAAGGAAAAAAGTAGAGATCCTCTAAATCTATGGGCTGTTTTATTTCCAAGCAAATGCCATACAGTTCCTCTGGATACAGAAACAAGTTGTACACATACAAGGAGAGGAAAAGTAGGCTGCGAAATCAAGAGGACATTAATTATGTACATAAATATTAATAAACATGTTTCTGACACTCAATGTACTAGGCCACAGGAACCTCAGTATCTCCATTTGCATACCTGACTTTGACAGCCATGGTAGAATAACATCTTTTCATCAGTAATACAAGGGTGAATTTTTTTAACATAAATAAATAATGTGGGGGACTTGCATGTAATTTCAACTGCTTTGACATTTTTTTAAGAAAATGGGAACAGGTAGTTAACTAAACAAATATTCATGGATACACTTCACTCTGACTGAGTTTAAGATACCATGGTAAAAAATGCCTGCAAGAAAGAATGAATATATGTTCTAACCTCTAACACCTAAGAGTAGCCCTCAGCCTTATGAGTCAGGGCGGTGGTCGGTTCCCAGATGTGTAGACACCCAAGAACTCCTACCTGGTCTAGTCCAGGGTGAAGTGAAGCAGAAGTGTATAAGCAGAGAAGATAATGGCATTTCTCTTTGAAAAATAGGTAGTCTCCATTTTCTAGAAATCTGGTTTGGTAAGGGGCAGTTTTTATTAAAAATCTGTCTGGAATGATCTAAATTGTTTTTCTTTCATAGTTAAGGATCTTCATTTGTTGAAATGAAATTCTGATATTTCGTGTTAATTGTGACCACAATACGGCAATCAGAAAAGGACATTGTGCTGAATTAAATGGCAACATAAAGAAACACACTCTGCCAGAACATTTTTAAAGTAGGAATATCATCTTTGGGACATTAGAAACAAGGTAGTAAACCAAGAGTCCAAAGATGTGGAAGTTCTAATCTCAGCTCTGTGACTAACACAGTGTAAAATGTCTGGGCCTCGGTTTTCTCACTGGAAAAATGGGAGACATCAGACAGGGGATGAGAATTTTAAAGACCTAAGAAAGCATTCATTCTTACACTTCATTTGACAGAATCTGTAATGTTCAAAGATTACTCCTATTTTTAAGTTTCCTGTGAATTTTTAAACCATGTGGCCCCTATTTTACATTTCCTTTATTCTACATCAAAAAGATCATATTTCATTAGCAAAAGAATGCACAACTATAGCGGAAACCTATATTTAAACAGAGAGACAAACCAAGAAACAGGCACAGCCTATAGAGAACACACTGATAGTTACCTGAGTGCAGGTTGCGGGGTGGGGGATGAAATAGAGGATGGGGATTAAGGAGGGCACTTGTGATGAGCACTGGGTATTGTATGGAAATGCTGAATCACTAAATTGTATGCCTGAAACTAATATTACATTGTATGTTAACTAACCAGAATTTAAATAAAAACTTAAAAAAAAAAAGTTAAACGTTGGTGGTTAGAAGATGATGGTAGAATAAGAGGACCTTAGGCTCACCTTGTCCCATGACTACAACTAGATAAATCATCCTAAATACCCCAGATATTCCTAAAGTCTAATAGAATAAACTCCACAACCAAAGGTAGAGAAGCGACCATGGGGAAGAAGACGGGTAGTGTGGTGACAGAGTTTGGGAGAGAAAAGGATTGTGGCCATTGCTATGGAGAGCAAGCTGTGGTCACGGAGAAAAGCAAGACACAGACTAATATACAGGGCAACACACTGAGAAAGAGAATCCCCATAGCAATAGCTTAGAAAGCGAGAGGGGTCAAGTTTCATGACTTCTGGCACCAGCAGGGTTAAAGTTTAGAGTCTGAAAGGGCAGCTGGCTTGGCTGGGCTACAGCACAGAGGGCCTGTCCTAGTCTTGGAGAGAAGGTGGGCAAACAGTCCTGGACATACAGCATGGAAACAGCAACGTGAGGAGTGCCTAGGACACACAGTGGGGAGGCTATCCACTCATCTTAGACCATGTCTCAGAGAGACAGTGTTCTCAAAGAGACTCCTCCGGAAACAAAGGAACTGGTAGGTGCCATTTCCCTCCCACGCCCCTCAGCACACAAACGAAGTCTCCTATGGGTGGGAACATTCACTACTTAACTTGCTGACACTAAGCCCTACTCCACCATGCTTGGGTGAAACCACCCTTCCCGCTCAGTTCCCTCAGTCCCAGCATAGCAAGCCCCCTCCCCCAGAAGTCCAATCCAAACACCTGCCAACACGGCAACTCCCAACATGGGAGTTTTGTGGAGCCCCGGTTCCTGCAGGGTTAGTTACAGGTCTCATTTCACAAACAGACCAGAGCATACATAGTTAAAAGGAGCCACATTCAGGCCAAGGGCCAAATACTGCCCACAACAGGCTGCAGATGACTAGCCTTGAAGGACACAACAGCCAGGACAAAGCAACAGAGTGCATGCCGCCCACACTGTAACACTCCCAGAAGCATCAGGCCTTGGGGAATAGAGGACATCATACAGCAGGGCACTACGAGGCTTTCTTCTTCACGAGGCCATTACCCTCAAGAACAGGAGACACATCCAACTTTCCTAACACAGAGAAATAGGCAGAGACTTAAACAGAATGAGAAGACAGAGAAATGTATCCCAAAAGAAAGAAGGAGACAAGGCCATGGCCAGAGAAAAGAGATCTAAGTAGCATGCCTGATGGAGAATTTAAAGTAATGATCATAAGGATACTCACTGGACTTGAGAAAAGAGTGGAGGACATCAGTGAGAACCTTAACAGAGAGATGAGGAATAACACAGCAGAGATAAAGGGCTCAATAAAAAAGTGAGAAACACACTTGATGGAACGAATACAAGACTGGAAAAAGCAGAGGAATAAATTGACTTAGAACACAGAGTAATGGGAAGTAGTCAAACTGAACAAAAGAGAAAAAAAGAATTATGCAAAATGAGCACAGACTTAGGGAACTCAGTGACTCCATCAAATGCAATAATATTCATATTAGAAGAGTCCCAGAAGAAGAAGAGAGAGAAAAGGGGACAGAAACTTTATTTGAAGAAATAGCAGCTGAAAACTATCCTAATCTGAGAAAGGAAACTGATATCCAGAGATGGGAAGAACAGAGAACTCTCAGCAAAATCAGCAAAAGAAGATCCATACCAAGACATATTGTAATTAAATTGGTGAAATATAGTTATAAAGAAAAAACTTTAAAAGCAGCAAGGCAAAAGAAGATGGTAATATAGAAGGGAAACCTCATAAGGCTAGCAANAGTTATAAAGAAAAAACTTTAAAAGCAGCAAGGCAAAAGAAGATGGTAATATAGAAGGGAAAACTCATAAGGCTAGCAGAGGATTTTTTTCAGTAGAAACTTTCCAGCAAGGCAAGAGAAGATGGTAATATAGAAAGGAAAACCCATAAGGCTAGCAGAGGATTTTTTTCAACAGAAACTTTCCAGGCCAAACAGACACATGAAAAAATGTTCAATATCACTAGCCATCAGGGAAATACACATGAAAATCACAATGAGATACCAGTTAGAATGGCAAAAATTAACAAGACAGAAAACAACAAATGTTGGCAAGGATGTGGAAAAAGGGGAAGCCTCCTACACTGTTGGTGGGAATGCAAGCTGGTACAGCCACTCTGGAAAACAGTATGGAGGTTCCTTAAGACATTAACAATAGAGCTACCCTACAACCAAGCAACTGCACTACTGGGTATTTACCCCAAAGATACTGGCATAATGAAAAGAAGGGGCACCTGCACCCCAATGTTCAGAGCAGCAATGTCCACAGTAGCCAAACTGTGGAAAGGGTTGAGATGCCCTCCAACAGATGAATGGATAAAGAAGATGTGGTTCATATATACAATGGAATATTACTCAGCCATCAGAAAGGATAAATATACACCATTTGTGTCAACATGGATGGAACTGGAAGAGATTATGCTGAGTGAAATAAGTCAAGCAGAGAAAGACAATTATCATATGGTTTCACTCATATGTAGAACATAAGGAATAGCACGGAGGACCACAAGGAAAGGGAAGGAAAACAATGAGAAGAAATCCGAGAGGGAGACAAACCATGACAGATTCTGGACTCTGGGAACCAAACTGAGGGTTACAGAAGGGAGGGTAGTGGGGGGATGGGGTAGACAGGTGATAGGTATTAAGGAGGGCGCATGTTATGATGAGCACTGAGTGTTATACACAACTAATGAATCGCTGAACACTACATCAAAAAATAATGTACTATATGTTGGCTAACTGAAAATAAAAAAAATTAATTAAATAAATAAAAATAAAAGTAAGAAAAAAAAAAAGAAAGAAAAATTTTCCAAGCCAGAAGGGAGTGGCTTGNACTAATGAATCGCTGAACACTACATCAAAAAATAATGTACTATATGTTGGCTAACTGAAAATTAAAAAAAATTAATTAAATAAATAAAAATAAAAATAAGAAAAAAAAAAAGAAAGAAAAATTTTCCAAGCCAGAAGGGAGTGGCTTAACCTATTCAAAATGCTAGATGGGAAAAATTTGTAGCTAAGAATACACTAACGAGCAGGGTTAACATTCAGAATAGAAGATTAGAAAAAGACTGTCTCAAACAAACAAAACTAAAGGAGTTAATGACCCTAAATCAGCCGTGCAAAAAATAATAAAGGGGACTCTGATAAGCAAGAAGAGACCAAAAATGACAGTGTGATGGGAAACCCAAATGCAGTAAAAATTAATATCTCTGTAAAAATCATGCAAAGAACTCACAAAAGGATGTAAAATATGACAACATATACCTAAAATGTTGGGAGGAGCAAAGAATAGGTTCAAATTTAAATGACCATCAACTTAATATAGACTGTTATATACAGAAGAAGTTAGATGCAGACCTAACAGTCACCATATATCAAAAACTATGAATAAATATGCAAAGAATAAAGAGAAAGAAATTCAAATATATCACTAAGGAAAATCAGCAAACCATGAAAGAGAGAAAGACAAGAAAGGGTCAGAGAAAATCTTCAGAAACAACCCTAAAATAAATAATAAAATTACAATAAACATATATCTATCAATAAACAAACATTTCTCAGACTCACTCAAGAGCTGGCTTCCTGTAGGTTCTTCCAATGAGAGACACTAGCGCTTCCTTAGGCTTTCTGTGCAGTAACCCTACTTTGACAGCTGGTTGGGTGATACTGACAGGGCTCTTCTTCCACCCAAGGAACAGTCCTTAACTCCACTTCTTCTTAGTTGTTCCACCAGTCCTAAGGGTGGTAGCTGCTTCCAGCAATTCATAATCTCTTCACAACCTGTTGCTCTTTCATCCTTCAACAATTTTGTATTCATTAATTTGTTTTGTTTAAAATACCTAGTATGGTATTTGAATGTAAATGGACTAAACACTCCAATCGAAAAACACAGCAAAACAGAAGGGATAAAGAACAAGACCCATCTAGATGCTGCCTACAAGAGACTCATTTTAGACCTAAAGAAACCTGCAGATTTATTTATTTATAATAAATAAATAAAGCCAGAGTAGTGATACTTATATTGGACAAAATAGACTTTAAAAACAAAGACTATAACAAGAGACAAAGAAACTATATTATAATAATGGGGACGATCCAAAAAGAAGATATAACAATTATAAATATTTATGCACACAACTTAGGAGCACCCAAATACATAAAATAGTCAATAACAAACATAAAGGAACTATTCTATATAATATAATAATAGTTGGGGACTTTAACACCCCACTTACATCAGTGGACATATCATCTAAACAGCAAATCAACAAAGAAACAATGGCTTTGAAGGACACACTGGAACAGATGGATTAAACAGATATATTCAGAACATTCCATCCTAAACATCAGAATACACATTCTTTTCAAGAGCACACAGAACATTCTCCAGAACAGATCACATATTAGGCCAAAAAACAAGTCTCAACAAATTCAAGAAGATCCAAGTCAGGGGTGCCCGGGTGGCTCAGTCAGTTAAGCGTCAGCCTTCAGCTCAGGTCATGATCTCAGGATCCTGGGATCAAGCCCCAGATCAGGCTCCCTGCTCAGCAGAGAGTCTGCTTCTCCCTCCCCCTGCTCATGTATGTTCTTTCTCTCTCTCTCTCTCTCTCTCTCTCTCTCTCTCTCTCTCTCTCCCTCTCAAATAAATAAATTCTTTAAAAAAAAAAAAAGATTCAAGTGATACCATAACATCTTTTCTGATCATGACACCACAACACTAGATGTCAACCATAAGAAAAAACCCAGAAAGACCACAAATAAATACATGGATAATAAATAATATATAACATACTACTAAGCAATTAATAGGTCAACCAAGAAATAAAAGAAGAAATTAAAAAGTACATGGAAACAAATGAATGAAAACACAACAGTCCATAACCTTAAACAATCAACAAAACTAAAAGGCAACATATGGAATGGGAAAAGATATTTGCAAATAACATACCCAATAAAAAGTTAGTATCCAAAATATATAAAGAACTTAGAAAACTCAACACCCCCCCAAAAAACAAATAATCCAATTAAAAGTGGACGGAAGACCTGAACAGACATTTCTCCAAAGAAGACATACAGATGGACAACAGACACGTGAAAAGATGTTCATCACTTACCATTAGGGAAATACCAATCAAAACTACAATGAGGTATCACCTCATACTTGTGAAAATGGCTAACATGAACAACATAAGAAACAGCAAGTGTTGGTAACGACATAGATAAAAAGGAACACTCAAGCACTGTTAATAAGAATACAAACTGGTAAGGAAACAGTATGGAGGTTCCTCAAAAACTTAAAAATAGAACTACCCTACAATCCAGCAATCAAACGACTTGGTATTTACCCAAAGAGTACAGAAACGCTAATTTAACAGGACACATGCAGGCACCTGGGTGGCTCAGTCAGTTAAGTGTCTACCTTTGGTTCAGGTCATGATCCCAGGGTCCTGGGACTGAGTCCCACATTGGCCTCCCTGCTTGGTAGGGAGTCTGCTATTCCCTCTGACCCTCTGTCCTGCTTGTGCTCATCTCCCTTTCTCTCTCTCTCAACTGCCCTCCCAAAAATAAAATCTTTTAAAAAAAGGGACACATGCCCCCCTGTGTTTATAGCAGCATTACTTACAACAGCCAAATTATGGAACCAACCAAATGTCCATCAATTAGTGAATGAATAAATATGCGAGATATATACATTTTATATGTATTTATTATATATAATAAATTGTAATATATATTTATATTTGTTTATTTATATTATATTTATTTATATAAAATAGAATATTACTCAGCCATAAAAAGAAATGAAACCTTGCCATTTGCAAAACATGGATGGAGCTAGAGAGCAGAGTATTATGCTAAGTGAAAGAAGTCATTCAGAGGAAGAAAAACACCATATGATTTCACTCATATGTGGACTTATTTAGGAAACAAAACAAACCAGCACAGGGAAAAAAAAAGAGAGAGAGAGAGAGACAAATCAAGAAATAGACTCTTAGTTATAAAGAACAAACAAACATAGTTACCAAAGAGGAGGGGAGCTTGGAGGATGGGTTAACTAGATGGCAGGGATTAAGGAGTGTCCTTGTTGTGATGAGCAGAGGGTAATGTACAGAATTGCTGAATCACTATATTGTAGATCTGAAGCTAATAAAACACTGATGAGGAAGAGAGGAAGGAAGGAAGGAAGGAAGGAAGGAAGGAAGGAAGGAAGGAAGGAAGGAAGGAATGAAAGAAGGAAGGAAGGAAGGAAGGGAGGGAGGGAGGAAGGAAGGAAAAGAAATGAAGAGGGGAAGGGAGGGGAGAAAGAAAGGGAGAGAGAGAGAGAACAAAAAGAAAAGAGAGAGGAAGGAAGGAAGGAGAGAAAGAAAGAAAGAAAGAAAGAAAGAAAGAAAGAAAGAAAGAAAGAAAGAAAGAAAGAAAGAAAGAAAGAAATGAAGGAGAGGGCAGAAGAGGAAGGGAGAGAGGCAGAAAGAGAAAGAAAGGAAGAAAGTTAGTTAAACATCACTGTTATAGATAAAAATATGTAAGAAGCACTCCAATGCTGACAAGATATGAAAATTTTAACAAAGTTAGAAGGGAGGGAAATAAACAATATTTCCATCCATCCCTATGATGTCTATCATATTTAACTAAGCTATCTTATAAGAAGGCACTGGCAACATTCTTTGGCATGTGTTCCTGTTTCTCTCTCAAACATTCCAGAAGTTGCTTGAGCTCTAATTCCTAGGACAACCGTGAATATTGTGGAACTTAAATGAAAAACAGAGGAACCCCACAAAGATCTGCATTGTGTGAAGACTGTGTTTTACATTAATTTCTCTGAACTGGTTTCATTCCTTATGGACCCTGCCAGCCGGACAATTCTAGAAACTGAAACTTTCCTGCAGATGATAAATGTAAACAAAGCAGTTGGGCCTTGTTCCAGGTGACAAAAGATAATCACACCATCATTATCATTCAGTTTGGGGGCTTATTTTAAATCTCCATAAGAACATCAATTAAAGAATTATAATACATTACATACAAATATAACTACCAGAATTTAAAATTAAATTACGAAAGCTAGCTGGGATGCCCAAATCCCCAATTATTAAAATTTAATGATTTCTGCTTATAACTTTAATAATGACCAAAACCCCCAAATCATTTCTATAGAAATCACTAACTTGTTACATATCTGTTAAACTACCGTAATGTAGCAGGCAGTGATGGGAACTTTATTATTGTTTGAAAATAAATTGTCCACTTTATATTACTCAGAGTTCTCTAGAGAAACAACCAATAGGCTGTATATAGACAAAGAGGGAGAGAGATTTATTTTAAGGAATTGGCTCATGCCATTGTGGAGGCTGACAATTCCAAAATCTTCAGGGCAGGCCTGCAGGCTGGACACCCAGAAAAGAACTGCATCCTAAGGCATTCTGGAGGCAGAATTCCCTCTTCCTCAGGAAACTTCAGTGTTTCTCTCTTAAGGCCTTCGACTGATTGGGTGAGGCACACTCCCATTGCGGAGGCCATCTCCTTTATTCAAAGTCTACTGATACCAATGCTAATCACATCTGAAAAATTACTTTCACAACAATATCTAGAGTGGTGTTGAACCAAACACGAGAGACTAGTCAAGTTGACACATAAAATTAACCATCACACACACAACATGTTCTTACTAAATTACTTGTGAATGCAATCCTTCTACTGCATATAGTAATCCTACCACTGTGAGTCTTCTCATTTTTCACTAATTTATTTCACATTTTTAAGATCAGTTTATATTTCATCCTCTTGGCAAGTTGTGAATGTAAAGATTTTTGTCAAGTTGAGAACCCATTATACAAACTGGTATTCTTTCCATTGCTTCCTCTCTTTCCGAGATGTCTGGATTTCATGATCCCAATCTCCAGCTCGCTCCCACCCATCCACGGCCAGTCAACACACATTGTCCGTCCTTCACTCGCAATTTCTATTTTGTGTTTCCGGACTCCCAAAGATTCCTAACCTTACCTCATTAAACTTTGATACATTCTTTGTATTTTTCATTGATTCGATGATTTTTTTTGTAAGTTCTCTTTTTCTTGGAACTAATTTTCTCTGTTCGACCTAAAGTATTCTAGAATTTTATCCAAACCCAGTTTGCAATTGCAAATAATTACCTTCCTATGGAAATCACTGAGGCTTTAGCTACACAGCTAAACAGCTAAACACTAACCTGCCCCATCTACAAATCCTCATTATCACCCAATCTTTGATGAGTATGTAATTGCCGTATCATAAAAAAGTAAATGGTTAGGGTAAAAATGTGCAAATGAAGGAAGGAAGAGTGGGGTCATGAGTCAGCTTTTCTTTACTTCGCAGTGGTGCAGGAAAAAGGAACAGATGGAAATAGAGGGTATAATGATTGACCATAACTTATCAGCCACAAGACACAATTACATGAAGTATTAGAACATAAGTCAAAATATTTTCACAAGTCAGTCCCTTCCAGAAAAAAACAGAAAGATAAAAAAATAAATAAGTAAAAAAAAATAAAATTTTAACTACTTTACTGAAAAAGTTATGAAAGTTAATGAACTCCTTTAAAGGATCCCACACTGAAAATAAAATAATTAAATCTCCAGACTCAGTGTGCTGTAAGTGTGAGAGCATGGTAGTGTGAAAAGTACACTCAGAAGGTGGGGGCAATGGTTACAGATTTGCAACCTGCTCATCATGTGGCCTAAGATGCCACTGTTCCTTCGGAATCTGAAACTCCGTTTATTAAAATGAGATACTATAAAATTTTACCCAGATCAACGTATAACTCTAAAGTGTGCATTATTTTAGTTTTTTATTTCAAGACATAAACTCTTTTTAAAATTATATTTAAATGCATGTTTTTATATGATTTTTAACTCACTTTTATTATTTAGGTATGACTGGCATACAAAAATCTGTAGGTATTTAATGTATGAAACTTGGTATGTTGGGCGATAGGTTATATCCATGAAACTAACAACATTATCAATAAGCTTAACTTCAAAAGTTCCCTTCTGCCACCTGAATTCATTCCTTTTATGGTAAGAGCACTTAACATATGATTTTTTCTCTCAGTAAATTTTTAAATATACAATTCTTAACCACAGGCCCTTGGTTATACAGTAAATCTCCAAAACTTATTCATTTTGCATAGCTGAAAGTTTGTACGCTTTGACCAACATCTCCCCATTTCTCCTTCCTTCCAGTCCCTAGTGACCATTATTTTGTTCTCTGTGTCTATGCATTTGATTATTTTAGATTCTACATGTACATGAAATCATATAGTACTTACCTTTGTGTGTTTCAATTATTTCACTTATTAGCACAATGTCCTCCAGCTTCATCCATGTTGACACAAATGGCAGGCCTGCCTTCTTTTCTAAAGCTTAATGACATTCCATGGTGTATGTGTGTGTGCATGTATGTGTACATACAAGTGTGTGTGTGTGTGTGTGTGCGTACCTCACATTTTTCATTAATTTCTGATAGTCCTGCTCATAAAAAAATTCTGTAGCCATTCACTGGCTCTTTGCCAGAGACTTCCACTGGTATTCATGAGAAAAACTGGGGCAAGGAAAAACCCTACCCACTGCCCAGACATAAAGTAGGTAAAAACACTGAAACTAGAGATGTCCCTGAAGATGTTGGAATTATCGGACAGGGATTTTAAAAGAACTATGACTAGCATGTCAAAGGATCTGGAGGAAAAGACAGATAAAAGTCACGAACAACTCAGGAATTTTTTAACATTACCTCTGAAACTAGTGATCTACTATGTGTTGGGTGACTGAATTAAAAAAAAGAAAAAAAGAATCCTTCCACGGGGCAGGCAGGGAGTCATGAATCAACAGAGAATTTTAGCAGAGAAATGGCAACTGTAAAAAAGAGTCAAACAGAAATCCTTAAACACACACACATAACATGAAGATTAAAATTCCAATGATGGGCTTCACTGGAAGTGGGCAAAGGACAGGAAAAATCAATAAATTTCAAGACTGATCAAGACCAATCAAGAAAAAAAAAGAAAATAGAAAAATTGCAAATATCAGAAATAAAAGAAATGCTATTACTATAGATCCTATACACCTTAAAGATAATAAAGGGATATTACAAACAATTTTATGGAAAAAAGTCAACAACTTAGATAAAATGGCAAATTTCTTGAAAAGCACAAACAACTAAAACTTACAAAGAAATAAATATAAAATACTAATGACACTGAAATGGCTTTTTGATTAAAAACCATCACACAGGGGCGCGTGAGTGGCTCAGTTAATTGGGCATCCAACTCTTGGTTTCGTCTCAGGCCATGATCTCAGGGTCCTGGGTGGACCTCTGCCTGAAGCCCCATGCCCAGGAGGGAATCTGCTTGAGATTCTCTCCCGCTACCCTTCCCTCTCTCAAAATAAATCTTTTAAAAAATAAATAAAATAAAAGCCACTATGAGCGTGTGCGTGTGCACACACGTACACACACACACACACACACACACACACACACACACACAGAAATGCATGCCCAGGCAGTTTTACGGTAAATTATATCAAGTCCAACATCAAAAATCTAAGGAAAAAAAGAACGATCATAAGCAAAATTTTACAAATTTAAGCATAACGAATAACTAGAACTTCTATACCATTTAGTATATGCTAGCCACTATTCTTTTTTTTAAAAGATTTTATTTCTAAGTAATCTCTACACCCAACATGTGGGTTGAACCCATAGCTCTGAGATCAATAGTCACACACTCCACCAGCTAAGCCAGCCACATGCCTGTGTGCTAGTCACTATTCTAAGTGCTTGCCACTGATCAATTTATTAATCTTCACAAGAACTCTTTAGGAAGGCACTATTATTATCCCCACTTAATAAGTAAGGAGACAGACTACATCCTGGCAGTGGAGTACAGCTAAGTGAGTGTTGGGTCAGGACTTGAACTCAGGCAGTCTGGCTCCAGTGACCTTTTCTTTTTCACTCTATTATCCTAAATTCCAAGCAAATGAGATAGCAAAGAAATGACCATGCATGTGAATGAGTGTCTGTGTAGTTTGTGTACACACTTCCTTTATTAGAAAACTAACATCATGAAAGAAAGGAGAAAGGAAAGTTTTCTAAGAGGTTAAGTACAAACTCAAATATAACCTAAACGGATAAAAGCATTATGTGTGTGTGTTTTTAAAATCAATATAAATAGCTTAAGAAGGATCATACTGAAATAAATAGCTGATCGAGGGTACAGAAAGCCTATGTATAAAAGCAGTGCCTTATAAGATATCTGAGAAGAAAAAGGAATGACACCTAGTTACAGAATATAGAATATATAAAGAATTAAGATAATCATTAATACCCCAATTAGGAAAAAAGACAAAGAATGAACTAATAACTCATAAAAGGAATATAATTAGCTAATAAAACAGAAAATAAGCAATAAATGAAAATAAACAGAATTTTTTCAGTAAAATTAATAAAAACTTAAAAAAAAAGTACCCATTACTGAAGGGACTACAGGAAAAAGGAGTCTGAGAGATAATCCTGATGGGGCATAAGTTAATGCAGACTTTCTAGAAAACAATTTGAGAGCATGTGCCAAGATCTTTATAAATGTTTAGAGTTTTTTTCAGAAATAAAAACTAAGATATGGGCAGAAATTGTACATCCCTGGATGCGTAATGTGTTTTACCTTTCCAGAGTTTGCCTGGCATTCTGATTACCAGGAATGACTCTGGATCCAGACATTCTGCTCTTAGAATCAAACTCTGCTACTTCCCAGCAGCAAAACTCCAGTGAAATCTTATAACCTCCCTGAGCCTTGGTTTTCACATCTCTATAATGGGTATAATAGCACCTACTTTTAAGACTGTTCTGCAGATTATACAAGATGGTATCTCTAAAGACTTAGGGCAGCTCCTGGCACAAAATTAGCACAATATAGATGATAGTTGTAATCATTAGGTTTACAGTTCAAGATTGGAAAGAGTAAAGACTTTATAATAAAACAATGTATGTATGTAATATTCTATAGCTATCAAATATCATTTTTCAAAAAATATAATAGGGAGAAGTAACAATAAAAATATCATATATAGTAGACTTCCTACATAAAGGAGTATGTAAATAGAGGAAAATGATAAGAGACTCGTTAGAAGCCATGCAGGAATGCTGATGTTACAAGCGGTAACAATGAACATAATCGGGCACCTGGGTGGCTCAGTGGGTTAAAGCCTCTGCTTTCGGCTCAGGTCATGATCTCAGTGTCCTGGGATCGAGGCCCACATCCGGCTCTCTGCTCAGCAGGGAGCCTGCTTCCTCCTCTCCCTGTCTCTCTGCCTGCCTCTCTGCCTACTTGTGATCTCTCTCTCTGTGTCAAATAAATAAATAAAATCTTTAAAAAAAAAAAACAATGAACATAATCTTGGCTTATTCAGGTATTGATCACCAGCTGGGATCAAAAACACTGCAACCAAATTATTAATTTGTTTTACTTCCGAAGAGTACATCTTATGTACTCAAGCCTCTTTAGATATAGCTGATAGAAGAATGGGAAATTCCTATAAAGTATACATTAATTATTAAATAACTATTACTCAGCTAAATGCCCAATATAAGGCAACTACATGAATATATTAAAACAGATTATGACTAACTTTAAAGGATTCCCATGTAATTACATATGGCTTTGAATTAAAATGTTACTCTAGGAAATAAAAGAAAGCTAAGCAGGAAACATCTTAACACAAAGCTTTTTTTGAGCATTTAGTGTTATATTAATGTTATTCTCATGCAACATGAAAAACAAGGTCTCGAAATGAAATATTGCTTTCCTGGCATTCTAAAATGAGGTTATTAATCATATCTAATATTCATGAATATATACTGTAGCATAATTTAAAGCAGTGAAACTTTTCATAAGAATTCCTGGGAAAATATAAAATTTCTCACTATTTGATCTCTTAAAATACGAATGTTTAAGCTTTCTTTTTAAGCACTTTTTAAGACCTAATTGAAGAAAGTTGGTACAATATATGGGGGCAGTCATTGCCTTGAACTCAAATTTGTTTGCACGTGAGTTCCAGTTAGGGAGTGATTTGACCTGTGACATGTATTTTACTTAACAGGTCTGAGCACTGAATGCTTTTGAGTTTTACCTTAATAATAAAATATTTTAAAAGTTCTCCTTTTTGTAGCCTTATTCATTTGGACATCAAAACAATAAGACTTGTAGGGAGCATCAACATCAACCCAATACAACCTCCTACTTCCTATAGGAATCATTTCAACAACAATTTAGACAGTACTCCGGACTTTGTCTCAATCCACAAGTCTCAGAAAACTCAAACCATTTTGTCTGGCAACCTATGACACCTTTGTATTTGACTGATGACTATGTTATAGATCATAGTATGTAAGTTGGAACATGGGCTTTGGGGTCCAAGCAGGGCTAACCTTACCTCTCATGTTTTCTAACCTTAGGATGCTTTCTTTGGGCAGATTCCTTGGGCTCCTGGATCCTCAGTTGCCTACACTTTAAAATGGGCTAAACTGATGGAATAGCTATGATTCTGTATAATTGTATATTTACATAGAATTCTTTTACATTTAACCTCCTTAATATTTTATATTTTTTATATTTCTTTTACAGTGAGATATAAAGTAATGAGTTATTTTTTTCAATCAGTTATCTGAAGCATATCTGGTGATTAATCCATCTTTTTGAAAACTCATTCAATACTCCACCTTAACCAAATGTGCTTAGCACTTTTCTTAATGATTCCTGACACAGGCTTGGCACTTAATAAATGGATCTTCTTGTCTTCCTTCTACTGAGCTTAAACTTGCTTTCTTATCAATTCCCTTGTTCCTATTTTGCCTGTAGCCATACTAACAAAACTTATTTAACAAAATAAAACACCTCCAATTCCTTCCGTCAGTCTTCACAATGACACAGTTTTCCAGTATAATACCATCATGGCTCCCCTCCTTTTTATAAGCCCTAATTGCCAATGTTCATCTAACAAGGTGGCTTCTTGGACAGACCATTTTCTATCAGACATGTTTTCTCAATCACAGATGATGGAAATAGCATCTTCCCTTGTTCCCAACATTTCACTTCTAGAAGTGCAATCAAATTTTGCCTTAGCATTTTTCACATTCTATTCATAATATGTTGAACTAATAAGTTTTTTCATGAGCGAAAGCCATGATTCCTTTTTTGTGTGGACTGTTTTTAAGCCCAATTTTCTCTTTTTTGAAAATATAAGGTATCTCGATCATCTGATAATAATCTTTAAAAAGGTCAAAACTCTAATAAGGAGAAAGGTCACTTATTACTTATATTTTTACTGTCTCTTTCACTAAAATTCAAGACATTGTCTAAACATTTTTTTTCTTTTTAGCTTAGTTGCATGTTAGTTTCAGGTGTACAACACAGTGATTCAACATCTCTGTATGTTATGCTATGCTCTCCACAAGTATAGCTACCATTTGTCACCATACAACACTATTACATCATTGACTATATCCCCTATACTGCATTTTTCATTCACATGATTCATTCATCCCATAACCAGAAGGTTATATCTCTCACTCTCCTTCACCCATTTTGCCCATTCCCCCATCCCCTTTCCCTCTGGTAACCATCACATTGTTCTCCATGTTTATAGGTCTAAATCTGCGTTTTACTTGTTTATTCATTTGTTTTACTTTTTAGATTCCACATATGAGTGAAATCGTATGGTATTTGTCTTTCAGCCTGACTTATTTTACTTAGCACAATATTTCACACCTAGGTTCATCCATGTTGTTGCAAATGCCAAGATCTCATCTTCCTTATGGCTGTGCAATATCCCAGTGTGTGTGTGTGTGTGTGTGTGTGTGTGTTCTTATCTTCTTTATCCATGCATCTATCGATGGGCAATTAGCTAACTTCCATATCTAAGGTGTTGTAAATAATACTGCAATAAACATAGGTGTGCATGTATCTTTTGAAATGTACTTTCCTTAAATACACGTTGTTCTAGAGTTATAAGCTTTAAGACTAAAAAATATTTTAAGGAGAGTTACACGCTTTTTCAATTAAGAACACTTAGCATTTTTAGTATTCATCTCAATTTAAACATTTTTTCATATGCTACAAAAGTTTCAGAAAATCATATCCAGTATAATTTCATTTTGACATATGGGTGCTTACTAACAAGCATATACATATTTGAAAATGGAGAATATGCATATTTGATATATATAAAAAGGAATATAACAAAATACTCTGTTTAGCTTGGAGCTAGGGAGTGGGAATTGAGAAACAATGGAACCTGACATTCATTTTTTCATTTTTTTCTTATAGTGGGCATGTTTTGCTTTTATAATGGAATTTAAACTTTTACTTGGATAACAGCTATAATAAGCAAATATCAGTCAATTTAATAAGCAGGCAAAACTCAGAACATCATGTTTTATGATCTAAGTTACTAATAAAAGTCACCCAAGGATAATCCATTATATTTTTTAAATTTAGATTGACATTAATGTGCTTTTACTTTAAATATGCTTTAAAATGTTTTATTCAATGTCAATTTTTGATTTAAATCTTTTGCCTTTCTCAAACACTCTGGTTTGAGAATGTTTTCTGCTTTGCCGTATGGAAGTAAATTTGACTTATCCTTTCTTAACTACTTTGCTTCTATATTATCCATAAACTCAAAGAGCTTATTGGCATATAGCTCTTTCATGCTTTCAAAATTTTATGCAATTTTGTGATATCTCGCAGTATCCTGTTAATAGGATGAGCAAGAGACAATCAAAATAAAATATTGGGAAATGAGACTACACTGCAATAGAACAGGGAAACTCATTACAAAAGCCCATAGAAACAAGAGAGAAAGATTAATGGTCTTACACATTAAATAAAGAGGGTGAAACAGAAAGGATAACAATTTTTCATTTTTATTTTTACTTTTAAATATATCTATTTTGCTTAGAATTACTTTTATGAATCTCTATTTAAATTGATAAAATAATTACTTACCTTTAAAGAGTAACAAGTTTATTCCTAAGAAAAAATGGAATGTAAGGAAAAAGCGTGGACTTGGGAATCAGAATACCTTGACTTAAATAGAGCACTTATTTACCTTCCAATCTCAGGCAAAGAAACCCTCTTCTCTGATCCTCAATTTCCTGTACTGTAAAATAGGACTGATAGGACATATGCTTAATGGAGTTACTTTGAACTGCGAAATGAGGGAAACTATGCAAACCCCATATCACATAATAGAAACAAAAATATTAGCATTCTTCCCTCTTTCATAATAAAGACTACTCTACAAAGAGAAAGCGAAATAAAATATCAGCACTTTTAAACTGCTTAAAACCTTTGTATTATCTGAGTTAATCAAAAGACTGTCTTCGAGAAGATAAGAGTATCTGGAAAATTACTACCTCTTTTAAAAAGAAGTTACAGGTAAGAGAATTTTCCAATTAAAATGGCATCCTGAATGTGTACATTTATGGGTTTTCCCTACCAATGCACCACTAAAATGAAATTGAGGGAAACAAAAAAGTGCGAAGGATAAAGAATAAGAAAAGAGACGACAGCAGATTAGAACAGTTAACCAAATGTTGGGAGAGGGAGACAGCACGGAGTGGTAACTGACTTAGAGAAGGGTTAATGAGTTCGTTTATTTCCATTTTATTTTGTGAAACTCGAACAGTTGAGTTTTATAACTGGATTCATGTGCTGTGGCACAGAGTTAGCACACGGGGAGCTGAAAGTCCAGAAGGTAGAGGGAACATAAGGGACCCTAAGGACCCCACAAATATGTGTTTACAGAAATTTGAGGAAGGGCTATGAACCTCCATGGATGATAAAACTGGGTTCAAACCAATTGCATTTGAGTATCTCAGAGGCAAGAATAGTCATCCAATTATTATAACATATATTCTTAGGTCTGTTTCTATATAGTCTTAGATCTTGTTCCTTGATGGGAATCCTCCCCAATACCCATCTCACGTGTGTCCAATCTATCCAAAATAGATCACAAGTAAAAGAAGAATGTGTCAGCAGGAAGAATCAGATGCCAAATTGGCTGAACAACAGTCTCACTCTACTGTCTGGCAAAAGAGACATTTCTATTTCTATACATTCTGTCATTTAGTCATCAAATATTAATTGAATAAATTCTATGTGCCAAGAACCATTCAAATTTGTAAGGTCACAGTAGCAAAGAAAACAGTGTCTATCTTTAAGGATTTGCAAATGTTGAGAAACAGACAGCAAACACATTAAAAAATAGGTCAGTGCTGTTAAGAAGAAAAGGAGTATAAATGGCGATCAGAATGGCAGCGGGGTCTATTTGATAGAGAAGAGACAGAAAACACTTGCCTGATAAGCAGGCATATGAGCAAATAACTAAAGTGAAATGAGGGCATGATCCAAGAGGACATCTAAGGGGAAAGTTTCCTGAAAGAGAAAACATTAAAGCCCAAGTGAAACACAAAAAGGAGTTCAGAACACAAAACCAGTAAGTGACTGCTCTCCCAGAACTCACTTCCTATAGATGGACACAATGAACAAACACAGATAACACGTGTTGGACAGTGGTGATTTTTATATGGAAAATTAATGCAGCCTATTGTAAGGGGAAGCAGCTCAAGGTGCCTCTTTCAGATTAAGCTACTAGGAATAACCAGTCTAAAGAGCTGAGGTTAGATGGTGCTGGGAATGGCTGCCTCTGTGAGGTGGGGAAAGAGCTGCCTCCAGACAAGCCTGAGAGCAGAAAAAGGTAACCAAACAGAGAGGGCTAAGTGGAAAGCAAACTCATTTCCATGACGTTGCAATTTACGTGGTTCAGCAGAAGTGAGACAGGAGTTATTAAAAAAAAAAAAATCAAAGCAACCACGAGCCATATGCAAAAAGAAGTGACGAGGAAACCGCTGAATCAAAATGTTAAGGAAAGCTGAATTTTCAAAACACACTGGAAGAGGAAGATGTAGCCAAATGACTAAGACGAATATTTAGAAACTTAGTAGGAAAAACCATGGTGTTTTTTTCTGTCTCTTACCTAAGTTTCCTCCTTGGCTTTCTTCTCCTTTTAGGTTCCCACCCTCTCTTGTTTCACTGTTCGATTCCTGGCTCAGAACCCAGATTTTCATCTCCAAAGACACAAACACATATTACTTATTGAACATCTCTCCTTGCAATAGTACACTGATCCATCAAATTTCACCAGACCCAACCTGAACTCGTTACACCTAATCCTCTCTTCCCACCCGTGGACAGTAACAAGCGTCCAGTCACCCAAAGGAGAATCCCAACACCATCTTGAACTTTCTCTCCCTCCCTTTTAGACCATAGTTTAACACGTCCACCAACTCTAGGTCCAGAAGGTCACCTTGGGTCCCATTTCTCTTCATTTCCTCTGGAACACCCTGAGTTCCACCCCTTGACATCAATCACCTGGGTTATTGAAGCAGCTTCCTCCTTGGCTACCCTATTACTACACTATCCACCAGTTATGCATCCTCCACCCTCCAAGGAGTTATCTTTTTAAACACAAATATGATTATTTTACTACCATGAATAAAAACATGTTCCCCCGGATTCCTCAAACACTTCTGCCCTTTCCTTTCCCATGCACTATGCTGCCCCACCCTCAGTTCACATGGGAGTCACGGTGGAGTCCCCGCCTTCTGCTTCCTTGACAAACCATCAGATCATGGCCCATTACACTCCTCAACCTCTGTGCATCCACTTCCTTCTGCCTACATGCAGGTTGCTCTCTTTTCTCCTTTATTTGTTCAGTCAGTCAGTCAGTCAACAAGACGTGCAATCCACAATTCCTGGGGGCAATAGAAAAAAAAAGTAAAATAAAAAAATGATAATGTTTTAAAAGGGATAGGCATGAATAAAAAAGAGGGGGTCTTCAATGGGTATCTCTGAAAGCCAAGACCTCAACAATGAAATAAACAAGATAGAACTTGCAGGTAGGGAGCTGGAGTGAGGGAACATCGAGCAGAGGAAACAACCCAGAGATGAAAAGAGTCTACAAAACAGAGTGAGGAGTTTGAATACTGGTTTATGTGCAATTAGAAATCACAGAATAGCAGGCAGTGGAATAAACCATCATATTAAAATGAAAATTGGGGGAAATGGCAGAAATAGTATATTCCCGTTTTTACTTTAAATATATTAAAATCATCTCGTTATGAATACTGAAACTGATACCATCAAATATGATCCCCAAACTGTGGTCCTGCCTTCCCCACAGAACAACAGTTCCAGCTTTTTACCTTCAACTCCTTAACACTGTGCCTCAGTATATGAGACTTATTGGAGAATAGCCATTGATTTTCATGGACTAATTCATGTAGATTAATCTGTACATGGTTAGAAAAATTGCAATTTATAATTTTATATAAAGTTTATAAAATTATATAAGATAATTATATAATTATATATTTATTTTCTATAATTAATATTTGTATGATAATATTTATATAATTATTATAATATAGACTTGTATGTTTGTATAATTATAATTTATAATATATAAAATTTTATTAAATTATATATAATTTTATATAAAATTATAATTTTATAATTGCAATTATAAAATGAAGCTAAATGCAATAAATATATGAATCTAGATACTGAAGGGGAGAGAAGGATACTAAAAACAAGTAAAAAAAATACTGCATCATCCCTTCTAAAGGATACTTGAACAAGTAGAAAAATGATGAGCAATCATGCAGAGAACATAAGAGAAACTAACATGTTTGCCAGGCCAGACTAATTTGATGACTTTTTTTTTCTTTATGGCAGAGAATTCACTGGTTAAAAAAAAAAAAAGAACCATAAACTATAGCTGACTTCAGTAAAATGCGTGACACAGGATAACATATAGAAAGATTTTAAATAAAGTTTGTTTGGACAGAAATATGATTACGAAGACTGAAAGTGAGATCTATGTATAAAACTATAACTATAGTTATAAATGGCCATACATCTTTCTTAATTATAACAAGCTTGTTCCACAAAGGGCCATTATTGTTCTGTCTCTTAAAAACAACCTAGAGGACAGAAAAAAATATATAAATTGATTATTCACATACATATAAAAGGAAAAATAAGCAAAGAAGCATTAAGCATCTGAGAAAAGAGAAAGGGAAGGGAAAATATTGGTTGTTAAGGGCATTTAGAATAAAAAGACCCCCAACTCCACATCAAGAACATGCCACTTACCAAGTATTCCTAGAACAGACTTGCTGACAAAGTTTGCAGTTTTTGTTTCAAGTTTTTATTTTTATCCCTTACATTCTGTAAGGGATAATGCAATGTTGTTTTAAGATTTTTTTCTTAACACTGCACTTCCACATCATATTACTGTTCTTTGTTCGGATTTAGCTATAAAAGATTATAAGATGCATTCTTTACAGGTATTTCTTAGTTTCTCTCTTTTGGAAGGGAGTGTTGGGGACACAATTTTAAATAGAGCAGTCAGAGAAGACATCGCAAGCAAATGCCAAGCTTTACAAGCTATGCTGGAGAAAAGTGTTCCAGGTAGAAGAAGGAGCACATGTCTAAGCCCTGAAGAAGTAGACTGCTAATGTGATGGAGGAACAGCAAGGAAACCACTGTTGCTGGAAGAGTGAGAACATAGAAGAGAAGTTACAGATGACGTCAGAGTTGGCTGGATTGAGTGTAAACTGTAACAGGGCTCTGTTACCCTGAATTAAATGGGAGACATCAGAGGGATTTGGGCATTTGAGCATTAGGAGTTGGCAACTCCCCCACCTCCACTCCGAGTCTGTCTGGTATATTGAAAACAGACTATAGAGGTCAAGAACAGAAACAGGAAGAACAGTTAGCATAGTGTAACAATCTAAATATAAAGAGAACAGTGCCTTGGACAAGTCAAGCAGTGGAAAGGGTAAGGGGTAAGATATAGTCAAATTATAGATCTATTTAGAAAAGAGCAAATAATGCATGTTCATATCAGGCAGAGGTATAGAGAAAGACCAGAATCAAGGATGACCCCAGAATAGAATACCTATTAATTGTGAAAGGGCAGATTTTCAGTGAAGCAAATTTGGGGAATAAAATCATGAGCTGAGTTTGGAGTTTGAGATACCCTTTAGAAATTCGAGTGGAACCCACAACCATATGGTCAACTAATTTCCTACAAAGCAGGAAAAAATATCTAATAGAAAAAAGACAATTTCTGTAACAAATGGTGTTGGGAAACTGGCAGCCACATGCAGAAGAATGAAACTGGACCACTTTCTTACACCACACACAAAAATAAACTCAAAAGGGATGAAAGACCTAAATATGAGACAGGAAACCATCAAAATCCTATAGGAGAATGAACACAGGCAGCAACAGGCAGCTGTGACGTCGGCCACAGCAAATTTACTAGACATGTTTCCAGAGGCAAGGGAAACAAAAGCAAAAAGGAACTATTAAGACCTTCATCAAGATAAAAAGCTTCTGCACAGTGAAGGAAACAATCAACAAAACTAAAAGACAGCCTATGGAATGGGAAAAGATATTTGCAAATAACATATCTGATAAAGAGTTAATATCCAAAATCTGTATAGAATTTATCAAACTTAACACCCAAAAAAACCCAAATAATCCAGTTAAGAAATGGGCAGAAGACATGAATGAACACTTTTACAAAGAAAAGTGATGCTCAACATCACTCATCATCAGGGAATCAAATCAAAACCACGAGGAGATACCACCTTCCACCTGCCACAATGGCTAAAATTAACAACACAAGAAACAACAGGTGCCGGTGAGGATGTAGAGAAAGGGGAACCCTCTTGTACTGTTGGTAAAAATGCAAACTGGTACAGCCACTCTGGAGAATAGTATGGGGGCATCTCAAAAAGTTAAAAATAGAACTACCTTACATTCCAGCAATTGCACTATTTTGTATTTGCTCAAAGGATACAAAAATACAGATTCATGCACCCTGATGTTTATTAGCATCATTATGTTATATATATCATTATAGGAAGAGAGCCCAAATGTCCATCAACTGATGAATGGTAAAGATGATGTGGGATGTGTGTGTGTGTGTGTGTGTGTGTGTGTGTGTAATACAATATTACACAGCCATCAAAAGAAAAAAACAGAAGTCTTGCCCTTTGCAACAATGTGCATAGAGCTAAAGTGTATTTTACTAAATGAAATAAGTCAGAGAAAGACAAGTATCACATAATCTCACTCCTGTAGAATTTAAGAAAGAAAACAGATGAACATATGGGAAGAGGGAGAGGAAACAAAGGAGAGAGGGAAACAAACCATAAGAGACTTTTAAAGATAGAGAACAAGCTGAGGGTTGCAGAGGGGGGTGGGGGGTGGATGGGAGAGATGGGTGATGGGTATTAAGAGGGCACTTATTATGATGAGCACTAGGTGTTATATGTAAGTGATGATGTGCTCCAAAAACCAATACTGCATATATGTTAACTAATTAAAATTAAAATTAAAAAAAAAGAAAGCAAGAAAGAAAGAACTTCAAGTGGAGATACCAAATATTCCGTTGAATATATTAGTCAACAGTTCAGGACAGAGGTCCAGGATGAAAACAGAAATGTTGATATTTAAAGCCAGAAAACTTGGTGAGATCATTTTAAAAAGTGAGTATAGATGAAAATCAGAGGAGAATGAAAGAATCGAACCTTGGCGTGGTTTCAAGATAACACTGGAGGCAATTAAAAAATCAACAAAAGAGACTAAGGAAGGGCAGTCAGTCAGTAAGAAAGGAGAAAAAACAAAAAAAAAAATGCGACACTGCGAGTCAAGCAAAAGAAAAAAAAATTAGAGACAAGGGAGGGATCATGCTGTCAGTGCTGCTTACAAGTCAACTAAGATGAAGACAGAAACCTGGATTGAACAATGGATTTCACAGTGTGGAGATCTTTGGGGATGTTGATAAGAAGAGTTTCTTTGAAGTGGCACAGGTGAAAGTCTGTTGCAATGGATTCAAAAGAGAATAGGATGAGAGAAACTGTAGATAGCAAGCTAGACAACGCTTTATAAAAGACATTCTGTAACGGGGAGGGGGGGGGAGTGGAGCAGCGGAAGAGGGGAAATCTCCTCAAAAGATATTTTGTTTTGATGGGAGAAATAAGAGCTTATTATTATGTTGATGGAAATAGGAAAAGGAAAAACAATGATGCAAAAAAGAGATTATGACAAAGCTAAAGGAGAGGAAACGAGAGAATGATTGTGATGATTAGCAGTAAATGCGCTGAGATAAGGAGATACACAAGTACATGAGGACTGAGAACAACAGTGGAAAGAGGGTGGGGCCAATGATGTCAAGCAATCATTAAGAAGTCTTTTTTTTTTTTCATTAAGAAGTCTTAATGATGCTTGAGAGAAGCATCTGGAAAAAAACAGTAGGTGGTGATCACAGGAAAGTACTGTGTGGAATGGACATTTTGGAGGAGCTGGTTATTGGTCATGATAAGAACCAGGGTATGATAAGAACCAAAGAGTTAGTGTATTGGAAGGATTCCCTTAGCTGTTATTTAAATCACCAAAAATTATGATCACCAAGAAGTAGTGCTTGGAGAGAAGGACAATGAGTCAGAAGTGTCCATTTTGAAGAAACGAGAAAAGATAAATCAAATGTTATCCATCAAGGAACTTTCTAACCCAGTGGGGCAGAAGTAAATATATAATTGTAATGTAACGGACTGAATGCTAAAATGGAGATATGAACTAAACCCCACAGAATATTACAAGAGGAACTGACTATTAGCTGCTCAACAGACATGAAATGGGTGAATGAATGAACTGTGGGTTAGGTGAGGGTAGTGGGTTGAATAGCAGTCCCCCAAACAATAGGTCCACCCAGAACCAATGGCCATGAACTCATTTGGAAAAAGGGGTTCTTGAAGATGAAATTAAGGATCTCAAAATGAGAACACCCTCAAATTCTCTGATGGATCCTAAATGCAATTGACACAGAAGAGCCAGAAGAGGCAAAGGCGCCACCCCAGAGGAACCGTGAAGGGGCAGGCAAGGAT
Source organism: Ailurus styani (assembly GCA_002007465.1). Classification (NCBI taxonomy): domain Eukaryota; kingdom Metazoa; phylum Chordata; class Mammalia; order Carnivora; family Ailuridae; genus Ailurus; species Ailurus styani. Next base: position 257,984 of record LNAC01000665.1, on the reverse strand, counting down.
AGGAGCTACTCCGCCCCAAGCCAGGAAACAGCTGGAGCCACAGGAGCTGGGAGACACAAGCAGCAGGACGTCTGTAGACCTGCTGCAGGAGCATGGCCCCCTGGACACTTTGATTTTGAACTTCTGGCCTCCACGATTAGGAGGAAATTAATTTTTCTATCTTAAGTCACTGGGTCTGTGGTCATTTGTTACAGAAATGAATACAATGAAATGAATACAGGGAGGAAAATTCTCACAGGGGCATTTGCACTGAATAGTGCAAGAAGAAGAGAAGTTTGAAACAGCAAAGAGTTAAAGTAAGCAGTGCAATATTAGTCCAGACACTAGGTGCAAAGGAGGGAGTAAGGAAGGGACACTGCATGTTTCGGGAAAAGTGAGAAGTTTGGGGCAGCTGGACATGTGGTTCTAGAATGTAAAACTAGGTGACATGACCCCTAACGCACACTTTGTATGGCAAAGAGGAAGCAAAAAAGAAAGTTTTGACTGTTGTCCTTGAGTAAAGCAATTTGCACATTTAGTGATTCGTCTCTGAACTGGACCTAGACAGACTGTGAAATAAGTTAAATACATATCCCTTCTTTTCTTCAAACATACATATTTATTGCCATCGTGCTAAAAAGTGAAGCTCTGATTTCAAATACAAGTTGAATGATAACACCAATAGTCAACGAATATTTATAACTAATTTACCATAACTCATACCAACTTAGGCTAAATAATTCCATCTAAGGACTAAAAAGTCTTCATAAAATATGGAAATTAAGTCAAAAACAACAAATAAAACCCTGGAGGATTGCTGCCTAAACGTCCTAGTTCACCACTTGCCTCTTTTATTTAAAACCCCAAATCATTACCTTTCCCCTAGAACTCTGAAATGTCTTACTTCTCAGTGGTGGTCTCAATTTCCCCAGTGACTGGGCCTGAAAGTTTGAAGCTTCTTCTTATCACCATCATGAAAATATATAATATTTCGTGACTCATCTGGCACATATCTCTCCAGTTCACATATCTTGCTCTTTCCATCCATCATCCCAGCAGAGCATCCTAGCAAACCCCCTTCACTCCGTGTCTCCCCTCCAATTCTTCTAACTATGTAGAAACAATGTATATACATGCCATCCCTTATATAACAGTAACAATCCCTTCCCAAAGAATCAGTCTATCTGTTCTATCCACTTGGCACTAACTTAACATACAACACACGTGGGTATATAAACAGTATTATAACCAACTTCGGTGAAAACCCCCTTTTTTAAATAATCCATATGCGCATGTGGTACAAACTTCCAGACATACTTACGAATGTACGTGGAGAGGTAAATCTCTTCCCATCCCTGCTCTTGATTTTCCTATGTTTCTGCTCAGAGGTAATTAAACTGGTAACAGTTATCACAAGTATTTTTGAGTCAGAAACTACATTTCTGTTTATCCAGAGCAATTAGGTTTTGCTAAAACGTTCCTAACACAACCACTTGTCTTACTTAAAAAGGAAAAGGGAAGGAGGACTTAGCTCCCTTAGACTATAGGATGCCATATATGATGGCAATTAAAGCAACTTTAAACTGTACACATTTGGAATATACAAAAATGTTGAAGTGGCATGGAAAATTATTTAAATGGTTTTTGTGAGCCCTTGTTATTCAAATTGAAACAACTTTTAAAAGCAGAGAGAATTCAATGTTGAGTCTAACTTAGTTACCATATTAACTCACTTATTCGTGCATTTCATTCATTCAACACACTCAGACTTTATCTTGTGCCATTTATGTCTAGCTTTCCTTTAAGACCCAACTCAAATTGCTCCAACTTCCCTGAGAGAACTACTTCACTTTTATTTTTTTTTAAGATTTTATTTATTTATTTGACAGACAGAGAACACAGTCGGGGGGAGCAGCAGGCAGAGGGAAAGGGAGAAGCAGGTTCCCTGCTGATGCAGGGCTCTATCCCAGGACCCTGGGATCATGACTTGAGCTGAAGGCAGACACTTAACTGACTGAGCCACCCAGGTGCCTCTACTTTACCTTTCTAATCTCCCCTCGCAAATTACACATTTTGGCATTAGGAAAGAGTACCTTGGGATGCCTGGGCGGCTCAGTCGGTTAAGCGGCTGCCTCTGGCTCAGGTCATGATCCCAGCATCCTGGGGTTGAGTCCTGTATCAGGCTCCCTGCTCAGCCTGCTTCTCCCTCTGCCTCTGCCTGCCACTCTGCCAGCTTGTGCTCTCTCCCTCTCTGTCTGACAAATAAATAAGTAAAATCTTTAAAAAAAAAAAAAAGGGGAAAGAGTACCTTACAAAATTGTTAAGGTATAAAGTGAAAATCAGGTATAGTATTATCTAAATAATCCTTTAAAACCTCTTAAATCACCCATAAGAGAAAGAATCTCAGTTCTACATCAAACTCAGCTCAAGGAGATGCTTCATATTAAGAAAACTATCATGAGCATAGATACCATAACAGGAATATGGAAACTTAGAACACCAGGTCCATACCTTATGTATTCACAGGGTCATACTCTTTCCATGAACAGAACAGTTTAATTTGTTATGTGTATTTCTCTCTTAATCTCTCACTCCTGACTCAAGAACTTATAGTGGAATTTAAATGTGTATATAATGCAATTTCTCCAAGCACACTACCTTGTACATTATTTTATAGAACTATCTCCTTATCTATAGTGTAAATATCATCAACAAAACCTCTTTTTCTTTTAAAGATTTTATTTATTTATTTCTCAGAGAGAGAGAGCACAAGCAGGCAGAGTGGCAGGTAGAGGCAGAGGGAGAAGCAGTCTCCTTTCTGAGCAAGAAGCCAGATTCGGGACTCGATTCCAGGACCCTGGGATCACGTCCTGAGCTGAAGGCAGCTGCTTAACCAACTGAGCGACCCAGGCGTCCAAACAAAACCTCTTTTAGTGACCAATGTTAAAATGTTACTCATGGCAGTTGCCTGGCAAATACTTTTTGATGACATCATCTGACTGGAAAATATTAACATACTAGGTTCGTGCAATGGGGGGAAAAAGAAGGATAAGAAATAGACTCTGAAGGGGCACCTGGGTGGCTCAGTGGGCTAAAGCCTCTGCCTTCGGCTCAGGTCATGATCTCAGGGTCCTGGGATTGAGGCCCGCACCGGGCTCTCTGCTCAGTGGGGAGCCTGCTCCCTCCTCTCTCTCTCTCTGCCTGCCTCTCAGCCTACTTGTGATCTGATCTCTCTGTGTCAAATAAATAAATTTTAAAAAAAAAACTTAAAAAAAAAAGAAATAGACTCTGNCTCTCTGCCTGCCTCTCAGCCTACTTGTGATCTGATCTCTCTGTGTCAAATAAATAAATTTTTTAAAAAAAAACTTAAAAAAAAAAAGAAATAGACTCTAAAGGGACACAAAACACAAGCTTCATCTAGTATACTGTCCGATGTTTAAAGGAGAAATAGAGGTTAAGATCTAACAATTATAAGGTTAAAGGTTAAACCTCTTCAAAAATAAACCATTCCATGAAAGAGTGCTATAAATAAGGATATCAAGCCTGTTATCAAAGCTCAATCTGCTTATTTTTATTTCTTAGACACTCCTTACACAGTTTTTAATTCCTCAGACCCCAAATCAGTCACAGATTTTGTTCTGTAACAGTAAAGTCTTAACACAAAGAATCATGCCAGGCAGCATGTAAGGAGAATCATGAGCCATTCTTCAACCCAACCCAACCCAACCCAACACTTTCTGGCTTCTCTATTCACTGTAGTCAACAGAATTACCTTTGCTTTACCCACCCAATATAAATTCTCAGAGTCCAGAACTTGATGTCACATTCCAATTTGCTCACCCTCTTTCTCATATTCATAACTAAGTGGTAGGCATGCCCGTCCTTCCTTTTGAGGTTTTTTTTTTTTTTAAGATTTTATTTATTTATTTGACACAGAGAGAGAGATCAGATCACAAGTAGGCAGAGAGGCAGGCAGAGAGAGAGGAGGAAGCAGGCTCCCCATTGAGCAGGGAGCCCAATTCGGGGCTCAATCCCAGGACCCTGAGATCATGACCTGAGCTGAAGGCAGAGGCTTTAACCCACTGAGCCACCCAGGCGCCCTTGAGGTTTATCTTAAAGCCACCATATTGGAGTTTTGTTTGTTTGTTTGTTACCACTTTTCTCAAAGATAGCCTTAACAGAGAAGAGTTCAGCTGGCTTAGTTTTGTGTTTGCTCCAATACACCAAGATCAGGAGATAGCTAGTCTTAGAAATTTTCTAATTAGGGGTGTCTGGGTGGCTCAGTCATTAAGTGTCTGCCTTCAGCTCAGGTCATGATCCCACAGTCCTGGGATCGAGCCCTGCATCGGGCGCCCTGCTCGGCGGGGAGCCTGCTTCACCTTCTCCCGTTCCCTCTCTCGCTGTCTCTCTCTCTCTCTGTCTCTCTCTCTCTCTCTCTCTCTGTCAAATAAATCAATAAAATCTTTAAAAAAGAAAGAAAGAAATCTTCTAATTATTTCTTAACCTTTTCCCCTCCTTAGCCCTGGCAAGCTGGTATCAAAGTTAATATAACAAATAACCAAACTGGAAGCTGACTATTTAGTATTATTTGAGAGTTCCTGGAAAGGCCTCTAAAAAGAACCCAATGGGTTTAACATAACTAAAACTATTTTGCTACATTAAGTTTTATTCAAATATATTTAAAAGGTTCAGTGAGGGGGAAAAGGAGGTCGGTGTCTATCTGAGAAGCAGTTTGGCTTGAATAAAGAGGGAAATTGTAAATCGCACGGTTCTGTTAAAGAAAGTGATTCATTGGTAAAGACCAATTAATCATGAAGGAGCAATGTAGGGGTGGGAATTGGAATGAGCCCAGTGGTTAGTCTAGTAAGAAGAGAAAAGAGAAATTACTAATGCCAGAATCTTGGTTACCCAGGGAACTATAGACAGATAGGAAACTGAACATTTTAGGATCTTAGTTGGAAGAAGGAAAAAAAAAAAAAAGACCAGAGTATGTTGGTATTAGTATTACTCGTTCACTTGTTTTTAATCTTTTCTGTTTTGAGATGGGAGATGTTGAAAAAATAATATACAAAAAAAAAAGGAGGGGGGTAGTTTGTGCAGGAAGAGGAACAAACATGACGAATTACTTGGAAAAATGTTAAATATGAGCCCAAGATTATAGTATGTGATCCAGAGCAGAGCTTCTCAAACTTTAACATGCATAAGAATCTCTTGGTCATATTGTTCTTAAAAATGAGGATTCTGAATCAGTAAGTCTGGGTCTGTAGATTCTGCATTTTTACAAGCTCTCAGCTGATGCCCACATGGCTGGTCTATAAACCACACACTGAGTAGCAGCATAGAATATAGCAGTGTTCACCCACTGTAGAGGAACTTTCTGAAGAAAGCTTGGGGACGGGGGGGCAGGAGAAGTACAAATAATGTCACTGTGCCCACAAAGTATCTAGTAGCACAATAAGCTTTCCTACCTGCTTATTCAGTCGATGATCTCTCAACACCCTATTTTCCACTTTTGGAGCTGTTCTCCATCCTTAAGACATCTCCACTATTTTAAACTAAAATTCATTAATTTCCTGAGAAAATATACAAAAAATGAGGAGAAAAAAATGCCTCTTGTTTGCTGCAGCTTCTCCAACTCCTCTCCCGAGTCAAAATAGGGATGTACGTGATTTCACACATGCATAGATACTCACCACCAGGTATACACACACGGTAACTATATTCAAAATAATTTTGTTCCTTAGACTTTTGCCAAATGCATTTAGCTTTCTCAGAATTTAGGGCCCTAATGAAAAGCTTATTGTAAATTGCCACGTGTGCATTTTGAGTGACTGGAGCAGAGCTTGGTTCACAGCAATGGCTTGATAAAGATTTCCTAGCATATATAAAATTTAAATTTATTTTTATATTGTCTTAAGTATTCAAAGCAAAACTCCTATCACGTAAAGAGGACATTTTCCTCATTTTTTTTGTGAAAAGAAATTAAGGTACAAAGAAGGTGACAATCCTTCTAAGCTCACTGAGCTAGTGAGAGACAGAGTCAAGATCCGCTGCTTTGTTTTTGACCCTGTGCTTTTCCTTCTATCACATCATTTCCCGATATGTCACAGTGCTCTCTTCAATGCATCAAAAATAAACCTAAGAAGCAAATGCGATATCATAGGGTGAAACACCAAAAAAAAGAATGTCAAAACATTTTAGAGAGGAGAGCTCATTTAGAGAAAAAAATATATTCTATAAAAATACTGTATTACAAAAGCAAATAAACTGCCACTTTTTAAAGTAAAACTTAGCTTTAATTTGACAGTGCTGCCTCTAAAAATAAATATGACAGCCATATTAATGATGAATAATGAATTCAGGGAAGGTATGATATAATTTAATATTAATTTACAATGTTCTCCACTCCCTCCTTGAAATTAGAAAGAGTGTCAAGACAAGTTAAGAGAACCAAATTTTCTATTGTACCTGACCAACTATTACCTCTAGGGCAGAAATGTGGGTGGGTAGGTTCTATGTGAGACCCAATCCCACTGGAAATCACAGGAGTGCAGGATGGCCAAGTTCAGACGGTAGCATTTAAATACCAGAAGCAAAGCGGGTGTATGCGTTGTAACAAGCAACAGGTCTGGAGTAGTCAGGAGGGTACACAGAGTAGTTTGACAAACAGCTTCCTCGATACAATTACTGAATCAAGAGATCTCCAGAAATAAAATCATTTGACATTTCCTAAAGTCTTAATGTTGTAAAACAAAACAATTACAGTGTTAACTTACAAAGGCCTTACACGAGCAACGAGCCTAGAGGATAGAGCCTCTAGCCTAACTCACAAGTCACACACCCAGACCCTCTTGCATCCAGAGGAGACCAGGTATTACTGGGCAAGGACTCAGCTTTACGTTTAGCAGATGGTACTTCGAACACTTTTTAAGCCTTACCAGAAGTGACTGAATTAGAAGGCTATACTTTGCAAAAAGAGGAATGCCCAAACTTTGGGGTTAGATTGGATAATAGATCTAATTGAAACTAATTCCCGTGGACATTGGATCACTGTGCTCCAATTCAGCAATTAACTTCAGGTAACATATTAACTATTTTTATCTAAATAAACAGTATTACTATGATTATAACAAAAAATCAGAGGGTGACCTCAATTCAGCTACAATCAATCCTGGATGTGCTCTTCTAACTGAAACAAATTTATAGATCTCCCAATATTTTTATTCTCATACATCAGAATCACAAAAAGTTGTCTTCATTCTCATACATTGGAATCACAAAAAGCAACTGTCAATTACCTGAAGAAGAGCAGGATTTGTCCAACCTTCCCACACGGTACCATGCAACTGGCTCATGCCTTTGAGGGCTCTCTGGGGCTTGATCACATGAACCAATTCTACTAAATTACAGGAAGCTGCTGAATAGCCCTGACTTTGCAGCTAAGTTTATCTATAGCACCTAGTGTTATGACGGCAGCCTGGATTAAACGGTCACCTAACGTCCCATTAACAGTGGAGCCAAGTATCAAACCAATAGAAGTTACATTCTGAAGGATACTTGACCTTAATCCTATTCCCCAAGCGTCTCTTCCAGATTTTTTCCATCAAAGCCTGCCATAAACATACATCATGCAGGACTGAATGAGAGAACAATTCGTCCTGGACCCTGGGCCAGCCAGAGACCCTTCTTTAGCTTGTACCTGACTTAAATTTAACAGTCTGTTAAAAGACATAGTGAACTGATGCTAAAAGCCTAAATAAATAAATAAATAAATAGCTATAAGCTGACTATCCAAACTCCAAGAGCTCATCTATCACTGTGACTTTCCGGCAAGAATAATTTGTTTTGGAGGAAATATCCCAATAGATCAGTTGTATGTCTTAAAGCGTTAAGTTAGGAACCAGCAACATATCACTTAGGAACTTGTTAGAAATGCAGACGACTCTCAGACTTATTGAATCAGAACTTGTATTTTAAAAACATGCTCAGATGATCTGTATGCACACTGAAGTAGGAGAAGCACTTTTGTTTTCTTGGTTTTTTTTTTACTTTATTTTTTCAGTGATCCAAGCTTCATTGTTTATGCACCTTTAGATGACTTCACCAACAGGGACCTCACTGAAGTACAGATTCCTTGTGTCCCAGGGATTTATCCCCACCCCTTGCCACGCTCCTTCCTGCTCTTTAGTTCTTATCATCATGGCATTATTAATGTAATGGATCTGTGAGGTGCTCAGTGGGAAGGTAAGAGAAAATCTGCTCTCTTTCAGGTAATGGACAGTTATTTTCATGATTCCTGTGTATGAGAATGGAGAAAATTTTCACCACATAAAATATTGGGAGCTCTATGAATGTGCTTCAAGACCACATCTAGGACTGATTGTAGCCAAACTGAAGTTATCTATCCTCTGATTGTGTTTATTATAACCATAGTGGTAATTTTTGCTTAGATAATAATACTATTAGTATGATACCATAGCTTAATTACTGATTTGGAGCACAGTGATCCAAGGTCCATGAGAATTCGTTTTAACATAGATCCATTATCCCATATAACCCCAAAGTTTGGGCATTCCTCTTTTTGCAAAGTACAGCCTTCTAATGCAAAGTCTTTTCTGGTGCATAGTACCATCTGGTAAAGGTAAAACTAAGTCCTTCCCCAGGAGGATCTAGTCCCCTTGATGCACGAGGCTCTAAGTCTGTGGGCTGGAAGTTGGGGTAGAAGTTCCATATCTGCAGCCATTCAAGACAAGATCATAACACAACTAGCAAAGAAAAGTCACTAAGAGTTCCTGGACTCAGAGAATAGAAGTCCCATGATGCTCTTGGTGCAGGTCACGTGACTGTGGGTTGTCGCCAAGGGGGAAGGGATGGTATGAACACACATGGTTTGGGAAGTCAAGAGTTAGAGAATACTGGGCACAAAATACGTGGCTGTCCCATCCCCTTGGGGGTCATGTGTGTACAATGTGACCTTGGTTGCTGGCTATAGCTGATTGACCCACTGGAACAGATACTTTGCTCAAACTAAGCCAACATGATTCTCTCTCCCAGAATTTGAAATGTTAATAGAAAAACAAAGCCTGGGAGTGATTTGTGCTGTCATGTTTGGGGCAAGGTTCTAGAAAAAATGTCCACAAATTGGCTAAATGGTCTTGTTGCCCTGTTCTTTTCTTTCTTAAGGTTCAGCTCAACATTTCCTTTTAAACTGAGAGCACCTCCAAATTTTTCCAACTAATCCTCTTTTTAGTTTAAACATGACAGAATCAAATATAGTTGCTTACAACCAATAGAAACTATAGATCTGAAAACTATTATGATAATATTAGTCTATATTATGCTAAAATACTAAGCAGGATTCCAAAAACTTAAAAATTAGCAATACTAAAGGCTATGTGATATATATAATCAAAGCTTCTTTGCAAGTTATTCCTCAATTCTGAAATATGCTGTCTCCCATCCTCAGCCTCTTTTCAAGAAAGAGCCCAACGGAATTCCTATCCAATATGTCTTGATAGAAATCTAACTGCAATATTTACCAAAGTTCTAGTGAATTATTTAGAAAGTTTTACAAAAGAGCCTTTTAGAAGTAAGTAATGGACAGTCATGCTGAATTTGCAATGGTTTATAAAAGTGGTTTTCCTATGCATCCAAGTAATGGCAGCTCAACTATCTCTTACCACACATCGCTCTTTATAGAAAGACGTGTACATGTGGTAAAGAATTTAACACTGAAGTGAAACCCGCAGCAGGGGAAACTTAGAAAATTAATTGATTAGTGTTCTATTTCTCTCACCAAACTATAAAAGCAATCATCCATTTTAGGAGACATATCCTGTCCATAGTACGGCTGTTTGTGGTTCCATAAATGAAGATATGTTTATAGTTTACACAATACACATTTCACAGCAAGAGCCTGAAATATGTCAAATGTATAAAGTCTGCCAAACTGAAATAAATAAAACCTCTTTCTTTGTCAAAAACTTTCTAATTATTCTTTCTATTCAGAACATCTTCAGCTTTGATATATACACACCCAACACATACAGAGAAAGTTCAGTTCCACAGAAGAATATATTAAGGCTACAGTCTCCATGTTAACAGTAGTTAAAGCATAAAACCTGTATTAATTTCTGATTCTTCAAATGTATACAGTAAGATGAATTTATTCTTTTATCATACATAATTTCAGCATTTTTTTAACTTCAGCAGGTTTCTCCCTTTAAATTTTACCCTCTGAGAATTTCACCCCCTGAGAATCTAAGAGCCACAGAAAAACAGATTCATTTCCACTTTCTGTCATTATATAATTTAAGTCTATCTACATCATTATAATACAATAAAATAGACTATAAAACTACTTTCATCTAACTTTTAAAATGTTTTTATTGGAGTATGATTGACACATCATTAACTAGTATTGGTAGGTATGCTGAATTTAGAAAATGAAGCCACATTCAATTTAGTTCAACAACCTTGTTGATTTCCTATTAATCCTAAGAATTCGTATTGGGAATTTGCTAATTTCCTACTGTAAAACCAACAATGCAATTTCATCTTAATGGCATGGTTTAATGTCATATGTGTAGCTACCTGTAATAAAACTTTCAAGTAGACTGTATTAGTGAATTTCTTCCATCTCCTTTTCTATTATCTGTTACCAAATCCTATTTCTCTTCACTTTTACCCCAAGAAGCCCAACAACCTTCATAATTGATATCCAAGAATACTGACTGACTGCATCTCTGTCCCAGAAACACTGTACAATTTGGCCTCACTCACCTATATTATTTCATTTTCCACAACAATGTACCTCTTTTCCCATTTTAAAACTTCTCCCTTTAATGAAGGTTTAGGTGCTCTCATGACAATAGATTTATTTCGTTTTCAGATGTAAATAGGTAATAAAGCTAAAATGTCAAGAATTTCTTTCTAATAAATGAAATTTATTAATTCAAGGGAAGGATAAATGATTTGATCAAAGTCACATTGTTAGTGAGCAAACCCAGTAATTTAGGCACAAGCCTCTTGATTCACAGCTGATATCTATTTGTAGGCTTCTTTCACCATATATACATCAATTACATTAAGAAAAGAAAAAGGAAATAGTTTAATAAAGATATATTTCTCAAAGCATTCAAAATCCAAGTAGTGTTTTGAATAAGAAACCTTTAAGATAAAGGTTTTGAAATACAGTAAACAATCAAAAAATAGTTCTTAGAGTTTAAAATAATGGATGATAAAACTACAACAAAAAATAACTGACAGTATAAAATGTCCTAATTTATATCTTACATAACAATAATTACATTTAGTTCTCCTTTCTTAGCATTAAAAAATTTTAAAGACAGGAAGGAAAAAAGACTCGGAGGAAAAAAAAATAAAATAGGTAGAAAATCATTCATTTTAATAACATTTTTAAGTGACTCTTTGGAGATATAAAAATAAATTTATAAATGCTCACACCACTCAAAAGGCACACCCTTCAGAAGGGTACCTTTCTCATTTTAGTGGATTGATTCCCTTCAATAAAAAGAGTAATGCGAAGTTTCAGGTACAAAGATTTTAACTTTTTTCCTCAAGTTTTAGTGACTTTTATAAACATAGATAGGGCACCTGGGAGGCTTCGTCAGTTAAGCGTCCAACTCTTGATTTTGGCTGAGGTCGTGATCTCAGGGTTAAGGAATCAAGCCCTCTGATGAGTTCTGCATTGGGCATGTGTCCTGCTTAAGACTCTCTCTCTCCTTCTCCCCCTGCTCCTCCCCAACTAAAAAATTTTTTTAAAAAATAATAAATAAATAAAAACATAGATAAATTTAACAGTAAATCAAAATTTAAAAAAAAAAAACCCTCACAAAACACGATACTCATATTAAAAGTTCCCTTAACATTGAATAATGTCACCTAAACACGAATCAATTTTTTCCTCTAAGTCCTGTCAGGAAATTTTTCTCTATGAAAGATATATGAATAACATGGAGAGTATTCTTATGCATCAAAAGGTCATCTACTCCCCCACTTTCTTTTTAAAGCAAATGTCTCAAAGGAATGGTTTCCTCTCACGGCCTTGATTTTGTTACCACAACCCACTGCTATTTAACCTCTAACTGTAACCACCAATCCCTTTGAAATGGCTTTTGCCTGGTACTGAAGACCTAAACGCTCAATATAAAAGAAAGCGTGGCAGCCTCTCTGTCTTTTCAGAGTTTCCTACCCCGTCCTGTGAGAATATTCACTCCTTTCTTGACACTGCCCTGGCTAGACACTCTTCATGCCCTTTGTACACCTCATTTTTTCCATCAAAAATCCACCCGCATCCCTTTTCTTTTCCCCATGTGTGCATGCTTCCTGGATAATTTTACCCAAAAAAGATAACTCTATATTTTAGTCATTCCAAAACCTATAGCTACATCAAAACCTCTCCTGAGCAACTCTTTCTAACGAACAATTTGTTACCTCCTCCATGTACATGCTCCAGAAGCACCATTCAACACAGAACTTATTCTTTCCCCAAAACTGTCACCCTATCTTCTTACATCCCCCTTTTCCATGAACTGCTCAAGCCTGAAACTCAAGGAGCCTCCTGGACCCTTCCCTTTCCCTCCCCTCAGGAGGGAAACGCCCTCAAACACCTGTCTCCAAGCCCTGACAAGTTCACCTCCTCCATCATTCTCAGCAAATCACTCCTTCTCCAGCCCTTCTGCCACTTTCCTGCCTGATTTGCTACCATGTCCTATTTTCTCTTATGAAACATATTACCTATTATGAAAAGCAATATTTTTTCACTATAGAAAAATTCAAAATAAATAAAAAGGAAAATTAAAACCGTAATCTTCATCCAAGGATAAATACTCTCAATACTTCAGTAAATATCCTCCCACATAATTTTCTTGCTTCTGTAGCACATTTTCCTGTCATCTATAATCCCCCTTCTCATCCATCCTTCACAGGGGAACAGTGACGTTCTAAAATTCAAATATGATTCTGTAATTTTCCTGTTTAAAATTCCTGTGTGTGGCCAACATTGCCTTCAGAATTACAGTTCAGAATCCCTAAAACAGCATCAATCACTGCTGGCTTTGCTTCTGTCTTCATTTCCAGCCATTTCCTCCATGACATCCTTTGCTCCAACCATCTCCATTCTCCTGCTTTCTTTATACATAAGACTCTCTCTATACTGGGGTCTCTATTCAGTGTAACCCATACTGTCTTCCTTCCTCCGGCTAATCACCATTTGCCCTGTTAGTAGTTCATCTAATCCTGCAGCTGTTGGCCTCAATGAGTGTGAGCGAGGGTCCTGCTCTGTTCTCATCCTCCTCTCAGAATCCCCCAAGCATGTCTTTTAAAGACCTGACTTTCTGCATATTGTGATTGCCTTTTTTGCCCCCACTATTGAAGACAATTCTAATTCAGAGGCATCTTCCGTATTAGCCATTTACAACATGGCTTAAGACCATGTACTGTGGAATTAGAAGAATCTAGATTTTAACCCCAACTCTGTTATTTACCTTAATGTAACCCTGCGAAAAGTAACTCTTCTGCACCTCAATTTCTCCATCTGTAAAATGAAGGGACCCCCTCTACCAAAGATTACGGGTATAAGCTAAGTCAGTGGTTCTCAACTGAGGGTGACTTTGCTCCCCAGGGGACATATGGCAATTCTGGAGACATTTCTGGCTGTTATGGCTGGAAAATGAGCCAAGATGCTACCGACAGCTAGTGGGCAGAAGCCAGGGATAGCGCTAAACACCCTACAATGCACAAGAAACCCCCCCACAGTCAAGAGGACACCGACTCTACACGTCAGTAGCGCCAAGGTCGAGAGAGACATTAGGCAATGCAGGTATGCTTTTAGCATCATGTTAGCACGGGGAAATGGTAGCGACTGTTACTATCAACAGATCACTTTATTTCCAGCCTCTTACAGAATTTGAATTTGTGCCACTTCCTGTATTACATTTGGTAGCGGAAAGTCAGCACATTGTTTAGCAAGCATTCACTCCTTGCATCCTCCAAATTCATGGGAGAAATATGCTCCCCCATCCACTGATGGGCTTGGACCAATGGACTATAGAAAGAAGTGACAGTGGGCCAGCTCTGAGCCTCATCTTTAAGAGGCACTGCATGTTTTCATTTGCTTTCTTACACTCCTGCCAACAACCAAGAGAACAGATTTCTCCTGAGTGGTTATTTTTCCTTCATCAAAGCCCCAAAATGAGCACACAGGAAATAGATCTAAGCACATCCCTGCAAGCCAAAGCCAGGAACATACCTGCTTGGACCCAGCCCAGAGTTCAGACTCAAGCCAAGTTAAACCAAGCCTAGGTCAGCCAAACCCTAACTGATCTGAACAAGAACTAAACACTCTGGTTGTATGCCTCCAAGATTTTGTGGTTGCTTGTTAAACAGCAATAATGGGCTGATAAGCCACATGTTTTTTGATCCTTATTTTTTACACAATTTTTCCCACACTAAGAAAAAAAGGAAGAAAACAACACCAAGACATCTTTTTTTTTTAAGATTTTTTTTTTTTATTCATTTGACAGAGAGAGAGAGAGAGACCACAAGTAGGCAGAGAGGCAGGCAGGAGAGAGGAGAGAGGAGGAAGCAGGCTCCCCGCTGAGCAGAGAGCCCGATGTGGGCCTCGATCCCAGCACTCTGGGATCATGACCTGAGCCAAAGGCAGAGGCTTTAACCCACTGAGCCACCCAGGCGCCCAACACCAAGACATTTTTATCATCAAAATGTTATCTCTCATAGAGGAACACACAATAACAGCATTAACATCACCTGCTAAATGCTTTTTTTTTTTCAGTTTATGTTCAAGCTTATAAACTTATATATGAAAGAATTTATTTCCACTGGAAAAGGATCCAAAAGGTGACCAAACATTGGCTATTTACTAAGAAAATATTCAGAAAGAGCACAAGAGAGGGATAGAATAAGAAACAGTGAAAGATGGCGTACATTAAGATCAACTTCTTGGGGCGCCTGGGTGGCTCAGTCAGTTAAGCATCTGCCTTTGGCTCAGGTCATGATCTCAGGGTCCTGGGATTGAGCCCCACGTCTGGCTCTCTACTCAATGTGGAGTCTGCTTCTCCCCCTCCCTCTGTGCTCGCTCTCTCTCTTGCTCTCACTCTCTTTCAAATTAAATAAAATCTTTAAAAAAAAAAAAGATCAACGTCTCTGGAGGGAAAAAATAAAGTAACTCAACTCAGAATATTTTAAGTCATGGTGATACTCTTTAATTTAAATTTAATTTAATTTAAATTTAATTTTAAAATGCATTTGCTGGGACGCCTGGGTGGCTCAGTGGGTTAAAGCCTCTGCCTTAGGTTCAGGTCATGATCGCAGGGTCCTGGAATCGAGCCCCGCATCGGGCTCCCTGCTCAGCGGGGAGCCTGCTCCCTCCTCTCTCTGCCTGCCCCTCCGCCTACTTGTGATCTCTCTCTCTGTGTCAAATAAATAAATAAAATCTTTTAAAATACATAAATAACAAATAAAAATGCATTTGCTCTGTATCCTGTTGCTTTGGCTCTTGATTTCTTGTTTTTTATGTGTTAAGAATTAAGAACATTTGGTGCCTGGGTGGCTCAGTGGGTTAAGGGCTCTGCCTTCAGCTCAGGTCATGATCTCAGGGTCCTGGGATCCTGGAATCAAGCCCCGCATCAGGCTGTCTGCTCAGCAGGGAGCCTGCTTCCTCCTCTCTCTCTGCCTGCCTGTCTGCCTACTTGTAATCTCTCTCTCTCTCTCTCTCTGTGTCAAATAAATAAATAAATAATCTTAAAAAAAAAAGAATTAAGAACATTAACAAGAGGATCAGAACATAATCCTTCCTATGGCTTTTTGTAGTGATACCCCCCCCATAGTGTTCTTAAGATTTTATTTATTTGTTTATTTGAGAGAGAGAGAGAGAGAGAGAGAGAGCACACGTAAGTGGGAGGAGGGGCAGAGGGAAAGGAAGAGAGAGAATCCCAAGCAGACTCCCCAATGAGCACAGAGTGTGAGGCAGGGCTCAATCTAGACCCATGAGATCATGACCTGAGCTAAAACCACCAGTGGTTCGCTTAACTGACTGAGCCACCCAGATGCCACACCCCCATAGTGGTGTAATAGTGAAAAACACCCTTGTCAATCAGTTTATACTGTCTTTAGTTCATACTACAGTGTTATCAAAATTTTTCTTATTTAATAAGAAAATTAGCAACTGTATCTGTAGGATCCTCTGAAAACTGTGGCCACACTAATAAAACAATTCTTAGCAATCATTCTTTCTCATTGTCTTTTTCTTTAGGACCTATAAAGTATTAGAGTTATTAGAAAATACCATCCTAATTGGCTATAGACAAATTCTGCCTGTAAGTTGGAAACAAGGGCATTTTCTTTCTTATGCTATTTCCATTGTTTACATGAGCATAATCATATATATCAGACTCTCAAAGGCAGATGTGGACAAACTGAGAAACTGACAGATAACAGCTCAACTATTAAGGAAGATTTACTCATATAATGACAGGCAAAATCTCTATCTCCTATCTTCACATAAATAGAAGAGAGTGAAAAATTGCAAAATTGCATGTTACTATTCTAGTTTTTTCTTCAATTAGCTATTGATAAACCATGTTAATAGCTTAGTTAATATCCTGTAAAGACAAGAAATTGATCTGAGTTCAAGGACATGAGTAATTTTGCTACTTTATTCTTTCGAGATCTTCTAAATGTACACACTGACCAAGGACTCTTGCCAAGATTATAAAGTACAAAATATGCAATCTCCATCACAAATGACTTATTATATAAATTTTTCTGTTGAGCAATCTAACTCAGTTTTACTGAAAAATCACAATGGCATTTACAGTACTACAAAAGCAAGACTTTCACAAGCCTGCTCTCCCCACAGCCCACCCTGGGCATCTCAACTTCCAACTTCCCCAAATCTATTTCATTTTAATATAAACAACATGATTTGGGGGCTGAGAAAAAAACTGCAATATTCTTTCATGCAGAGTGAAGGTCCAGTTAACGAGCAATAATTAATCATAACAGCTTGCTTCAAACTACATTCTTGTCGAGAATTATGCAGAGTCTATAAAATTGATAGCCTAGAGTGCTCTAGGAAAAAAAAAAAAACTATTTCTCCACGGTATCCTTGCTCAACTAACACTGCTAAAAGATGAAGCATCTTTGCCTAAAAGGAGAGAAATAGCTGTCGTAAACAGGTTCCTTACTACTCCTTGAGTATAAATAAAATTTCGAACTGCCTGTTTAAGCTCCTTTTCTTTGCTGGTAATATTCTGTTTTGAAGCTTTGTTGATGGATGCCAAACTCTAAATATCACCTGTGAAGGAGATAAAACCCAAGTTTACAGTGAGGTATATGACTGTGTCATGGCTAAGAAGATTTGGTACGACAATTTTACAGCAGCCAGAAAAAAAATATATTCTTGCTTAGTATCAAACACATGGAAATAAAAAGAAATATAACAACCAAATTGCAATTAAATTGGGAAAAAAAAGTGAACCCTGTACGTATGTACCCTTTCTAGGAAGCATTCTGCAACCAGCCCTGTTTATGTTTCTTCTTCTAATAAAGCTAATCCTTCCACTGTCTGGTCCACACTTCAATTGTTGTGTTGACCCCTCTCTACTGGGATTATTCTTCATCTTCCTTGTTAGACTGTGAGAGTCACAGAGGAAGGACATAAGGACCTAAGTCTCAGTGCTCCCTGGACTTTCAGCACCTCGCAGATTCTTATGTCCAGAAAAAATAATAAATATATGTTCTTTCAATTGAATTTAATAGCAAAATTTAATCCAACATTCTCCTAACTCTTCATGACCAGCTCTGATGAGATCAATCACCAAGGTACAAAGTCAACCTGCACAAAACTTTCTACTCTGTTAAAAGCAGCAAAACTCAGATTCTTTTCCTCATTAAGGAGTGATGTTTTTCAGCACAGCTCCAAATATTTGAAAAGACACTACCAGATTCTAGAAAAAGCCACTTAAAATTTGAATTATTTTGAATATTTTCTTTCATATATTAGAGATGATGGAAGAATAAGATCTAGAGCTGTAAAGAACAAATCCAATCAAATTCTACACTTAATAGACAAAAATAGTTGAGATAGTGGTGGAGAGGGACATAGAGAAAGCTCAAGAAATATGGATTTACATATGGATAGTATGTAAAATGGGAAACTTTCCCATGAGATAATTTTCAAAGGGTAATTTTAATTCTTTATTATTTGGTATGTACATACTTTTGTGGTAATGATTTATGGGTGCATATCTAATAATAAAATTTTACCTAGTATTTAGTCTATCAATTGTAGTTTACTAATAAAATTCGAATGACAAATGATCAGTGTTCAATAAATGATGGTAGTGATGGTGGTGGTAGGAGTAGTCAAATAGCATTAATATATTATAATATTAATCCTACAAACATAATAAATTCAGTATTCCTATGGTTATCAGCACTTTCATCAATATTTTCAGATGCCAGTTAGAGTCAACAAGACAAAAATAATACTGTATATATAAATAGCCATACTATAAAAACATACATATATTGACAATGACAAGGAATAAAATTCTTAAAAATAAGATCCCCAATAAGACTTTTCTCTCTACATAATTTGCCAAGTAACTGGAAATGCTCTTAATAACATCAACCTAGAAAGATATATTCCATCAGCAAAATCTCACTGACCCCTAATTGAGAACTTACTATGTAAAAAGTGGAAGGAATAACTACTATTTATTTTTCCCTAAGAGGGCTCTTTTAAAACCCTATAGATGCATTTTCTTATTTAGTCCTCATAATAACTCTCTTAGCTTAGTATAGTTGTTATCTCCATTTTACAGATGAGGAAACTAAGACCCGGAAACATTAGATAAATTGTTTAAAGTCACAAAATAAGAGTTACAGCTAAACCCATGATATGACCCCAGAGTTCATGGTTTTAAAGTCTAAAAGGCAAAATAAAAGATAAATCACCATCCCAGCCATCTAAAGATGACCCTGACTGACACTGAAAATCAACAACAAAAAATCATGTTACCGGGTGCCTGGGAGGCTCAGTCTGTTAAGTGGCTGCCTTCGGCTCAAGTCATGATCTCAGGGTCCTGGGATCGAGTCCCACATCAGGCTCCCTGCTCAGCAGAGAGCCTGCTTCTCCCTCTCCCTCTGCCTGCCACTCTGCCTACTTGTGCTCTCTATCTCTCTGTCAAATAAATAAAATAAAATAAAAAAATCTTCACAAATAAAATCATGTTACTTGAACATCTACCACAGATTAGACACTGTACCAAGAAAGCAATATGCACATGTCTCAGTCTCCTCAGGCTGCTCTAACAGAAGACCATAGACTAGGTGGCTGATTAACGGCAGGTATTTATTTCTCATAGTTCTAGAGTCTGAGCAGTACAAGATGAAGATATCAGTAGAATAGCCATTTGGTGAGGACTCGCTTCCTGGTTCATGGGTGGCCATCTTTATGCTGCATCCTCACGTGGCAGAGCAGCAAGGGAGTCTTCTACACGGACATGAATTCCATTCACCAGGACTCCATCGTCAGGATCTAATCATTTCCCATAGGCCCACTTCCTAATACCATCACACTGGGGATTAGGTTTCAACATAAGAATTTCCAATTTCAGGGGGAAACCAACATTCAGTCTGTAGCAAGATGATTACAAATATGAGATATACCTCCTGTTCTTAAGAAAGTAATGATATTGGAGGAACAGAGAATTCTGGGAGCAGGACCTGCTGGTGGAGAGAAGATGTTGTGAAATGAATAAGAACTAATTTTGAATAGATATAACAGAGATTATAGCAGACACTTAAAGCTATGAATATTAGATAGCATTTTAAGCAGCAAAAAACTGCAAAGCACTGAAGAATTTTAAATTGGAAAATGATACATGAATATTACAATTTAAAATCTTAATCTATTAGGTTTCTTGGGATCAGCAGAGGATAAAAACTAAAGTTGTTAGTCCAGTCAAGAGGTTGTTACAGTAATAAAAGTGTCCAGAGAAAGGAAGAAAAGAGTAAATGAGAAAAAAGCTTCATATTTAATTGACACATAGAAGATACACAAGAGATTGAAGTCACTGAATGGCACTGAAATTGATCCTAAGACCCAGGGGGGGAAAATGGTGATACCATGCACAAAGTTGGAGAAGTTACAATGAAAACCTGTTTTTTTAGAAAAGGATAAGAAATTTACATTCAAACATAATATTTAATGTGTTAGCAGGATATCCAGGTAGGAATGAATATATATATATATATATATATATATATATATATATATA